>BLKM01011478.1:789862-932002 GCA_013340265.1 Coptotermes formosanus | reverse complement strand
CACACACACACACACACACACACACACACACACACACACACACACTTCAGCTAAATTCTGTGCCCAACATAGAAATAAACGTGATGGAATGGAACCTCAAACAACTGGGCCTCAGGGAACTGAGACTGCACTGCAGTCATGCCGACAGATTATAAGCCCTGAATGAAGGAAAAAAACTGCAAAAATTGCAAAAGACAGCAACTCTGATACGAATTGCATACCAGAATGAAGTACATGCAACTCATCACCTGAATTTAATGAAGGAGACAGTTTAGAATGACCAAATGACTCCAATCAGGCAGTATTTTCTGAAAGTGACTGCCAGTCCATCACTTCACCCTTTACTGCTAATTCTGCAATACAATCCAAATTTCAAGACACCGACAATCTGAACGTACCTGGGATATTTTATAACCTTACACAGTTAATTTGTACATATGACAGAAAATTGCAGCACACTTGCTAAAACCAGGGACAAAAACACTGACAGTGTAGTGAAGAGTGGCTGCCTGTAATAAGGACACTGCCAGTTTTACTGGGACAATTGCTACAACAGTGTCCAACTTTCAGAAGCCCACTGTGATAAGACAATTTGTGCACCAACTTATCCATCTTAATGAGAACTCTAACAAGCTAAGATCTGGGATGGTCATGCATCAACAGAAGTAACTGCTGCTGAGAAAGGGAAATGTCAAATATAACATCAAACCTCTGCACAGCAAAAGTTGGACGTGTCCTGGGTGGAAGGGCAGGCACAATAAAGGTAAAGCCAATGTACATAACTGACTGTAACATCTACACACAATGTGTGTGGACTGTGCTGATCAGTGCTTCTTGTAATGCCCCACAATATAAAATCTGACACTGGCCACGGAAAGTGCTCCTCTGCATCATGATAGCTGATATGGCCCTGAAGGTCCACTAAAGGTAAAGCAAAACTTCCATGTTTCTTTCTCCTTTTCTGGAATTTTCAGAATGTGATTCTTTCTTCAGGTGGTTAAAGACTTTGTGCATACACTTTAACATCTGGCATTTAAAGTGAGGGCTAAATGTAAACGCTTGACAGTGAATGTATAAGAACGTCTCTTTGCATCCATAAACAAAACTGTGATATGTGACAATTCCTTTAAATAATTACTAACATGGACATACTATGAAAGACATGAAACTCACCATGAATCTAACCTCAGAACTTCTTAACAAGGTAAGAAACCCTCCAGTGCTGGCAGGTAGAACTGTTTCTCAATAATTTTTCTTTGTAACATTTGTTACAAGTACATTCTTTGACTCAAACATTCAATCACACGACACTTTATCCACTGCAGTATAATATCTGACAATTATGAGATCAAGTCTGTTCATAAGTCATGTTACTAAGGAATTATTTTTGATCCACAAAGCAAAACCCTCTTAAAAGGCTAACCTCTTTGAGAGAACACAGAGGAGGTGACATATCTTAAAGTGAAATTTTAAGCACCTTTTACTGTAAACTGGAGCATAACAAAATCATATCAGCATATCCTATGAATACCAACAATTAGTCACAACAATGACAGTTTAAACACAATACTATCCATAATTCCAATACTGCATGTGTGGATTATCAATAATTGCAAAACTATGGATCATGATCACACCGATAACAGCTTAGGTTTAATGCGAAATAACACACAACTTACATTTTCAAATCAAGTTGCATTAGGCAAGAGATTCCCACTCAGAGCCAACAAAACTGTTACGATAACACATAACATCATGTAACACCTCTGGAATGTTGCAAAACAGAGTTAAATGTATATTGTGTGAGTCTGTGTGTTTCTTGTGATATTTATGCTTCACGAATTATTTACCTCTCTGTAATGACACTCACATAAAACTTAAAATGCTGTGTTAAAAAATCCACTTTCATTAATGACTTTTCATACATGAACACAACTTCCAAAAGACAACTGTTGATAATGAAAAATATCTCCACCTGAGCTGAAGTTCTCTGTGCTTGCTACAAGATCCAGCAAACACTGATAATGTAATAACCAAAATACAATTCAAACAAAGGGCACCCAAGAACACTATTAAACTGCTTGTTCAATGCTAAAGTCAATTACTTCAATAGTCTGTTCATTTTTGGTGACTGATCACAAAGAGATATTGATCTCTACATTTACGAATGACTACCATGGTAAATAATGATTGTATTAGTCCTGTCTTGTTTGTTACAGCGTTACATAGTTCACACTGATTCTCAGAACATGGCTAGCGTAGCTGCCACCTGACGTGGGGAACGAGGAATCAGCACGAGAGGACGCAGCTGAACCAAACTTATAGGTGGGACCTGGTGTAATCGTTTGGTCATCTTCCTGTTTCCTGCCTCTGCTGGTGGAAATCTGGCAAGAAAACCTGCAGTGCTTCCTCTTCTACGTGTAACATCTGACACAACGACAGGCCTCGACAATCTCCGTGGTCCTCTGTCTCCGTGGTATAACAACGGTGATAAACAGTCCTCGCTGCACTGTTGTCAGACTTTGTGATGTCGCATTTCATACGCATTCCGACCACCATACGCTCCTGCATATAACTCTGGGTGATTTGTACGACTGTAACTAGCTGGTGGAGCAGATGCTAAGCAGGAAAGTTTTAACCACAGTGTTAAAACTATGTTGCTCTCAAACTACCAAACAACCAACGAACCGACCGACCGATCAACAAACAAACATCACAGAATAGGGTCTGGCTGTACAAGAAATTCTGTATACATAATAGCTGAAGTTTCAGCACTGTTAACATCTGAAATTTATGGCTGGATGCTGTTACAAGCCTCTTTTAGCCATTCATGTCAACAGTTTCTCTGCCTGTCTATGCACCGATATCCAAAATGGTCTCTTCCCAAAATCCTGCCAATGTTTCCCTGAATAATGGTACATGTCTGCCCCATTCCCATGTTTTTAATTTAATTAGCCTAACAATACTACGTACAGATCATCATTTGGTGATTTTATTTGTTCACATATCACTTCATCATCCAATCCCCTCTTCAACACCATCAATCTAATTCCACTGAACCCTCATGTATAGAGCAAACTTAACAAGTTAAGAAATGAATGAATTACGTGAGATTTGTAGAGTATTCACTCCACTACTACCTCCTCAGACAGCATAAAGAACTCTTTTAATAACCATCAGAACTGTAAGACTTATGAACAAAGTGTATTTGGCAGACCCATGCTCTGCTTATCTTGACAATGTTAGTTGTTCAAAGCATTTTCTGCTCTGACAAATACTTAGCGAGTCAGGCTTGAAATGCATGCAGAAATGCAAGTCTCTATGTACAAGTTTCTGTTATTGTCACTCAGTGGTTACTACAGTTGAAATTGGTCTACAAATTTCAGTCAATGGGTTGAGCAGAATTAGGAAGAAACAGAGCTGGTCTTTTACCACAAGAGAATAAAGCATACACTCTGACATTAGGCCTGAAGAAACATTTTCTACAGTACTAACATGTGATGCAGACTACTTATCACCATGTGAAAGTAGCAAAAAAAATAGTTTACCTTTTGGTGCATAATACTGACCCCTTCCTTCACCATAGCCATGTGCTGGACCTCTTGTGGGGCCTGGTCTCCCCACTCCTCCACCAGGATGTCCTCCTCCACCAACCCCATGTGGGGCACGCTGAAAGAATAAAAGACCATAACACTCAGATGAGTATTTCAAATGGTTGTACAAATCTTACTTATGTTCCGAAATACATGCTCTACACTTGTCATCACATCCATAACCTTGTGGAATTTTTGGAAAGTTGCATTACTTAATTGTGGTGCTGTTGATTCCTACTGGGTCTTTCAGCCCACAACATTCAGTCACCAGACAATTTAGAGTGATAGCACTTTTTTTTTAATTTGAGGTATTAACCTTTTAAAGCCTAGCTGGTACTTTACATACCACTGGGTTCAACATTCAAGAATTCTGCATGGTGCTCACATTGTGTTTATGTGTTTTGTTTGGATCTCAGATGAAACAGCAACGTTTACCTTACACCTCATTAACTGATTGGTTTTTATAACTGAGGTGGGGAGTGTTTACAGCGTGGTATGAGCTGAATCCTTATATAAAACAGATTACCTTTCGTCTTTAAAGGGTTAAAGCTTACACCACTTAAGGAACAAAAGTCTATATGGCTCTGCAAATGCTCTTGAATTGGAAGTGGACTGTGTGAAAGATTCTACTGTTTAAACACAGTCCTCTGTTCAGTCTTACAATGTAATGCAATACAGGGAACCTAAGTAAAATTCATAAAACAAAGTCAGTTTCAATTAATTCTTGACAAGTCCAGGGTTTCATTTACATATTATAATGACATCTGATAGTAGGACATAATCAAAGGTCACCAAATTAACTGCAGATCTATTAGTAGTTAGAAGTAGCTCAGGTAATAGTCTTATGATCAAGTAACATCATATGGCTACAAGATAGAATGACCATATGAAGAGCAAAGTTCTCCCTGTAACATGCCATTAAGGCACAGAGACTAGATGTATAGCTCTACTCTGTCCTAAGCCAGCATTAGATCGCAGTGTGTGGTCAATGCCATGCCACAACCACTTTACCCCCAAGAAGAGCTCCATACCCATCGGACAAGGCTGGATGGGCCCCAGAGCCAGTCAGTACAGCTTCGGGAGAAGAAGAAACCCCTTGCTCCCACCAGAGATCGAACTCTGGACTGTGCGTCCCATAGCAACTCACTATACCAACTACACTCTTCTGGCCCCAAGGGAACCACATACCGTAACTTAATACAAGCCTTCATTTTGTCATAGTTACCTTATGTACATACCAATTAATCATGCTGCATTGTTACAAATATAAACCGAGTTTGCAGTAAGGACAATATTTTGGCCCTCTCAACCTCAAGTTTCATGGTAAAGAGGACACACATGCAACAGTGGTAACTGCTTACCATTCTCCTGAATGTATTCATTGGCCGACGTAATGTCTCACTGAACCTTCTTGCAGGAGGCTTCTTTGGATTTGATGAAGGTGTGTGAACAGCACAACATTTTATGAAAAGACCCATGAAAATAATGAATGCAATTCCCATCAGCAGAACAGCCCACCAGTACTCCTACAAAAAGACATAACTGCAGTGAACACACAGCATCGCAGTAAACCAGACTGGTTAGTTCCTTCATTTCAGAAGTGCCAATGAGTTCAGTGACGAACACTAAGGAGAAGCATGGGCCAAGATGAGTTGAATAGGTACATTTATATAAGCAGAACTAAAAATATTACAAAAAGGCACAAAAACTGAAACAGATGGCCACAGTGGTCAAATACATGCATACATCTACTGTGAAAAGGCAACCACAATTTAAAATCTTCTGAGATAACCAGGTACCAAAAAACAAATGTTCATTATACTGGATTCATACTACAGCCACATTCATGGTTTTTACACAAGAAATGTGTATGGAATTAGCAGTCAGTCTGTCCAGCCAGAATTTCAGAAACAGCTTACACAAGATATTCAGCAAAGGAAACTGTTCAACTTCACATATATTACTAAGACCAACTCGTACAGAACACAAAATCACTGCACAACAAACTTCACAACAATTGATATGAACAATTTTATGGACAATTTTAAATTTGAAACTGTTCAATTATTCAACATCTGACATTCTTTGGGGTGGGGGCGGGGGCGAGGGCAGGTGCGGGGGTTGGGGGAGGTTATTGCATGAAATTTCACTTTTACATGAGCTAGTATTTTCATGGTGAGATTTGATACTGGCCCACGAATACAACTTAAAAAAGCTCTGTAAAAATACAAAAAAAGACAATGTACACAGAGACTGCATGCTATTTTATCCATGACTTGCCAACTAACCAATTCTCTTGCCCACTGTTCACAAGTCTTTCTATCACAACCCTGTACCTACATATTGCTGAAGGGCATAACTGACAGTATGCACCAAAATAGAAATAATTAATTGCATAATTTCCCACAAGTCCCTCTATTTCCTTAACACATAAGGGCAAAAGTTGCATCAATGACAGTTGAACAAAAAACAGTACTTTAGCAGCACCACAGTTTAAGACTACCTCCATATTACTGTATAACACTTCTAAATCATTCAGACAGGCGTGAACACTTATACATACACAGTTCACATCTGGCACAGACACTCTCACATGCATTCTGACACACTGCTAATAGCATGCATGCAAGCTTCTCTACATTACACATAAGCCTTCCATTGCTGACAGACTTCCTAACACATATGCTCTTTCTTTCACAACAAAACAATTCATCCAACTGAGCTTCTCCATCCTTCTCCTGCATATTTTGAAACTTTCAACATATTTCACATCAGTATATTTAAACAAAATTGAAAAACAGGAAGATAAAATAAAAGCTAAAGATCGCCAGCTTACCGTGATCCACTGAGCAACAGTAAGCAGAGTCTCCTTGTTGAAAAGCAGATTCTTGAGTCGAGCCAGAGGGCCCTCAGCATCCACTGCTCTGCACTTATAGAAGACATCACAATATCCCTGTCAACAGTCAGGAATGGTTGCATACAACACAGTTTTCAAAATTATTAAGGTATGTACCAAATAAATCTGCCACAATGCAAAACATGAAAACTTAATAGTCCCCACTACTACTCGTATACCTATCCCACTCTTCCACCATACCAGTTGCTACACAGTCAGTCTACTCTTGGCCATGGTGTGATTAACATTATCTACCAGTAAAATGGGCTGAAGAGTCCTTCTCTTTCTTTGATGTTAACGATGCAGTGCTGTTCTGAAGGAATGCACTGTGCTGTTCACTGCCCACAGAGCACCATTACAAAACCTAAAGAAGCAGAGCAAGGTGAGTTCTGCACATAATTAACCTACATGACCTTATTAGTGCACAGACTAGAGACAGACTATGTGGCAAATGTGGTGGCCATGTATCTCACTTTATACCCCTAATTTTGTTGTACACTCTCCAATGTCTGAGGTATGCTTAACACACACAGCAGCACATGTACAATGCAGACAATGAACAGACAACAAAATAAGTGTACAATGAATCAACTACCACCACAAACCTTCAGGGAAACATATAACCCCTTCTGTTTGCAAGCAGCACTGCCCTGTGCTAAAATACAGACATTTCTGTATTTCAGTGACATTGATACGTGTTAATACTGTTTATATTAACGTGTTTTTATGATCACTACAAGCTTATTTTACACATTCACCGCTCTGCCTCTAGGTTCAACTTTTTCTCATGCACATAGTAGCAAATTTATCTGTTCAGGTTGCAACAAAACTACACAGTACCCAGTAACTGCTACAGTCATCACTACTACTAAAATTTCTGACACCTGAAAGAAAGTATTCACATTGCTCTCAGTTACTGTCATACAGCAGGTGCACACTGTTACAGCTTTGGTAAGAACTTCTTATACGGGAAAACTGACATTATGGTTATCTAGGTGGGATTTCAGAACATAAATACAATGGAATATTTACATCATTCATATTTCTGTCCGAGGGCACACCAAAGAGAAGGGGGGTGGGCAGCTGCTGGGATGCAGCCCCCCAAACCCCAAAAACCGAAATTTCAAAAAGACAGATTTTGTAGATATTATGATATCAAAGGTTTTATGTGATTTCCTTTTCAGCCAACATCAGCCATTGAAATTGGCTGATGACTAGTACGTTAGAATTTTGAAAAATAAATTAACAAAATTAAAAAAGAACAAGAAGACAGGACACCGTAATTGAGTCAGGGAACATAGTGTTACATCTGTATGTATATAAATGCAGTTGCAGTGTTATGTTGTACTTACAACATGATTTTTATACCATGATTTTTAAGACCACCATAAATGCAGCCCCCCCACCAACAAAAAAATCTGGGTGTGCACCTGTTTCTGTCTATGCTGTTATACTTCAAATGTTCTATTAGCATCAAGATGTAACAACAAAATGTTCACTATACAAAAATTAAAAGGAAAAGCTTACTAGAGTAATTATGGTCATGAAATGCTACACAACTGCATTTAAAACTGACATACCATCACTCTGTTCTTTGTACAACGCAGGCAGGAAGACTCGTATATACATATTCACTTAACTTCAAAATAACCATACCTGAAAGTTGTCACAAGGAGATCCTGGACGTAGACTGATGCCTCCTGGTGGGAGGCCAACAACATGAGCAAACTCACTTGTACTTCTACAAGTGCTTGGATCTGTTCCATTCTGACAAGCCAACTCACAAAGCTTTCGTTTGTCAATATTTGGTATAATATGGCTGGTTAAAAAACATTCTGTGAGGTTCCACTCTAGACAGATAGAGCCAGTACATTCTCCATTGATACATAACTGTGTTCCCTCATTACAACGTGTCTTGTTCTTTTTTGCGGCTGGCTGTGGGCAGTCAGGTGTGTGGCCATTGCAAGTTGAACTCCAGCTACAATCCGACTCCGCTTTACACTGGACATTAGAAGATGCCAACACAAAGCTACAAGTCTCACTAGAGCAGCAGGGACCTTGACTTGGGCTGAAATTTAACACACATTACTTAAAAGGTTAACACTCTAAAAACTGAAAGAAAAATACTGCAAAGTACACAAGCAGAACAAGAATACTTACAGAACAAAAGTAAACATAAAGTTCTGAATGCTTAGTATATAAAGCAAACATTGCCAGGATTTGCCTACAGCATCTTTTAGGGTAATAGACAACCTTATGGCAGAATAGCCCTGTGTAGCTAATTATATTATCCTGCCTTCTAACCCTGGTAATCATCATTCATAAAACAAATCATATGTTTGCATCTGAAAAAATGCAAGATGTTGCCTTACATAGGAAGACTGTAGAAATATGTGTTATAAATAATCATGGATGAAATAAGAAATAATGTGCAATGTTGGGTAACTGCTTAAGAATTCACCTCCAGTGACTTTTTTATTCCCCTCCTTTAACGTGGCCGTAACAAGGCTGGCCCCAGCCACCTGTTTTACTGCTGCCTCAAAGGAATTCAAGAAGTAGACTAGTTCTGTGGTGTAAAGTACTTACTCCTGGCATATGAACCTGTCTGTCTGATTTTGCCACCAGCATACAAATACTATAAGTGCACCGAAAAGAGAATCTAGTAAATTCTAACAACAATATAATAATTTACATTACTGTATATGATATGATGTGCCTCTCAATTAAGTTTTCACACACAGTCTGCACTTTGAGGTTTGCCAATACTGGCCAAGTATTGTCAGTTTTATAATTACAGTTCTTACGTGTTGGTGATCAGGTAGATGTGTTTAAAATGGTTGGCATTTCTGTACTTTTATTTAACATAAAGAAAATGCAAACAACAAGGAACGATGTCTTTTCTCTAGGTTACAAGCATTTTCTTCCATAAAATATTAGGAAATGAAAGATTAGGTGTGAAAATCATATCTGATGAGATACTTCGAGAATATCTTTTTCATATATATCTAAAACCCATTTCGTTAAAATGATGACAATGAACTTAATACCGAGTTCATAACATTAAATTTTCATCAACATGGATTTTGTAACAAAAGAATTCATTACCTCTTATACATAATGGGCTGAAAACAGTGAAATAAAAAGAATTTTGTAACTGAAATTTCATTTATCCACTATCGAGTCTACTTACACTTCAAGCTACTTCAGGAAACATCAAAATTATGAGAACCCACTTTTTTTTAACTTCGCTATTTTAAGAATTCTTTATTGTAAATGGAACGGGCATTTGGTCACACTTATAGAGCTCCTGTGCTTGCTGTATTCAAGACTGATCCCGTAAAACTCTTGATTACATACTAACAAACAGCCACCATACCTGCATTGAGTGTTAGCTTTTCTGGCACAGCTGGTGGCAGAACTATTCTGTTGCTTATCCTTGTCTGAGAGCTGGCGAGGATAGCAGCACCTGTCTGTGCATTCTTCTTCATCATAGCCACAATCACACTCCTCACCTGCCTCAACTATCTTGTTGCCACAGAATGCTCCTTCTGACACTATGATATGAACACAATTTGGAAAGGAATTATAATGACAATTAAGGGACTCCACAGAGCAGTCCATTGATCAATCCAATAATACAATTATAGTCTTTTGGGATGTAATGTCATGTAACTTAGTACAGACACATCTGTCTACTAACCTATGTGACATCACCTCCCAGACAAAGGCTGTAATCATAATACCACTGTGAGAACCTCACATTTCGTACCCCCATAATATTTTGCAAAGAGTATCAATTACGAAGCTCCTCACTAAGTAGTATACAGTCAGGTAATAACACAAGGAATATTTCAAGACTGAAACTATGTGTATAAAAACGCTTAGAAAAATATGCAATTCAGTTTAATTCCCATAAGTGTCGTGAATCCCAGTCTAATGACTGTTGTAAAACAGCTTTCTTGCCTAAAATATTTCATAGGAAAACAGCTAAAAAAAAAGGAATGGAATCAAAGAACAGAATTCAGTACAAGAAACACACAGTACTGTTTAAAATTTGTTACCTTGGTTACAACAAATTTATCTTTAACAAAATTTTGCACACAAACTGAAAAATACAGTTACACTATGCAGCAGACCTTGGAAAGTTATACATTCATTTTTCTTTGCACTTTTGCACATTTTACACACAAATTACAGGAAGCAGACTCCATGTATTCTACAGCTAACTTCAAGATACTTTATAAATGCAACACCATACTCACCAGAGAAGCAATTTCTCTTTTTGTTATCCTCAATGGCATCCAGCACATTGCTGATGTTTCCAATACTACAACTTGAAAATTTGCTGTTGTTGGGACGATCACCACTAGTAGCTGATGCAAACATGATGAAATTGCCACTTGAACCACCAGGTCGACATTCTTGTGGATAGTCATGCTACAAACAGAATATATGAATACAGGGATGTGTGAAGGTTTCCTGCCACTAACAATGAATATGGCAGCATTACTGTGAAAATAAAATTCCTTAGTAACAAACTTCAGTTTGCGCTGGGGATTTATACACATTAAATCAACATTACTGAAAAGCCACACACTGTCACTCACTGGTAATACAACATAGGCCTTCAACTGCACAAATATGAAAGCCCTCCACTGGACACAGGCATGAGCCCCCTCCAGCCAATTCCCATTTTCACACAGTTCCCATTTTCACAACCTGTATCGCTGATGTCCATTCTAACATTATCCTCTTACCCCTCCTTTAGTTTCCAAGTGGCTACATTCTAAGAGTATCCCAAGCAAAATTCTGCATGTACTTTGTTTTCACTACCCAAGCATACCACCCAATCATAACCTCCCGACATAATCATTCTGATAGCAACATGAGAGCTTTAACAGACTGTCACATTACGCATGTGTCCCCCTCCATTCTATACCTTCCACACAGCTTCTACACTCAGAATATTTTACTTGGTAGTAACACTTTTTTAAAGACTGCAGCTTACTTCCCTCACAGACCATGTATCGTAATGCCAAAAAAAGACTTCACTAAAAAGAAGCAAAAAAAGTGTTTAAAACATTACAAATCATACTGTCACATATACTGTTCTTCCTCAGATACCCCAATGTGTCCATAAATTACCCCTTGGCATATGCATTACTGGACAGTAACCCTGATCACATTGCCAAACTACTTGCTAGTCACGTGCTGCTTACATGCTTAACTGTGGACAGTAAAACTGATCATGTAAGTGCTAAACTATTTTTTATTCACATACTGGTGATCCAAAGTTGTGGCCTATTTCATGAGCCAATGTCAGCTGTGACACCTTCGGTGGGACACGACTATTGTAGTTTACAAATGTGATGATACCAGTGTTCAGACTACGCTTAGTAGACTGGTACAAACCACCCACTGTCTCAGTATAAGTTTTGTATTTCTCACATATGCCTCCCGAGGCTCCTGAAACAAACACAACAGAACACACCACTGAAAACTCATCAATATCACATGAACCACACAACAGCAATCACAAGAAAAATCATGTCTACAGAAAATGCCACATTATTTACACTCTACAAATCCAACAGTCTACTACTGAGAACATTTAGATAAGCCAATTTATTGTTGAAAAATTGTGATTCTGAAATACAAAATTCTGTTCCTGAACAACAGCTTTAGAAAAAGCATGGTATAAAAAGTTATTACTGTTTATGACAGAAAAGACAAATATGTTCCAACATTTCCTGATAATATAACAGATGGCATGTTACTTTAATGATATGATTGAAGGGCAACCCCTGAGATAGATTTGTATCTGTTCTCATTTCCTTTCCCCCAACACAGATTCAGTCTATGCCCATTTAAGATTGACAAGCTGAACTCCCTAGCCCATACACAAATTTATTTCATGATTTACCAGCTGCAGATGTGTGATTTAAGTCAGCAGTTCTGTAAGTTTTCTTGAACAACATACAAAGATTTACATTTCCATTTTATTGTATCACACATACAACATAAATGCAATACAAGAAACCTTACAGATGAAAAGTTTATTTTTTATTTCCCCACCTTAAAGGAAACAGATATGCTACTTAAGATCACCAGTCCTTTACTTCCAACTTCTGAATCAACTGATTAATTTTCATAAAATCTGGCATGAACATCACACTATTAAAGGCTGCACCAACCTCACATTCTTTAAATTCCTGCCATCAGTAATAACAGCATGGTGGATGCACACCCTTGTGAAGGAAAAGTGATACTAGTTCCCTTACCCCCTTGGCACCAAGCAACGACCACAGTCATTGCACAGTGCAATGATCAGAAAACTGACAGATGACTGAAGTGGTCATCTAGAATGTGTCAATTATAGCATGTTCTTGCACAGTCCTTAACCTATGCACGCATGCGCACGCACATGCGCACGCGCGCGCACACACACACACACACTCAGTGAAACTCACTTAAGAAAAACTTGGTTAAGAAACTTTCCCGCCTAAGAAGTCAGGATAAAAAATCACCAAAATTCTCCCATTTCATTAAAATTACCCTTTTAAGAAATTTCCCGCTTAAGAAGTAGGATTTTCTTGCAATTTTCAAAATTTTCTTAACAGGGTTTCACTGTATATATAAGCTTGTAACTTTCTGTTATGTATTGATGACCTTCATTACACAGCGTATCAGCATTCCACAGTTCTTCGTGGCTCGACTTCAACTGACTTTCAAGACATTTCAGTCCACTGTCCATACCCTTCAGATTTTGCATATTCAACAGTGGATATGAAAGGGTTTAACAGTTCAAAGTACACGGCAAGAACTGTTTCCTGCAGAGCTAATAAAAATATTCTCAAACAAAAATATTGCCTTGTCATTTACATGACACAGTTCATGTGTAAGTATTTATTCTTTGAGCAGCGACACAATTCACTTTTACACTTAAGTACTCTCTACACATACTGCAGTAATTCCATCTGAACACACCTGAGGCAGAAGCGACCCATGCAAGGCCTAATGTGCCTCCTGTGAAATCCCTGTATGTGAACACATAAGCTAGGCAGAAGTCCTCATGGTTTCCCAGAGAGTGGAGGTTCAGGAAGTTGCTTACATCTATGTTTTCATGGCAAAATGGATTTGGATCCCCATGATAACCTATCCGACATGGTGAATCATCATCAATCTAAACATCAACAAAGAAAATATGTACATCAAACAACAGTTAATTCAGACGTGTTGTGGCATCTGTTCATCAAACATCAGTTAATTTAAACTTGTGGCATCTCTTCATTAACTATGTACGTGCAAAAATATATCCCTCACTTCAGTTTCAATACACTAGAAAAATACATACTTAATATTTGGACACCTAAGTGCTGTTGTAACTCCAAATAAGAACTTACAGATGTTTGGCAACACTAGTAATTTGGAACAATTCCGGAACAAAATCTGTACATGTTCATTTCTGGATACCCCAGTATTTGTGAGTGAATGTCTGATTTGCACCCACATCTTCTATGCAACAAAAACACTCAGCTCTTCCTGTACATACAGCATAACAATTCTGTGCACTACCTCTGTTATGCAAGCAACATTTTTCAGTTTGTGGATTCTAAGGTGTGATGCTGATATCAACAGCACAAAAGTCATGACTTCAAGCAAAATATTAACAAATGGATCTTAAACACATCTTATACTTTTCACACAACAAACATATCAGGGCCAAAAAATTCATGTGAAGCAAAAATAAATGACAACTAAGATGAACTCCTCCCTTACACAAAAGAAATACTAAATTTACATAGAAACTATTCACTATTAGTGGACACTTTAAAAGACCATAAGATTTACAGCAAAAATGTATGGACATAAAGAGATACATTTCACTCTCCTCAGCAACTTTCACTGAAAACACTTTTTTGCTACGATAAATACTTAGGAGTTTTGCTGGAGATGCAAGCAGAAAGCACTCAGTCGTCACGTAAACTCCTTGTTACTGTTGTCTGGTTTTTAACTAAAAAGGAAATGAAATTTTTGTAAAACTCTCCAACATAACATTTCACGAAAATATGTTCAACAGTTCTCAAGTTCTTAAGTGCACACAGCCGGGTACAGCAACCTTCACAGGAGCTCTGCCAAGATATGACAGCACAAAAAAATACTTCATTACACAAAAAGTATAGGATACTAACCCTTTACTCACTTTACAACCATTTGTGAGAGAATGCATTTACATTGCCATCTTCAGGGTTATGACACAATGCTGCAATTAGATGGCTCGACACCATTTCCAACGAACAC
This sequence comes from Coptotermes formosanus, assembly GCA_013340265.1. Taxonomy (NCBI): domain Eukaryota; kingdom Metazoa; phylum Arthropoda; class Insecta; order Blattodea; family Rhinotermitidae; genus Coptotermes; species Coptotermes formosanus. The sequence continues at coordinate 917,212 of BLKM01011478.1, read as the reverse complement.
AATGCCTTCACCCCCAGTGTATAAGTAATGTTTGTACATACAACAGGCATGTACAATGATGCATAGTTTATGAGAAATATAACAGCCTTTACTTGCATACCCTAATACACCTTGCAGGTTACAAGGACTATCTAAATATCATAATCAGCTTAAGTAACTTCACACAACACAACCACTATAAAATGTCTGTAATGCTGAAGAGGTACCTTTATCCTTTGAACTTCAAACTTAATGTTGCGGTGTTCAACTCGGCCATCAAACTTGGTGTCCCGATAAATATAGTTGACAGCAGTAACATGATGAGCTATCAGTGACAAAATTTCCTCCCGTGTCTTCTCTGAATCATTGTTCACCTGCAAGCACATACACACTCACTTCACTAAAAATGAAAACTAATTTACCACTTTAGGAAAAAATTAAGCTCTCCTATTAAAACACATATAAAATTCATGTATTGTTCTGTTACACCTGTACTGTGATTAGCTGTGCAACAATGGGCTTGTATTTGCAATAAATGAACATACAGCCAAGGAGGTATGCAAAAGCGCAGTGAATTCAATGGGAAAACATTTTCACTTTGTTTACACACAATTATTTTGTCAATCAATAACTGACATGACAACAATGCAAGTACCAACACCCTCATGTCAGCAATTAAAAGAAAAGGATTAAAGAATATTAACACAATAAGTTCTTAAAACAAGCTAATCATATTTTGTAATTTTTATCATGATAAATAACACAGACTAGAATCCTAAACACCAATGGTGTAAAACCTGAAATCTCACAACACAGACTACATAAAACCTAAATTTGCATCACCTTAATTAATAATAATGGTTTATTCAAAACCACATGCAAGTCTGATCTGACGTTACATTTCCTTTAAATTAACCTTTGGTTGACAAGCTTAAATGCCAACTGTATCTTGTAATGGCCCAAGTATACCGGCCAAGCATGGACATTTAAACTTCTCAAATGCAGTGATTTAGAAATACACTTTATATGTTACAGTATGAACGCTGTAAGTTCCAAAAAAAAACTGATTATTTAAAGAATGGATCTGTTTATATGTATACAAAGGTGTGATTACTCACTCTGTATCGGTCGTTATTAGACTGCATCTTTTTACATTTTCTTCTACATTTTTCTCTTGTCTTCACCGTTTATAAGAAATTATTTTCCTCTGTTTTGAAATTCACCACACAATTCTGTCAAGGCTGTACATTTATTTTCATAAAATTTTAGCCCTATGAGTTAAATTTTTGACCTTCTTCCTATTGCACTGTGTGTCAAGAAAAGCAATTCTGCCCTTCTCAAATTCTTCTTGAAGGCTAATCTGCTTCATGAAGAGAAAACCAACTGTCTCTCTGCTGTTGCTTTAGTGAGTGCATCCTTGTGTCACTAGCATTACTAGTTTCTATACATACTTCAGACGATATGCTTCGAATTCAAAATGATAAAGACTAGGTACAGTCGATACTGCTGGTTTTATACTTGACCCACATTCTGCAGAGGACATGTCTGGAACTGACTTATATGACATGGAAGAAAAGCAAGTTTTGCCCCATCAAGGCATGTAGAAGTGAGGTCAACTGACAAACCAGAGGCACAGTGGTGCCCAGATTACAACACAGATGAACACATTCTGACTGTGACAAGACTCTGCTCCCAAATACCTCTCCACGTTCTTAAGCATGGATACTACAGACATGTGCAAAAAACACCAGAATTCATCAGTTCACTGGTGATAAAACTGGCAAAACACAAAACATAGCACCTCATACAAATAAGCACTTGACCCCAGACAGTGTTTTCATGTTGTACTTCGCTGCAGTCTCTTCACTCTGTTGGTGGAGTAACGCAACCAACCTATCAACAGTATTTGAACATATGAGACAATGGACATACTACTCTAGTGGACATCAGCAAATCCAAAATGATCCTTTTTCTGGCAATTATTATTCAGATAGGACATGACATATGAGACAGCCTAAAAGGCCAATGGACTGTGAATAAGCAGCTCCTTACACCATATTCAAGGAAAAAATGACACGTGACACATTCCTACACATTCTTACATACCCCCACTTTTCAAACAGTCACAACTCTATTGTCAATAATCAGACTATGAAAAGTCAGACCTATATTTTCAACATGCTGAATGAAGCTTAATCAAAAATATGACACATCTTCAAAATACCTGACTGTGGGTGCAGCAACAGTACCTCTCAAAGGAAGGGGAACTTCAAACAGTACACACCCAAGAAGCACAAATGTATCACACTGACATGTACTATGGGCAGAACAGAGCACTTGTGACTGCAGACACAACACTGACCCAGCAGGCACTTGACAGGAACAGTGGAGGGACATGGATATGAACTGTATATGGGCAATACTTCTCTCACTGCCTGACTTATTTGACAATCTGACAAAGAGGAAAATCAATTGTTGCAGAAGACTAAAACCTAACCGAAAAGAAATGTCACATGACTTGCTGCCACAAAACAACTGACTGAAATGAGATGACATTCTACCTAGGACTAAACACGACTTAACAGCAATAGCCTGGAATGCGACACACACATAATGACAAATACATACACCAATCAGCAACAAATGGTACTTTCGGTAATGAACAAGTAAATGCTATGCAGCCAGAAATCATACAAGACTGCAACAAACATATGTATTATGTTCACGCAGGCCACAGTATGGTAGACAGATATAATGCCCTACATGGAAGCAGACAAAAAACATTTTTTTCACGTCTTAGACATAACAATTCCCAACAGCTTCCTCCTCTTGATTGAATTTGGGACTGAAATGACTTACAGAGACTTCTTACTTTCCCTCATGTGCAACTTGATTGAAAGGACAAGGAGTCTACTTCACCCACATCAACCTCTGGGCAGGGCCTGCGTTTCAGAGAAAGAAGTTACACGGCTGGAAGTAAAATTCCGTAGTCACTGGCCATATCCTTCCTCCAGACTGTATTGCCACATTTGTTCTGCACAAGGATTTCGCATTGCATGTAAAACGTGTGATGTGGAACTGTACCTTGGTGAGTGTTTTCAAGAATGTCACACAAAACTGAAACTCTAATGCATCACCAGCCGATGGCAGGTCTTCAGAGTGACAGTCTCACCAAATAACTATGCAACAAAAAATTTACTTTACTAAGATTACGACACTGTGCCAATAAATGAAGACACAGACCAACATGTAGCATGCTAGGCCATTTGCCAGTATATTTTAAGAGACCAGCATATGGTCATTTATGAAAAAAAGGTTAAAAGTAATAGTTTATAAATCAAAAAAATGGTTAGGAATTAAATATAATCACAGTGCGAAGCCAGGCACATACAATACGGTAAAACACTGCAAAATTATTTTAAGTTTAAATCTTGTAATTCAAATATCTGGCTTGAAAACTGCCTCCAGGAATGCTGTCATTGTACATTCGTTTCCCTGGCCTGATCGAATGAAGGCTGATTTCCAGCAAAGATTATGTGGTAGAGGCAGACCTTATGGGTACACTAAAACCTGTCTACTCTTGTAACTCTCTCATTGTTCCCAACTGTGTAGAGACTGCATTCACTATCAGACCACCCTCTCTTACCTGTTCTGAAATGTGCCTCCATATTAGAGGATCAGTCTGTATGAAGAGTGAGCACGTGTTCTTATTTTCCTCCTTGGGTTTGGTAGCACGCTTACTTCTATGATGACTATTGCTACCCTCATTAAATTCACGGCTGTATTTATTGTGAGGTGCGTGGGGCTCCATCACAAGAGGAACGGGTGCCTGAGACTCTGTGGCTCCTTGGGATGGTTCTGGAGGTGGGGTAGGATCATCATCTGCTGAGTTTTGGATGTGATCCATCCACTGTACAATCTCATCATTGATTCCACAACCACCTACATGACCTACAGACGAGTGAAAATAGTAAAGAAATATATTACATATTATATGATTTAGTAGTAGTAATAAATATATTACACAACATATAATTTACAAGTACTAATAAATATATTACAAACATATAATTTAGCCATAGTAATAAATATATTACACAATATATAATTGAGAACAGTTTATAGAAATGTTTTATAATGCCTGCGGTTTTTATTTTTGTTTGTTTAAATTTTTAATGTACTGGGAAGATGAGTTTCTTCTCCCCTCCTTTTAGGATGTTTCAATCACAAACAAAGCAAAACACTTCCTTATTTGCTGCTGTTAATGAATACGCAGTTTTGAGAGTGAGTCACAATTATGTGTCTTCCATTTCATAATTATGTTAAACGGGCCAGTAAAAACCTGACTCACACTAAAGATATCACAAAACAATTTTCCCTTCGAACTTAACTTCAGAAAGGGTGTAATGGATCATCTCACACTCAAGTAAATTTGGTAGAAGCATGTTGCTTACATCTTATCAAAACTTAGTTCTGTTTGCATGACATATTATAGTCACAACAGTCAAAGTAAACTTTAACGTACATACCAGATTATCACTGAACACAAATTTCATGAGTTAATATTTTTATTTTCCAATCAGCACAAAGGTTCACAAAAAGAACAGAATATGACCACTTACCAGTTCGTAAATGTTCATATGGGTCCTGAATGTCAGCCTCAGAATATATTACTGAATGGAAACTTTTATTGGAATTGTTTGGAAAATAACGATGAGCTTTCTCCACATAGTAAGATCCATGTGGTGATACAATTTTCCCCTCAAATACTCCATCACTTACAGATCCAAAAACAAAGCTTCCTGCTTCTCCTAGAAGTAATCAGTACAACAAATTTGCACAACACATACATAAACAGGGCGTGGAATAAAAGCCTGTAGACTGTAAAACTCATTTAAGAGTAATTTGTATAATTGTGATAATCACAAAAAAATGAAAGAAATCATGCACCACATGCTTTCTGTCACATATGAAAACAGTTATACAAATACAGTGTCATTTGTGTAAATTACTTGTTCACACAGACAAAGAAAGGCAGCAGAACTGATGAATGCAACATCTATAATCCTTCCAGCTTTTTAACATATTTCTATTAACATTACTTTCTAATATACAGAGCACAGAATACGGCAAGATGTGTGAGAAGCCAATGAATTTATCAGTCACACAGAGTCCTACAAACATTAAGAAAAGTATTTCTGTGAAGTGACATTAAGAACTTTTTGAACAGCCTACAGAAAAAACAAAACACAGTCTGTTATTATTGCAGCTGATAAGTCAATTTTGGCACGATTTTCTGAAGTGTAACCACAAACAATTCTGTGGGGAGAAGGGAGGAGCAACTGTACTGCATAAGTTTACTCTTCAGCATCTTGCAAATATAGCAACTGAAACCAAGATTTACAAAACTTCATCATTCTCAGTCTACACTTCCAAGGAATTACATTTTTGTGCAAAGTTACATCAATATAATATTTCTGGGACTTTATTTTCTTTAAAAGAACAACTTTCTGCTTCACTTCCAGTCATTCACTACATTTGTAAAAAGGCAAACATAAAGTTACTCCTCTGCTTAATTAAGTATATCACAAAGGCATACTGAGAAGAGGAGGTACATCTCACCACCCTCTTAACCTTGTAATAAGCTGGAGGTGAGTGGTCAGCTTGATAGTCCAGTAACTTTACCCCTTTGCACCCACTGAACAGGGTGCTGGATGGACCCCCAAAAGCTGGTCTGGATGCTTTCGAGAAAAGAAAGCTCTCTTGACCCCAGCGGAAACCAAACCCCAGTTCCCTGGTTGTCCAGCCCATAGCCTAGTCACTATACTGACTGATATTGCAGCTCCTTGAATGAACCAGTATTTTCACAAAATACAAGTAAACAGACACACCATTCAGTGGAAATTTCATTTTTATCTTTCACAGCCTTTGAATTAGCAATTACCATATTTATCTACATTTATTTCTACAGTAAATGTCTCTGCTGATTAAAATCTTACTGTAAATTCTTTCGGCTAGTACCCAAATACCTTATTACAGTATTAACAATACCACACTGTCACTATATCTAGGGCTGTCCCCACATTTCTGACTGCAACGTGTAATTACATAAAACAAGAATCAAGAAGTTTGCCTGTTGCCGCCACTGTTGCTGCTGATGAAGATGACAATGCCGATGATGATTACAATCTCAAAAAATTCTTGTATGTTTCCCAGATTAATAACAGAGAGCTGACACTCATATTCCTAAGGATGCACAGCACCTTGCCCATATGAAGCAAGATACATGAAATCAGCAATTGCACTTACCAATTACGTGACCATGATAAATGTGTGATGTCTCAACATCCTCCACCTGACCAGTTGGTCCAACCACAACCAAGTTATCGCTGAATGTGGATAAGTCCCTCTTGAGCCGAATATTAAATGAACGGCCATGGGAACTGAACCGCAGATGGACAGCATTGTCTCGTGTCACAGAACGCCGTGCTCGAATGTGACTTCGGTGCACATCCTCATGGTCATATGTCAGCTCTTCGTAGTGTTGGATGTACTCATTCAGTCTTGTTGCTGAAACAAACAAAAATTACTTATCAAACCAAAACACATTTGCCCATGCAAACAATTACTGATAAAAATGATACCAGGATTAGGGTGAATAAAACTGGTTACTGTTCATAAATAACCAAGTACTGTATAGGAGTTTCACGGTACTCTGTTGTGTCATATTAATCATTCATATTTTATGTTTAGGAGACCCAACATTTGAGAGGTTTTAAATAATCAATAAACAAATGCACATCCAGTTGCATTTATTCACTCATTTATTTGTTATTTAACAATGCCCGCAAAGATTCAGATTAGTAGCATTAAATGACACAAAAATTCGTGAATAATTTGTAGTACTATTCCACAATTTGCCTTCCGGGACCAAAGAAGATGACAAAACTCACTCAGTCTCTGGCCGAAGACATGAAACCTATACCTCCTGAATGACACACAGCAGAAGGACCAGCCTTGCGGCAATAACCTTCGATATGTGCTGTTGCAGAAAGCCTGTTATGATCCCTTTCTTCTTCACTAACATTACTGAAAATTAAATAATGCCAGACAAACTAAGTGCCTTACTGTACCTTAAAAATCTTTAGAAATCTCTCGTAAGATGGGGTGTTTTTGAGAAATCTGTACAAGTTCGATTTAAACCTCCTGTTTTGAACTGACATTGGATTGATATGAATAAGGATCAAATTCACCCCACAACTGTAAGTACAGATTCCCAACATAAAACTTATCAACAAGAGTGAAGAACTCGCAGTTTTAGAGATGAAACAACCATACAGACACACAAACGTGCCCTTCCTGTTATCCAGTTTAAACATTTTTCAACAAAGAGTACATAAAAATCGTGCACATCATTCATTCATTCATTCATTCATTCACCCACCCACTCATTCATTCATTCATTCATTCATTCATTCATTCATTCATTCATTCATTCATTCATTCATTCATTCATTCATTCATTCATTCATTCATTCATTCATTCATTCATTCAGTCTGTAGTCTGTCTTACAACAGGTCCGTAATCTCTTCCAACGCGAGTTCTCCACACAGTGTGAACTAGTGCTTCCTCTTTCAATTTCGGTATCTTCTCGTTTCCTTCAGGTCATCCAGCAGCTGCTTGCCTCTCCTTTCTTTCTTTGATAACGTGTTTTAAAAGGCATTTCCTACGCAAGATGTAACCAATCTAGTTCCTTTTCCTTCTTTTATTGCATGTGGGATATTTGTTTCCTCCTTGGCTCTGTGTAATGCTTCATTTTTTGACACCATCAGTCCAACTGACCCCCCCCCACCCTCGGGCAGCATGGGAGGTCAAAACTTTCCGGGTTTTTTTTCCTGCAAACGGCGGGCCCCCCCCCCCCCCCAGATTTCATGAATATGAGAGACACAAAAGTTTATTTACAGCTTTCAGTACAGCTACGGTCTAGCCCGAATGAAATGGCCCTAAGTACATTCTAGGCTTCCGTGTGATAAATATATCGCTAATGTAATCACGTGAGTCGCAACCGCAAGCCAGAACCGAAGACGCCTTTAGACAGAACACCAAATGAACCCCGGACCACAATTCTTCTTTTTTTCTTCCTCCACAACTTCTCCGGTTGAATACATACGCGCCTGTTTCCCTCAGTCACAGTCACGCAACAATGGGCACCGAACACGAAGCAATGCTTCGTGGCTTTCTGTTCAGATGCCAGATTCTCGCTGCAAACAAAGTCTGTTACAACGAACACTGAGCACATTTTCCAGGCGCGAAAGTAAAGGAAAATGCGACAGGAAGCAAAACGATGTTCTTTTCATTCTCTGTCACTATCTGCAAGTCGAAACAGTTCAATCAGTGTAGTGCCAAGACAAGCAAGTAATCGGGGTTCGACTCCTTGAAGGTCCAACAAGCTCTCTTTTTTCCTCATCATCCAGACCAGCTCTGGGGCCATCCAGCCTTACATCTAATGGGTACATGTGGCGTCTTCCCTAGTGGGAACAGCTGGCTGGCCGTGAGGTTCACCACCTGCACTGCATCGCGGAGTACACAACTTGCAAACTTGTTTGACTTCAGCGTTAACGTTGGCAGTGTTTACAGCAAGAGAATATATCACTCAGAAAAAGACGACAAAGATGCATGTTTCAGACACTCGCAACAGCACTCTCTGTTCTAAAGTTAAATTCAGCACTGAGTCTCAACAAAGGTTAAAATTCAATAAAACGTTTCTCTTGATTTACATAACTTCTGTCTGTAAAGGAACAATAGCAACCGCATCACAGCAAAACGAACATACGTCAGACATATATACACGAGCGTTCTTTTAGTCTGACAATGAAATCTAATCCAGACTCGTTCAAGATCTTAAAATTCAATCATTTTTATTTTTGGTTTCTATACCTTCTGCGAATAGAAAACAGCAAGCGAGCCAACAATAAAATAAATGGGAAGACGCATACTACAAGCGTTCAATCGAACATTCCTTGCTCTAAAATCACATTCAATATTCCTGCAACAGAACTAAAATAAGATATTTTTGTCGTTGACTTTCGCAGCTTCTGTCGGAACGAGTTTTTAAAACTTACTACGTCGGTATTCTGAATCACACAGTTACATTCAGAGTCTACAGTAACTGTCTCATTAACCCTCTGAAACCCAAAACACAATATACCGTAAGACCTGGCAAGGGATTCTACGTGTAACGAATGGCTGAATGTTGGTCTAGCGCAGCGCTTCTGGAGCTCTTAACATGTTCCGACCGAGACCCGGACTAAGTTTCAGAATAAGCTTCGCGACCCACAGTTCAGTTCTGAATTAACCCTTTAAAGACGAAGCGTATCTGTTTTATATAAAGACTCAGTGCGTACCGCGCTGTAAACACTCTCCACTTCGGTTATAAAAACCAGTCTCTTAATGTTTTATAAGGCAAAAGTTGCTGTTTGTTCTGAGATCCGTACAAAACACATAAACGCAATGTGGGCACCACGTAGAATTTTTTAATGTTAAACCTGGTGGTACGTAAAGTTACCGCTAGGCTTTAAAAGGTTAATAAGGCACTTCCTTGTAATTACTTTACTGTTTTCCAGAAGTTAAGTACAGTCAAACGTCGATACAGCGCCACCCGCACCTTGTGAGCATGACGGTCTGTGAACAGAAATTCCCTGCTATACAAAATTCCTATTTACCGCCACCCTCGATACACGGCCAGAAATCGTTGAGGACAAACAGTGGAGCTATATCTGGGTTTGATTGTGTACTGTCCTTATCAAAATAAAACTAACGATTACGGTATCAGCAACTTGTACAAAACAATAGTATTAAAATATGATTAATTCATCAGGTGGTAGTCCACAACGGTTTCGCCAAAGGACAAACATTTGCATGACAGCATTAAAACATTTACGGTATGTTAATGTGAAACCTAGCTTTGCATAAGATTTTCAAGCCTTTCAAGCCATGGTCGTGTGCTTTAAGAGCTGCATCTTAAAGACATAGTATACTGTGGTTGTAGTATCTTCGAAGCTTAGTTTCTGTGATGACACGTGCTGAAACCCCTGTTTCTCATAAGCACGTTGTGGAAAAGCGTAGTAAATCTTTCATAACTTAATTTCCCACAGCTGGTTTGTCCTATTTCACTTTGACCCAGAACACACTCTGAAATCGTTTTTGAAAATTAGAGCGCAGTGTCTCGTACTTTTGGATATCGCTAAGTTGCTCTTGAAGGCCAGCAATGCTTGAAACGTCATCAGCCAAATCTTCGACGTCAATGCCAAACGGACTGCACATCCATCTTTCTTCAGTCACGTTCCGCCGGATGTTGCTGTTGTTAAGAGTTAATACTTCCACATGTTCCATGATAACATTTTTTATGTCGGGAATTCAAAAACTTCGTCTTCCAGAAGAAAATTTAACGTCCGTAAAGAAGGAATCTTGTTTAACGTTATACATTTCCCGTGCAACTGTCCAATTACATTAACTGTCACTTTCAACTTGTACGACATTTATTATTTATTTACGGCTACTACGAGTTTCGGCCACAGTACATGGCCATCTTCAGGGAGCTATAAACTTCTTAGACGTATACAGCGTATAACTTACTGCAAGTAGACATACGTAACTGGTAAAAAGGTACATACTGCTGTCTATATATGATTGTATACAATGTTAAAATTGTGGTGTCAATCTATAATCAGATACAATGTTAAAACTGTATTAAAATTATAATACAAATCAGCAGGTGCGCATCCACAATTTTTTGTTGGGAGAGGTTGGCCCTGAGGCTACACATAATATAGGCCTATGTTTGAGTAAAAAATTATTATAATATAAGCCTATGTTTGATTTCAAAAATTATGTTATAAAAATCATGTCGTAAGTACGATATAACACTGCTTGCAACTGCATGTATACACATACAAATACATGTTCCATGACTCAATCACAGCGCCCTATCTTCTTGTTCTTTTTTTTTAATTTTATTAATTTATTTTTCAAAATTCTAATGTACTAGTCATCAGCCGATTTCAGTGGCTGATTTCGGCTTTAGGGCAAATCGCGTAAAGCTTTTGGTATCATATCTACAAAATCGTTTTTTTTTAATATCGGTTTTGGGGGCTTTGGGGGGCTGCAGCCCGGCTGCCCTCCCCTTGGGTGCGCCCCTGCAAATAAGAAATAAGGAATCTTGTTTTATTTCATTTACCCCTTTTGTCACAATATCGAAGCCCTTAAACAGCCTCATGGAAACAAGATTCCCTCTCTGGGGGAGGAAATGAAACTTGTGACCTGCAGATTAACTTCTTTCACTCTGGCACAGAAGCCTTGGCATGCTCGAAACACGCTTCAGGCCTTCACCCGAAGGAATAAAATGTGCGTGTGTAGAAGGAACTTTCAAATTATTAAAGGGGAACGTGGACCCCCCGTAAACGGCATCTCGAGCCATGTTTTGGGTGGCGACCCACCGGTTAAGAACCCCCAGGCATTGGAATTGTATTGAAACCATAGTAGACAGTAATGCAGTACGATTCGTCAGCTGCTTGTTTTCCAGGTCCCAATTACTAAATACATGCATTTACGTTATCACACGTACACACATCTTTGGACATTAACGGGTCTTCTGTTTCCGGCAGCATGACTTACATAAACATCCTGCGTATTACACTAACAAGAGATAAGAGGGGGCCCTGCCGTGACTCAGGCAGTCATCGGCCTCTCAGCTACAAAGCCCGGGCTCAATGCCAGGCCAGTCCATGTGGGATCTGTGGTGGACAAAGTAGCAGCGGGACAGGGTTTTCTCCCAGCGCTCCGATTCCCCCTGTTAGTATCATTCCACCGGTGGTCCTTGCTCATGCATTCATCTATCAACGACGCTATACAATCTCAGCAACTGACAGCGGCCTTACATAACAAAAGCAGATAAAAGATTACAGAAACGTAAATATAATTGTGTGTGTTTTTCTGATCAAACAGGCCTGTACGCCTAGCCCCTTACCTGCTGACAAAGCACCTGAGGTAAACATCAGTTTTGTAGATTACACGACAGGCAACACTCATGTGTATACAATCACTAACACGTTATGAAATGCATGCATGGCACCGAATTTTGGCGCCTTCAATCCCTTTTGTTTAATTATCTCGAAAGACACAGAGTTTCAGTTCAAATAACGCTACTGTTGTAGCAGTAGTATAAATTAAACACGCATAATATGCAAGCAGACCTATAAATACATCCCATACGTCGATATAATCTGACAAAACTAAAAAATTAATTAGTTCCAGAAACTATGCGTGATCTGTGTTTGTAGACCACGAATATTAAACAGGACAGAGCTTGTGTTACAGTAACACGCGCATTCTGTTGCGGACTGACCACACAAAACGCGACTGTGGGTTCGTGTTCCAGAAAAATTATTACTATTCACTCCTCTTCTTATGTAAGGCAAAGGTAAGCTGTCCCTGTGCACGCCATGACGGCATACGAGGGAGTGAAGGTACAGCTCCCCTCATTCCTTACCTCGCCACTGTATGGGGTGAGTGGTCAGCTTCACACTCCAGCCGCTTTAGTGCCGGGAAAGAGACCCCAGTATTTACTTCAGAGAGGATTGGGTGGAACCCACAGCAGGTCTGGACGCTTTGGAGAAGATATGTAAATTAAGTTTTTTACCACGGCGGATAAGGCAACAGTACAGACATTGTGCACCGTCTGATACAATCACTAGATCTGTTGCGGTTTTTTACATACAATCGTCATGTTTCAAGACGTCTGATTCACTATCCAGGGCTTCCTTACGAACGAACTTAGATTATTTTTACTGATTTTTGGATCGCAAAAGATAACTCAGCCTTATTTTATGTTGCGCTTGAAATATTTTAGTGCAAGTCGCGGTAACAACATTTCTACTCACAGAGCAATAAATTCAAAGATAAGCAAATGCACCGTCAGTTTTTGTTACCCTTCGTGTTGTCACGTCAGATGCCGTAACACATTCCTAGAAACGGTGAACCACAAGAAAGACGTAAACTGTACAACAACTGTAAATTTCCTGTTTTCATTTAATCATTTTTAGATAAGCTGAATTAAACAAAAAGGTTATTACAGATTCACGTACAATTCGAATTTTACGACACACTGAAAGACCAAACAAACAGCCGAACGTTCAAATAAAATCACCAAATCCTCCACAATCCAAGTTTGTTCATCTCAGTTACATGTGAATTTGGTGTCGCATCTGATGGCACTTCTGACTCCAATGGTGCCTCTGTGCACCAAATGAACTAATACAAAAGCCACAAAACTAATGAACAGCTCCATTTCTAATGTTGGCAAGGTACCAGGACTCGCAGTAATACTGAGAATTGTTATGTACGATCTGGAGTGACTAGAAAATCTCGTTCGTTCTGGGGTGAAGAAACGAACATCCAAGCTACACAATCTATTGCTTTCCATTCGCTATGAGGAATTGTTTTATATTCTGTGTGTGTAGGTTCCCTCTCACAACCACCCCACATTCCTTGCTGCCTCTTCAATTCATCTCTAGCGTGCCTAATATTACCCCAGACCTCAATCTTCAAAGTCTATTATAATTTCAATTATTCCACCCCCACACCCTCCATCACGGCCAACACCACAGCCTTCATTTCCAAGTTCCAGAACAATTCAACCGCCCTTCTAAATTTCCATTTAACCCTTCCACTTTACAACCTGCCCTCCAATAACAATGAAAAGCACTTATACGCTATTACGCGAAACTCCTGTACATTCCGCAATACAGAAAGGCAATAACGTAGTACTGTCACATTTTTAGAACGCCCAGCTGATCACCGCCATCAGCTACTTTGTCTCACTTTAATGTCATAGAGTTACGTTGCTAAGTGCAGCAATCTGTATGACTTGTCACATTTTCAGTTTCAAATACACCACAACGCATTACGGCTACCTCTTCTCCAAAAATGTCGACAAATACATGGTATTCACCCTAAAAATTACATTTTTCAGCTTTACGCAACATGTTCGAAAGAAACGAATCCTGTCGTGAGCTACTCAGTCCACACCGTAGCTATTTGCAATCTACCTCCCTACAGGCTACGTAATACTCCTGTGTGTGAGACAGTGACTGAGATAAACCCCCGTTATTGGGTTGCCATGGTTCTCTGCCAGACACGTACTGCGGCCGAAGAAACAGTTTTATAAATAAGGCTTGCGTGCTGTCGATGACCTATGTGCTGAGGCTGAAGAAACAGTTGTCATCGAGCATGTAATACAGCATAATACCTGGGGATGGCACTACACCGACAGATAAAATGAATCTTGGTTTGCTCTAAGAATAAAGAAACGATACATCAAAGAGGTCGTGGAATGGCGCGCGAATATTAGGGCAGCCCGTCATATGAGAAGCACATGCACAGTTTTAATATAAATCTCCCACCTATGTCTTGGTCTCCCAAGCAGGCCCAATATTTCGGATTTTCACACTAAAATGTAGCATGCATAATTCACCATGGCACGCCTATAGTATGTCCAACCCACCTCACCTCCTGGTTCTGTTTCATAAGTTCTCGGCAAAAATTCGTTCAAGTCTGAGGCACTGCGCAACATTTCGTAACATGCTGGTTTGTTTCTCTTTTACGGAGCGTAATTCTCACATCTCCGCCCAACACTAAAGGTGGAAGACCACCCCTGACCAACTGCCGTTTTTCAACACATTTTCAGCTATCCTCCAAGCTGGGGGACGTCTCCTCAATCTGCACCCTGACGAGACAAACATGCCATGGCGAAAGCGGACGCACTTAACATGGATAAACATTGTAACAGGTCGTAATTTTAACAGTCGCAGTACGAAAAGATATACACCCCTGGCACTATGTACTTAAGTGTTCTGGAAACTTCTGAGATAACAAAACCCTTACAAACAGTTGCATAAAACAATGCCGCTTACCTACTCTTCGCTTCCGCCACGCTCACCATAGGCCTCGTGTATCTTTTCCATACACTCACAAATCTCGGGTGCTGTGGGCGCCAGTACTAACTCACTGCAGAAACGCAGAAAGGGGCGGTCAGTACTAGCCTGAGGGAAACACAAATGAGCACAGCCACGCGCAGCGAAACAGAGAACACATGACAAAGTTCTATTTTACGGTAACCAGATAATCAAAAATCCGCAAAAAGCACGGAAAAGAATCCATGTGAAAATGTTTAATGAACCTCTAGGAATACGCGCTGCCAGTGACGAATATGAACCTATGCAATTGCATTCCCTTAAGTATCGCACGACATAAACTCTACCGAGCGAGGTCCTTTTCGAGAAGCTTACAGTCGCTCAGCTAGTGAAGATATTCCCGCCACTTACGGAATCCTAACATCCATTAATGAGTTCCGAACAGCCCGCCACGGGAAACCACCCTGAACATGTTGCATCAAATAACGCCCTATTTCCTCGAGCCATCTTATTATCTATCTACGACTTTGTCTCCCAAGTGGTATCTTCCCTTCAAGATCTTTGATCAAGTTTTAGCGGCAGGATGAAAACCAGATAACAGACTGGGAACCCTTAATACGTATACACTTCCACTCCCATTTCTGTCAGATAGGACTGCCATGGGTTGCTGGCCTATGACATTAGAACAAAAGCCACATGATGTAGGCCTTGGTGAGTCGCGAAGTGTGAAACTGGGGGAAAGTGCTCCACCAGCATATTTCAGTGTTACAGAATGGAACTGCGGCCTGGCGGTTACATGATGAAACAAGGCATGAACCCCTCCGACGCAATACCGTACAAAAGAGGCCGGAACCACGCACCAGGCCAAGTTCCTTGCCTCCACAATACATGTACAAAAAATATTTACTGCGATAAAACCCAGACGCTGCGTTCAGTCCTTGACATCTGTGTTAAGTCATGGTCAGTC
Organism: Coptotermes formosanus; assembly: GCA_013340265.1. Lineage (NCBI taxonomy): Eukaryota > Metazoa > Arthropoda > Insecta > Blattodea > Rhinotermitidae > Coptotermes > Coptotermes formosanus. The sequence goes on along the minus strand of BLKM01011478.1, from coordinate 901,296 downwards.
AAACCCAACTTCGGTTTCGGTAGGGCGTTCAGTGTTATTTATCGCTGCATTCTATACCTACAGGATCATGTAGGATTTATGGTGAAGTGACAACGGAACGGGATTTTCTCTGAGTACTTCGGTTTTCTTCTGTCAGCATCATTACACAAATGATCCATACTCATCCATCGATCGATCGAGCCATCCATCCATCCCTCCAACCATCACCTACCACGGACGACATACGCATAACCTTCGCGAGTGACAGCGCTGTTAAGTGACGCGTCTAAGAACACCAAAGGCAAGATACCGGCAGAGAGGCCTTACGGGCGCAAGATAATTGAAGAACGGGTTGCAGGGAAATTAACTGGTTTAAACTGAGTGGGGGGACGGGTATTTAACAACAGTGTCAGTACGGAACACTATCGAGCGTCGAATAATATGACGCCTGATGAATCTAAAGGGATTTGGAGGTGGCAGTAGCGTAGTCGCGGCACAATCCCGGCATCTGACCGGCAGCCGAAGGGCTGTGGAAAATCGAGAAAGCATCAGGCAGGATAAAGGAGATTCGAGTCAAGCACCTTCCGTACACAAGTTCAAAGCCTTATCGTTGCATCAGTCTATTCACTCGTATGGCAGGCTAATGGTGGGGTTTGTAAAACCGATGTTGAACTCTCTGGTTCCGTAAGTGCAGGTATTTCTTGTTCCGCTGCTTACGCACTGCACAGTGGAGTTCGTTCAATCGGTGACCACCCCACAAAACGTGGGCATGGCATACCTGTTTGGAAGGACTGAAGATTAGATTATACAGGCCTTCCGGAAACCGATACACCCTGGATCTGATACTAATCCCCCATTACGATAAGAGCATGACGTGTGATTAACCTGTTTAAAAACAGGCCTGAATGGAATATCATGGGAAGTGACAGAACACCACTACACATTAAGTCCATCTTTGTGGGCTCTTAACCATACTGCATGTATGAACGTGTCAACCCATTTCAGCTCTTAAATTACACGACCTATGTTCACAAAATTTGGTAAAAACATTACGCGATTAGAGGACGCCACCGTCATGCTTTCTACTCTCCTACAATCACCAGTAACTATATGGCGATGACAGAATTTGCGCGGCGGCGGCAACAACAGCGACACTTTCTACAGTATCCTGAAGTTATGCACAGCAACAGATTTTGGAGGAACAGGCCTGTTGTTAAGGCAATGCTTTCGTCAAATGCGAAATGTAAAATAATATGACGGCCGCGCGATAATTTTCCTTAGCTTTCAGCTTCGTGGCAATGATGAACCACTAGGGCCTGGCACATGAAATATGGTATGCCGATACATCAAATACAACACGCACACATTATCACTGTTAATTCAGCAAATACAAACATGGCAAAAACGCTGAAATTTGACGTTACATCCGCCACATTCAACGCACATAGGGTACGTACTTAAGCTAATAAATTCTTCACACAAATAAAATTTAAGAACAACAGTGATACTAACAGAATTTTAGAGCTAGGCAACAGGCAAACAGGCTTTACGACTTCTCGTTTGTCTTTTATTCTTGGGTGGATATGAGCTTACGCCTTTTAGAACTGTGACTGCTAACAAGACCATTGTCCATCTCCTGGCTCATGAATCAATGAATATGGAGCAACGGTACAATAATAATTGACCGGGGAAAACTGAAGTACTCAAAATATAAACAGTCCCAGGGCCAGCCACTCTGTCCAAAACGCGCCACCGTTATGAGAAATCGGCGACTAACCTCTATTAACTCTAATACTACAATACAAATTCAGCATCTTACACTCTTACAAATAGTCCAGCTGTCACCCTGGAAGCCAGCCGCATTTTTCAACGAGTAGCTCTTGAAGCTGCTCTGTGAACTTTTTGTTATAAAACGACACACTTAATACAGGACACGCGTAAACATCGTAACTCTCCGAATGAGTAGGATCTACACAGCTGTTTACAACTATTTTTCTCTTGGGATATACTCGTTGCAAGCTTTACATAATGTTAACAACCCCACTTCCATACTACAACTGAAAATTATGTTAAATCGGGAAGCTCTGAAGGCGGTCATTATCTTTCTGAAGGCAAGAAGATTCATTCATGTAATGCGGGGTTTCTCAACCCGTGGAACTTGACTATCGGTCATATCTCCAAAATAACAACTTTCTTTGATGAATGTGACATAAAAAGTACACAACTGTAGAAATATACCTCTTGGAAAAAGATAAAGTTTGTTCCCATCATGGTGATTCCATTGGCCCCACCCCACAAATGGCAAGTGAATTAATGGCAGGTGTGTACAAATCCCGGGGGCCAGGAGACTCGGACGTCTAAATTTTGTACGGTGGCGCCCAGTACCTGTGGATCCTCAGTACAGAGCTTGTTTCATGGCACCCTTCTGACGCCTGAAGTTTGAGGTGGCTACCACATTTTTGGAAAATTTATACACCTGGGACTCCTAAATTTGGAGGAAAAATGTGCACCCCTGATTAAGGGAATACAGATCTGTTGGGCATGAGGTTTAACTCCGCATCTGCTAAACAACTACGGCCAATAAGACGATTCTGAATTACAAAAGAGGCTAATAATTATTTTGCCTGTGTTTATAATGACGCTAGAAGTTCGTCAGAATGGCCAGTCACACAGTTCACGGTGATTGCCAAAGGCCCGTTACATGGCCACTCATATCAGCACGGGTACTTAACGAAATAACGGTTCTAAACCACAAACCCAACATACGAATATAAAGAACAAAGGCATAATGCATGCGTCCGGACACTGAAGTTTGAATAAAGTGAAAGATACCATGATGCTGAGGAATTCTATGAATGCGTTGCAGACAGAATCTCTGAAAGCGTGCCGCTGCAGATATCCACACACTTCATAAACAATACAACTACGTCGGCAGTACGTACACTGAATTCCGCAACAACATACAATGCATGCTCGTTTCCTGGCTCCTGACAAATAGAATGGATGACTATTTAACAAAGGGGCAGAGAGAGAGAGAGAGAGAGAGAGAGAGAGAGAGAGAGAGAGAGAGAACAACAGAGATACACACCACAGCCACGTCCACACTACAAAACTTTTCGCGAGAGGCCTTCGTCTATGACAATCGAACACATTTGTAGTGTGCGGCGCATGACCATAAACTGCATTATACAGAAACAAAATGAACCAGGAGACCATTTCAGCGGAAAAATCCAACACATAACGAGGGTGAGAAAGGTGGCTAATTCATTCGCTCATTAGCCTATTTAAGACGTCAATTTTTTTCCAAGGGCGCAACAGTCCCTAGTGGGCCGGGGCCTCCTCATTATCGAGGCTTCACGATCACACTCGGACACACCACACTCGGTAGGACTCCTCTGGACGAGTGATCAGCCCGTCACAGAGGCCTCTACCTCACAACACACAACACTCACCAACAGACATCCACGCACCCGGCGGGATTCGAACCTGCAATCCCAGGAAGCGAGCGGCCGCAGACCCACACCTTCAACTACGCGGCCATTGGGACCAACTGAAGACGTCAATACTACAGATTACATCGCGTCAAACAACAGGATCAGTAAATAACGAACTGGAAGGGATGGCGAAAGAAGCGGTGGTGTCTTACTTTGCGTTTCTCTGTCGGCATTTGACTCTAAATACTGAGTAAAACAACAGAAGACGTGTTGGAATAAACGGCCTCCGGGTCGAGGTTTGAGACTATGACCTCCCAATAACGAAGCAGAAGTGCTACAGTCTCGACCGCGATGTTCAGTTGGCAATGTGAGAAGCACGGACAGAGCATAAACTGACACAGAGTTTTAATCGGGAAGTCTAAAGGGAAGAAACCGCTGGGTGGAGAAAGGAGGATAACATTAAAAATTGATCTGTAATACATGGGTTATGAAGGTGTTCACCGGATTACACTGACTCAGATCAGAGTCTAGTGCCTGACTGTTGTGTACAAGCAAAAACCCTTCGAATTCCCTATAAGACGCAGTATTTCTTCACTATCTGAGCGACCATTCGTTGCTCGAAACGGACTCCACTCAATGAAAGCAGTCGGTCTAAACAAAAAAATGTAATATAAACGAACCTCGTTGACTCGCTACAAGATCTGTATTCGTCATAAACAACCATCAAGGCCAGCGAAGTATGTAACACAGCCAAGACTGCATCTGGAAAATATAGGAGTGTGTACTACACAAGTTATTTAATGACGCCGTCAATTGCTAAAATCATATTCTGTTCAACCACGCCCATATTTCTCTCTTCTGTCTACACATCTGCTTGCTTGCTTGCTACTTCACTGAACTCCCCTTGAAGACAGGCAGATGCACCTTTCATTTCAAAACATAACAAATTATCGACATGTAATTACGTCACAATTCGTTAATAAGAGGCTGAAAATCTCAAGAAACAAAAGGACCATTACCTTATCCCAGAGACTTAGTTTCACATACTAACAACACTACACCACAGCTTTCGCTTTAAAAAACTGCAGAAACATTATGCTTCGCAACTGGTACATGGGTGAGGGCCGATCCCAGTGGCCGCGCGGTCTAAGGCGTAGGTCTGCGGCCCAGCGCTTGCTGGGACAGTGGGTTCGAATCCCACTGGGGGCATGGATGTTCGTCTCTTGTACAGTGTTTGTGTTGTCAGGTACAGGTCTCTGCGACGGGCTGATCCCTCGTCCAGAGGAGTCCTACCGACTGTGGTGTGTGCTTGAGTGTGATCAAGTGAAAATAAAAACCCTGTACACCTACTGCAAACACGTAGGTAGAAGAGGGAAGGACTACGAAACGAAATGAAATATTGAATAAGACATGTAGGGAGAATCATGGTTCACTAAAGCTCTGTCTAACGTGGCAACGTTCGTACAGCAACAGCACCAAATCAAAAAAGTACATTCACGAATCACTTATCTCCAGATTAAACTTCTAGGCACGCTTGATACCACCCCAGTTCAAAAAATTTCGCCCCCATACAAAACATCAGGTGCAACAGTAACGTATATAAAATGCAAACACAGTCGAACTCGTTTATAACTTCATGAAGGGGACTGAATATCTTGTGTCGTTATAAACGAGTGCTGTTATAACCGAGGACTATAATGTTACGGTTAACTGTGAGGAATTAACCGCGACCACAGTATATATGACGCTATAGACAAGGTGTCGCATTAACCGACGTCGTTATTATCGGGTTCGACTGTAATTTGAAGTACCTCGATGCTAATGACACGCAGAAATCTGTATGAAGCCCACTGCAATAGTACAAAAGAAACGCAATATGTGCCCACACGCGTATCCAGTGTACTGCATATGCAGAGTACCTCTCCAATATTACAATAAAATTACCGAATCATTGGGAATTGAATTCCTCCAGTCCAACTACATTAACAGACCAAATGATTATTGATTTAATTAAAAGACAGTTCCAAAAAAAATGTGACTAAAACGCCCCGTTCTACATTTACATGAGTATCAGAGATACCTATGGATAACGTGCGCTGTCATGTTACATGCACCTCAGACTCTAATCCAAATTACACCACGTAACAGAACTCAGTCGGACCCACTAAGTTTTTGCTATACACACAACAAAGCCTTACGCTCTCGGGGACTAAAGGTATGCCTCCACTCTTCTTAACCTTTTAAAGCCTAGCGGTAACTTTACGTACCACCAGGTTTAACATTAAAAAATTCTACGTGGTGCCCACATTGCGTTTATGTGTTTTGTACGGATCTCAGAACAAGCAGCAACTTTTGCCTTATAAAACATTAAGAGATTGGTTTTTATAACCGACGTGGAGAGTGTTTACAGCGCGGTACGCACTGAGTCCTTATATAAAACAGATACGCTTCGTCTTTAAAGGGTTAATCTCGGCACCAGATGGAGCGGAGTGGTTAACGCCAAGGCCCCCCCCCCCCGCCGCTTTTACCCGCGGGAAGCAACCCCGGTACCCATCACATAGGAGGCTACTTGGACCCCAGAAGCGGTCTGGACGTTTTGGAGAAAAGAAAAATCTCTTGCCCTACCGGAATTCAAACCCCGGACCGTCCGTCCAAACCGTAGTCTACTCGCAATACTGATTACACTACTGCGGAACGTAGACACTATATCGAACTTGCGAGCGAATTGGGATTTTTACATACATGCAAGTCACTGGATCCTAGTAAACATACTAACTAACGCGTACTTAATTTATTACACCTAAAATCGGTTAGCAGAGAATCGTGTGAAGCCACTCCACGTCAGGTTCAATTCAGGAACGCATCGATCAGAGTTAATGTTATTGTAAATAAGGCTATCAAAATGCTAGACTTCAGAATTATATACACCTAAGCTTATAGGTCTATATTAAACAATACAAACAGTTTTTTGTTTACTGAACTTCTCTTGACAGGCACTCTGGTCGTTGGTCACTACGAAACAGTGCCGCCCAAGCCTCGAGAGAGAAAAAAAACTGCCCGTCCCTGCGCCACACCTAACTTCCTCTTTTTAAAGAAAAACAACTTTTCTCTCATGTTATCAAAAGGTTACAGCGACAAGTGTGCGAGGAAGCATTGAACCTCACTAATTATATAAGGTCTAGTGCACGCTTCCTCTGTTAATGAAGACGGGTACTGCACACGATCAGAAAGAGGGAAGGAGCGAGAGAATCGGACTGACGCTTCAGGCAACAAAATCCAGAACATAGTCTCAAAACTCATTTTCCCTCTATTTCAAGTTACATCTCAGACAAAATTGAGAAAGCAAATAACTCCTTTCGTCCTTTCTTAGTTACGAACAAATTTTCTGCCATTGGTATTCCCCTCTCGATACTGGAATTTCAAATATGCCACTCGAAATTTCAGTATAAAATAAATGATGCTGAGCACTTTAAAATGAGATTACATTACAGAAATAATATTAACGTTGCAGAAAAGGATTTGTAGGTTTGAACTGGGATGGGATAGACTCCAAACGCATAGAAAAGGTATCCGGAAAATATGAAAAGATGAGAACACTTCAAAAACCTTGGTGCAGGTGGGGCGATGATATTAGAGCAGATCTTAAGGAAATAGAACGTAAACCGGAATAATCTAATTTAAGACAGTGTACAGTGGCAGTCCTTCGTCAACACCAAAACGAACTTCAGTTCCTGTAACAATTGGAGAACTTCTAGGTCTCCTGAGCGACAATCAGCTTCTCAAGCAGGACTGTGCTTCGTGGCACCGGTGGTGCGACTAATCATATTTACTGGGAAGTACAAATACGCAGCTCTTTAAGACGCAAATTTCTCCAGTCTTCTGCTAATTCAGTACAGTACTAAGACAACCTTCGCCGATGCCAGTGGCCGGGTGGTCTAAGGCGTAGGTCTGCGGCCCAGCGCTTGCTGGGATAGTGGGTTCGAATCCCACCGGGGGCATGGATGTTCGTCTCTTGTACAGTGTTTGTGTTGTCAGGTACAGGTCTCTGCGACGGGCTGATCCTTCGTCCAGAGGAGTCCCACCGACTGTGGTGTGTGTCGGAGTGTGATCAAGTGAAAATAAAAACCCTGTACACCTACTGTGAACAATTAGGTAGAAGAGGAAAGGACTACGAAACGAAACTAGGGCAACCTTCGCTATACACGTGGAAAAGACGTAACATGCACTGTAAATAAAGTATTTTATGAGGTTCATAACCCCAAGCTAATTACGATGAATGTTACTGTACTCTTATTCCTTAGGCAACAAGTATTAATTTTAAATTTGACCATTACAAAGGCTGCATGAAATAACCATTTCATATTTTGTATGTTTACAAGCAAGTCAACCTTCAGTAGCCTTCACAGCATTCATTGGTACCCTTCAATACGATGCAGTTTTAGTCGACATTGTGGATATGAAACGTAATCAACCTGTCGCTGACCGACTGCGGTTGAAACATGAGAGGCACAATCCGAAGATGCATTATACGACACACAAGGCGTTCCGTTTATTGGAGTGATGGTTATGAAAACTAACCTGCATCTTAAACACAAAGTAAAAATAAAGGACACCATTGTGTTCCCAAAAGCCCGACGCTGGACCCTTAGGCTTACCCTCAGCCACGTAGTCTACACGAGCACATCCCATTTGCATAAAATTCATTTTAATATTACTCTCCCATCTAAGCCTACTTCTTCTAAGCTCTCTTTTCCTTTTGGGTTTTCGATCAAAATTTTCTAATAATATGCTATTTCTCGTGCATGCTACATGTCCAGCTCATCTTATTCGCATTTTTAAATAAAATTTTGATAAACACACCTAAGTAATATATTTCTCCAACCAACAATGCCATTTATCACGCACCTCTTCGCGCAACGAGGATCTGAAGCATAATTTCCAGGCTTAATTCAGAACAAAAGTTCACAGTCCATGAGCTCCTGATGACACGAGAAATTTAATAAGTACCGTACGGAAACCAGAGGATCTTATTGATTAAGTTGGTTCAAGCCGTACCATTTGTAATTTGTATTCGGCAGGATTTTTGTTCGGGTCTCGGCCAGAACACCTGCTACTTTGACCGAGGTCTTTCGCGGTCTTCATTCCTCCAGAAAAATGCTGCAATAATATCTCAATTAGGCCACGACCGCTTCCTTCCATACCCTTTTCCATTTAACAACCAGCAATACCCTCCCACTAGACTCATAATCTGACACAGATAGCGCCGTTAAACATTATAAGTAAATACAACATACCACGGGATCACTGCGTAAGACGTAACTGTGGCAACTGCCAAATAAAGTAGCCACGTTGAACGCGTATTTTGTTAATTTAGCACCAGTTTACCATTACCTAGGGGTCCCTATTTTATCTGACAATTGTCGGTTGGTACTCTTAGACGCCATCCCGGCGCGCGTGTGGAAGCACGGGTGAGTGGCATATGTGAATCGGACAAGCGAGCCGGAAGGAAGTAACAAACGATACTTGTCACATGACACGACAGTTCTCAAACATAATGTTACATTCCTTTGTAGTTTCATGCGACGAAGAAGTCGTGTCATCACCAGACATTTATCACCACGTCACGTTATCAAATGAAGTTCTCCGAAACAAAATATCGTCTATATTATTCTTGCATTCCGGTAACTTAACGTTGACCAGCCCAGACCGCATTCTTCCCGATAAGGCAGATAACATCCACGTCAGAGTACGATACTGTGAGCCACAGTCAAGGCCGAGCGACTTTGCCATCGATCCAGCGCTCGAATATAAGCCCGCACTAGGGCTCAGAGACGTCACTTTTCTCCCATTCGATTCAATGTTTTTGCAGTGTACAACAAAACACTTTCGCACCTTCGCAAATGGACAGCACAGATACAAATGGGAGACAATCCCTCATACGCCCACACAGAGACTGATCCAGAATATGCGAAAGATTTTATACGCCGAAATAGACTTTCTTCAACGTACAGACAGAGGTGTTCCTGTACACGCCATGAATGCATATAGGGGGAGGGAGTGGACGCATACCTCCACCCATTCTTAACCTCAGCACTAGATGAAGGCCAGCGATCAACCTAACGCCTCGGCCGCTTTGCCATGGTGGAAATTGCATCCGATACCCATTTGATATGAGGCTGCGAGGGCCCCAGAGCCGGCCGGACGTTCTACAGAAGAGAAAAATCGCTTGTCCCTGTCGGGATTAGAACTCGGATCGTACAGCCCGCAGCCTAGTCGCCACACCGACGACGCCATTCCGGCTCCTGAAGAAGAATTTCTTACAAAGTTGTTTTTAAGCCTGTTATTTAACGATGCTACCAACTACCAAGATTACACAGCGTCAGAAGTTTCTCCTGGAAAGCTGGTTATGAACTGCTGGTCTTGTGAACACGATGATGAACCTTCGACTTCTAACAAATGGCAGGCAATTGCTTGGCCAGCTAAGCAACTACTGACATCTCAAGAACTATTACCCATGGAGTTAGTTTCTAACGTGAATCAGGCCACATCAGTTCTGCGGTTCTGTAATTTCGTCGTTCCTTGTGCCCTTCTTCTAAAACCCATAATACGCGAACCACAACTTATAGAAGGAGTGGACAGCGAGACGACCTTCGGGAGCAGCAATTTAAAGGCAAATTATGCACGAGCGATGCATTAACAGAATATTTCTTTCATTTGTTCGCTTCTTTTTTCCGTTCATCTAGCTACAATATGTTAGTTTTAGACAGTTACGGGTCTCGTTTCTTTAGAAGACGTTTTAAGACGCCGTCCACTATTAGCCTCATGTACACGTAAACTACCAGAATACTGTCTTTTACACGCAAGTTGCGCCGGCCGCATCAGTGACGTGAGCCAGCCGTGTTGTTGCTACCCGTGATCTATATAGTCTTAGCCGAAAATCTGTTCCGTACGTAGGCATACAGCCTATGCCGCAAACGCACTCGGAGATCGTGTCCATAAATAACCGCCTTCACGAAAACGGAGGAACATACTGTAACTATGATTTTAAGTACAAAACCACAACAGACTACAAAAGGCAAAATAAACCGAAGTGCAATCCACATGCCGGTGTCTTTGTTATTTCGACTCATTACAACACCGACATGCACATATTCCGCCAAATCTTCAGCGAATCTATGACAACATAGAAACCACTCAATAAAACTAATGCTGGTTACTCTGGATTATTACTTCGATCTTTACAGTGGTTTCACAGGGGATGTCGGATCGTTATAAGTATATGACCAGCAACCGACGTACTCCTGTTAAAAATACAGTGGATTGAAGTACAGTCGCGTATTGTGTGGGCGAGTTCATTCCAGCATTTGCTGATGTGTCCTGGTCTCGTTAACGCCGTGCAAGAATTTAACTTCAGGCGTGTTACATAAACTGAACACCCGACAAACGGCGTCCAGTGGAAAGTGACAGACGCAGTGACTGATGCTTACGTTTTCTCTATAAGCTTCGTCCGGAGATAAGTGACGCCCATCCATACTGTCAAGTTCAAATCTTTACTCCCGCGTAGACAACTGTCATATGTAGGGTTTAATGTATTCAACAGCTGGACGTCACGTTTCAATTACTGAACGCCAAAGGACCTCAGGACTGGGAGGGAAACCCCACGACACGTCATGTTTGTCGGTGCTGAGTCAGAGCAAAATTACTGAAGAATCGTCATGAATGACAAAGCGCCTCTGTCGCCGTCGTTCTTACACCTGCACATGTAACTTGAACCCAGTATTAAGAAGTTACAGGCCTGTCACGCTGTTGTTGACTTCGTGCAATGTGAAACAAAGCAACGTGTTTGTATAATAGGAAATCCTCACACAAACATATCTCAAATGCTGCTGATTTACAAGGATTAATGACTCAAGACAAGCAAGACTGCAAATGGTGAATTCCATGAGGCAGCACACAGACTTCCGCAAGACTTGCGAAATATCATACGGCTTCCCGATGCGCGCGTAAATGTAATTTTATTTGCGCCCGTAAAAAAGTACAGACTTCCCTGCGCCCATTTCCACCCAAATGACCGAAAACATTATGTTCAGATATCATACACAGAATTTCGCCCAAATTCGGACATTAAAGGTCGAAAGCAGGGATAGACATTAATTTATAACCCTCAGCAAAGGAGATGCTTTATTTAACGACGCTTCTCAACCTCCTATGTAATGTAATGTCGAACAGCGTGACGAATGCGTAAACAAGCGGTTGTGAGCCACTTTCATATGCCTGGACTGAGGAAAACCAAGATAGCTGGCATTCGGGTCGAGAGTTAAACCTCGGAACTCCCGAATAAGGAGTACGAGTTTATGTATGTCCCAGCGTTTCTGAACACTAATTGTCTCAGCGGATGCAAGGTTTCTGTGCGAGAAAGCTCCTCTCAGGGACACAATAAAAGGGACACCTGTACCACTCGACAGCAACGTTCGCTATGTTGGCCACATTACCATGCTTTCCGATGTGAAAAGTCAGGGTCGCAGTGAAAGTACATGAAATGCTTGCCAATAAGAGCAGAACTAGATTATTATTATTATTATTATTATTATTATTTGTAACGCCTTTTTTTACTGGCTTCGCTATTTCTTGATTTGTTGCAGTAGTATCCTTGTACTGTGCCATCTTTGTGACACCACTAGACCGATGAGTCAGCACGCAAACGGGGCCTAACCAAATTATTATTATTATTATTATTATTATTATTATTATTATTATTATTATTATTATTATTATTATTATTATTGACCTTTACAGTTCTACTAAACACCCGAGATATCTTTTGTATGCTGACGATATCAAAATTTTTCGTACCGTGAGCTTTGTAACTGACTGCACACATCTACAATGTGACACTGATTCCATACGCAGTGGGTGTGCTGCTAACCATATGAAACTTAATACCGACACAATTAGACTCATTACCTTTACAACAGAAACTTACGCAATTAGTTACAAACTGTGTGACAAATGCATAATTCATACCGATTCCTTCAGAGATCTAGGAGTACTTTTGCATTCTAAACCCTTTTTTTCATCACCACGTGGACGGTGGACTACCCACTTTCTCAATCACTCAACATCTTTCGACTCATACGTACCTTGGACCTACTCTTTTTCTACCACTGACTGCTTATTATTACTGCTACACTACACCTTAGTTAGACCTAAGTTAGGATATGCGTAACCTGTTTGGAATAACATTACGCAGTGATGCCAATAACCTGGAACACATCCAACGGAAGTTTGCAGCTCTGCGTTTCACTCGTTTCTTTACTCGTACTCCTTACAGGTAAGTCACGCACTACAGCTTCTAAAGTAACATACTTTACAAGTTAGAAGGCACTACCTCAACGCTCTTTTTTTCATCCTGCTTTCGTAGGATCAAAATTTTGTTCCTCCTCGATTGACAATATTGGTCTCAGAGTTCCGTCTCGTAACATTAGAAACTTCACCCTGTTTCCTGCTTCACGCAAAACTTGCCCTCTCGCTAGATGTGCAACAACTGCAAATTTGGTATGCAACGATACGGATACTTTTAGTAAGCAAATTAATACTCTAAAACAGACTTTATGCTTGTAGTACGTTCACTAACGTTTCATTTAAGTTACGGTTTTATCACTGCTGTGCTGTGTTGTTTATGTGTGTGGGTTTATGTAATTTGTGTCATATTTAGTTTTATTTTGTACTAGGTTTGTAATTGGCCATTGCGTTAAGCTAGCACTTTAATAAATGAGAATTTAACTGAACTGAATCATGTGAACAACTCTTTACTGTGGTACATATCCTGTGTACGTTAAAGTTGTCAATATAACCTCAAAATTTCGCATCCCTGCCATGTTTGTAATTGTTGACTTACAATATTTCACACATAATATACGAGTTTCTTTACTGAAGTTCGTATGCCCAGCTGTAACGCGTCATTACATAACGTCATCAGACCGAAATGTAAAGAAAATTTTCGCACGACGGTGACGTTATCAATTTCACATTTTACAAAAATATAACCTTACGAAAAGTTGTCATTTTTTTCCAAAAGCATCCCGATCGGCTCCATGGCCCACTCAGCCTCATACTCTATGGGTACCCATGACCCTTCCCCTGCGGATGAAGTGGCCGGAGCTTGATGGTGATCACGCACCTTCATCTAGTGCCAAAGTCAAGCGTGATTGGAGTTAAAGGCTCCCTCAATCCCCCCTATGCCTTCATGGCTTGCATGGCGTCATTTATGTTTAATTTTACCACCACCATATAACACGAGATATGCGCTCTTCTGGGCTACTACATTGCGTCCAATCGTAATCCCTTACCGACGTTTCGGGCACAACGTATCGGTCCCATCTTCGAGCGTCAAGAAGTCCATGCAGACATGAACTTCTTGACCCTCGAAGATAGGACCGATACGTTGTCCCGAAACGTCGGTAAAGGATTACCATTCGACGCTGCGTAACAGCCCAGAAAAGGGTATATCTCATCAACATCGCGGCGGAAGCCTGAAATCACCATACAACACGTGAGGACCAAAACGTCAAGTGAAGGTAATGTCGCCCGTGGCTCACAACTTCACTCATCCGCCATGTTGTTATTACTGACTGTTTGTTGATAGGACAGACAGTAAGGTAACAACCACTTCGAATCCCTGACGTGCAGACACACAACTCAGTCATCATCGAGTTACGACCGCGGCCTACAAAACGAAACAACTGCAGTATTGCCCGAATGCTATCATGTGACATTTTTAAAATACGGAAAAATGTATTTAAAGCTTTAACGGCGGCTGACTGCAACAGAACGCTCTCGGGTTACCGGCCGTGTTAGACCGTCAAAACGGCAAATAAATCAGCGTTTCGAGAACCATCTCCGTATACGCCTCTATGGAGCGGACACGGAAACCTTGACCTTGTATTTTACCTAACGACGGCGGAGATGGTTCTTTGGGCGTTGGTTTCTTCGCCGTTTTAAACATACGGCTGGTGGTCCCGGAGAGTTTCATTTCGTACTTGAAAGATTTCCAGCTACGGACTCCTACGTTAAGTAAGCTCCTTATAGCTACAGTATGGCAAGTGTTCAGGATGCAGATAGAAATGACGACTTCCACGTACGACGTGTAGCTGCAAATGCGTTGACTCAGTAGTCGCAGACAGCTCAACACGGAGAGGTCCTCCAACTATGTGTTTCAGCGGGAGAGTAACAATACATCACCATAAAAGAACAGCGTGTTACGAAAAGTATTGGCCTCAGACGGATTCTCCGACAGGCCCGTGTGACAGGTTTCTTTGGACAGGGTCCCTAAGTGCTCATCTGTTGCTACACAAACGTTAAACCTGGTCTTATGTAAAGTTACCGCTAGGCTTTAAAAGGTTAACATAACATCGACATTCCTTACGCGTCCAGCTGTATCACTAAAAGTCGCATCCCAACAGTCTTACTGGTTAACAGTCCTACGCCCATATTACAGCCTGAAAGTATCGCCCTAATCGTATTTCAGTTATTCCACATTTCTGTGTCACAAATCACTGCTCTCCGTATACTTTATGTTGATGTCGCTGGAGCTGCAATTATCCTGAGACACAATGCAGCACAATGAGCGGCTGTAAATTTTGTACAACTTAAAAATTACTCGTGGTCAAGTCAAGAAGCATAAGCTGGAAGGCACATGTAACACACACACAGATTTTTTCTCAGCTCCTGAAAAGAAGACTACTGGAACGACCTCGGCAAAGATGGGAGAATAATACTACAATTAATCTTAAACAAAACCGAGTGATGGACTCGAGCATAAAAGTCAGAACAGCATTATTTTTAAGTGCGGCCCTTAACGACACTGTCAATTAGTGAGATTACATAGCATCCGTGATGAATGAATGAATGAATGAATGGATGAACAAATGAATCAATCAGTCAGTCAATCGATCAATC
Source organism: Coptotermes formosanus (assembly GCA_013340265.1). Lineage (NCBI taxonomy): Eukaryota > Metazoa > Arthropoda > Insecta > Blattodea > Rhinotermitidae > Coptotermes > Coptotermes formosanus. The sequence continues at coordinate 885,925 of BLKM01011478.1, read as the reverse complement.
AATCAATCAATCAATGAGTATGAAGCACTGGTGAAATGACAATGACAAGGAAAACCGAAGTACAATGGGTAAGTACAACACATCCTTTCTTCCCGCGAAACTAGTCTGCTTGAACTGCCCGGCCCTGATAATGATTACACTACGATCGTTCGAAACGTCGGGACACCCATCAACACAGAATCACGGCACAGAACACTTGAATCTTCAGCAACACCAGTGAAAGAACCAATAGCATTGCATAAGTAATCTTTTCATTGCTTAAACCGGCACACACCAGCCCAAAAGTTCAAACTTATCCCTTTTGTCGCGTAATGTTTGATTCTGAAACCCCTGGTCAAAGCATTCGATACAGTACCCGAATTTACTACCATATATAAGGACTACTTTACAGAGCGAAGATTTGCTAGTAACAAGGCCACTGGAAACGTGGAATGGAGATAATGAAAATGAAAGTGAAAATTATGTAAAATGTAACGACGAAACTCCGCATGGTTTACTGACGGAAAATCAATACGTGCTCAAGTTGATTCATTGACAGAGCCTCATTTAATATCTGAAGCAGACTCCGCGGATCTCCTCTGTGACGTAAAGTTGTCAAAAAAATCAACCTGGACTTACAGCTTCTATAACTGAAAGGCGGCAATCTTCCAGACAAAGGCATCAAGACAGAAATTCCGCAAACATTAGCAAGACTTCATATCATTCTTCTTCTCGCAAACTCTCTCGTGGATCTTAAACGACTTTTGCCTCTACCAAGTAGCTTGTGTCCGTCTGACAGAAAAGTTGCCCGTTAAAAATTCTCCATTTTCTCATTGAGTCAACATGAACCAAACGAAATAGCGCTTACTTATCGACTCCTCAAAGCTCGGCTTGAAAATTGGGTTGCTCCATAATGGCAATAATTGTCCTTCGGTCCCAACAGCAAACTTGAAAGTAATGACAAACATTTGGTTTACACCTGGCCTGTAATAAATTCCGCTGTTTCCACTGTGAATGGGACAGCCGAGCACGGAAAAATCACTCTTCAAATAAATAATGCAACTTCGGCAAACATCTGTTCCAGCATCTAAAATGTCACGGTTAAGCCAGGATAGGTTTTCTTGCCCGCACTATTGAAACAAACTTGGCTCAACATAAAAATTATTTAGGATCGTGCTTTTCTGCTTGAAACACAAATTTCTGCGCATCAGCGATGTCAAAATCAAACAAGACATACTGTGGGCCCCCAAATTATAAAAATCATGACGTGTCCAAAAAAATTGTAAGCGAAGCTGAATGAGTTGCTTGGCAAACACTCACATCAGCAACCGCAAGTTTCCACAAAAACTTTGAGGCAAAAACTTACACCAGTTACCCGAACACCTTGTCAACGCCTGCAAAGTCGCGGAATGAAAGTGACATTTAAAATTATTCCCTACAGCCACCTCTCGACTTTCTGCCAACAACAATGAGCGCTGTTATTGAGGAGCATGGCCAGCGCTTGTATGAAGAAATATTCATGATGGAGGAGTGCTAGCAGGACACGTGACACACCAGCAAGTTGGCTGACTACTGCTGGGCAAGTAAGGGATGATCCAGAGACAAAAAGCTAGTCTAAATCACCAGTAGCCACATTTAAGGCGAGTTCAACATACAATATTTAAGTTCGTGTAGTTACTGCTACTTAAAATTGTTTCTTTATTAATTTTAGACTCGCTCAAAACTTGTAGGCCACAGACAAATCCTGACGTCACTTTCGAACTCAGCATGGGATTCACCCACTTTTGCAAATGTGAGAAAAGGTCCTGTGTCACCAAGTGTAATAAACAACTAGCGACGGTAAAGAATTGCTTCTTCATGACATTTTAAATCCATAACAATAAAACATGCCACCACACCGACCGCCTTATTAAGGCGCGAAGTCAAGAATGGGGCGTAGCATCTATTTTTTTTAGCAAGCAGAAAGTAGGCCTATATTCAATAAAGGTACAAAAAGGTAAAGTTCACCCTATAACCCGCCATGAAGGCACAGACGGGGAAGTAGAGGTATACCGCTCTACTCTATTCTTTAACCTTGTAAAGCCTAGCGGTAACTTTACATACCACCAGGTTTAACATTAAAAAATTCTACGTGGTGCCCACATTGCGTTTATGTGTTTTGTACGGATCTCAGAACAAACAGTAACTTTTGCCTTATAAAACATTAAGAGATTGGTTTTTACAACCGAAGTGGAGTGTTTACAGCGCGGTACGCACAGAGTCCTTATATAAAGCAGATACGCTTCGTCTTTAAAGGGTTAATTTCGGCACCAGATAGGGGCGCTTGGTTAACGCCAAGCACCGACCGCTTTACCCCCTGGAATGACCCGGTAATCAATGTATAGGAGGGCGGGTGGGCCCCAGGGCCGGTCTGGACGGCTGCATAAAATCTCGCCCCCACCGATATTTGATCCCCGGACGTCCAGCCCGTGGACAGTCGCTATACCGAACTACGTTATGCCGGTCCCGCCTATATTTAATACTGAAATTATACACGCCTATAGCCTTCAAAAGCAGACACCATATTTGTGACAATGATCTCATACAAAGAAAGCATATTTCGGTAGTTTAAATCCTAATTAGTGCAAAATATATTTATAAATAACGTGAACTATCTAGCTTTTCGAGTACGTGTCGCAAAACACTACTGCTTCCTAGCCACTTTAACTTGTAAAGTCCATAAATTCATATCGCAAAACCCTTTACTATAACTAACTGCACTGGAGTTTACCAATTTAACCCTTTAAAGACGAAGCGTATCTGTTTTATATAAGGACTCAGTGCGTACCGCGCTGTAAACACTCTCCACTTCGGTTATAAAAACCAGTCTCTTAATGTTTTATACGGCAAAAGTTGCTGTTTGTCCTGAGATCCGTACAAAACACACAAACGCAATGTGAGCACCACGTAGAATTTTTTAATGTTAAACCTGGTCGTACGCAAAGCTACCGCTAGGCTTTAAAAGCTTAAACAGAATGCTGATGACACCAGTGACCTAACACATTATTTTTCAACCAAAAGGCCTCGTACCACGTAAAAACAGAGATAACCTCAAATGCGCTGCTTTCATAGACACGTATCTGCCAGCAATGCAGAACCCTTCTGACTGGGCTTGTCTTAAGGATACGACCGAGAGGATGTTCCATCCAGTACACAACAGCTAGTCTTTGCGAACATCTCTTATCCAAGTCATGGCTATCCACCCGGATGTCAATCCGTGTTACCATGGACACGACACGATATATGGCTAAGTGGAATAAATCTGCAATGACCAAGCCCTTCATACGAGCAGAAACATTAATGATATGAACTGATATTTTATTATTTTCTCCTAGATATGAGGGGTACAATAGCTTTTACGATCCCTGGTCCCCTAATTCCGTTAATAACGCATGATTAGTTTTTAGTCACCGTCACTACCTTCACTCCTGTAAACACAGTTACATTCCCATAAAACTACAGTATACAAACTGAAAATATAATTTTAACGTGTCGAAATACGATTAAAATGGTCCTTATCTAAAAACACGACATGCCAGTGCAAGAAGCTACAAATACTTTCAGTTCTACAATGAAACAAAAGAAGTGGTAGATTCTTATTCAGTTTCACTGCCATGGATGTAAAGCGTTAACATATGCAGTATGCAGAAGTTAAATAAAATGCACTTAAAAAGTTTATTTGCACGTTAAAACCAAAATACATGAATTTCGGACGCTGCTAAGTACAATGAAATTTCACTCCCTAACCAATGCTCTAAGAATTCGGATAATTTGTGCCATAAAATCAAAACACCAGTCTTAATTTAGTCAGTTCTTCTCGTCTGTACACCATGCAAAATTCTGCAATTATATTCCTTTATGCGACTTTTATTTCGGATTGGGCATGCCTCTCTTTTGTATTAAATTCTTGGGCACTACAACGCTCCCATGTCTTCGGGTCCAACAGGCACGCCACCGGACAGGCCTATGTGTCAGGACAGTCCGTCCTTCAAACGAAGACTTGTAACCACAGACAGCAAGCATCAATACGATAGAATAAATTTTAATTCATATTACACAAGATGTTCCTGATGAGCCGCGCAGCTAAGCCAGCATAATGACTGGCTGCGGGCTTGAGACCGGGGTTCGACTCCCGACAGGGACAACGACTTTTCCCTGCGCTGCTATGTCCAAATCGGCCAAATCTCACCCAGCGTCCTATCCGAGGGGTATCGAGGGCTCTTCCACAAATATTTACTGCGTCCTACCGAGTGTGGTGTGTCTGAGTGTAATCATGAGGCCTCGATAAAGAGGAGGCCCTACCCCACTAACGGCTGTTACGTCATTGGAAAAAAAATCATACACTCCATGTAGACGTAACAGAAGAGTACCGATAAATTAATATACATACACCAAACACTATTTCAGAACAAGAAGGGGCTTGCTGAACCGACGATACACAGGACAGCAGCTGATGTGTTAAGTTACGGTATAAATTCGCACGCTTTCTAATAATGGAATTGGGAAAATGTGCGGTTGTTTTGATTTAAACAGCTAATTTATTCAATGGCAAAAAAATGGTTATGAAAGTGATGCAGTTACAGGTGCACGAAAGAGATACGGAGTAAAATTACGTAAATGGGGAAGCAGGTCAGGAGATCAGCCTACAGTCGGAACGAGTGACAGGGCCTTCTTTGCCTTCTTCGTCAATTATTGTCTGTCCCCAGTATCGCGCACTAGGGCAGTGTTTTCAGTCTTCTGTTACTGCATACCCGTTACAAAGTCTCGCTAATTCTGCGGATCCCCGCTCCACAAACTAGCTCAACTTTTAGACCCCTAAGGCACAACTCACAGTAACTATTAAAGTTCGAGTAACTAGTACAAACGAGAGATATGCTTAAACTTTAAGCAACAACCTTATAAAGTAAATGTTAAATTTCATTAAAATTCTGCTTTTCCTAGAAGCCATGATGCGTCTAAGTGCAGGAAAACCCTAAAGGATAAAACTGAGTAGAATCTACATTATGTACACCACTATTCCAGACAGATTTTGGAAAATATTTAAAATATTCAATGCAATATTTTTTCCGTCTAAGTCACAGTAAGAAGACAAAAATAATCTCGCTGGGGTCCGCGGACCACAGTTCTGAGAACCAACGCCTACGTCTTGTGCACAGCCAACTGTTGCATTCCCAGCAACAAATCAAAACTGACACTACTTTCGAGAAGAATAGAGTTCAAAATACGGATGGCGCAGAGAAGGAAGTTTTGAAAATAACGTTGCATATTCCATTGCAACTTAAATTATTGTTTTTGTCGACTGTTAACATTTTAAAGCCTAGCGGTAACTTTACATACCACCAGGTTTAACGTTAAAAAATTCTACGTGGTGCCCACATTGCGTTTGTGTGTTTTGTACGGATCTCAGAACAAACAGCAACTTGTGCCTTATAAAACATTAAGAGACTGGTTTTTATAACCAAAGTGGAGAGTGTTTACAGCGCGGTACGCACTGAGTCCTTATATAAAACAGATAGGCTTCGTCTTTAAAGGGTTCATGAACAGACCCTTATGACCCATTGCGATTCACAATCAGTGCTGAAACTGTGAATATAATACACATCTGAATCTACCCGTTGCAATGCACTTACCTACACACAGCGCAAAGACAAGCAAGGAGTTCACAGCAGAAATCAAAAAACCTAATTTCACACTGCATGAACTTCTAGTCGCACGTAGCTGTCGTCGTCATAATCATCACTATCATTTACGTACATATTCTACGCATGTTAAGTTTGACAGTACAGCTACGCTTACGTACGACCTATATACGTGAAGCAATCCCTGTACAGGCCTCGACAGGCCCTGAGGGTTCCAGGAGGTTGGGGCTCCCAGATTTCAAGACAATCGGCACACGAAGGTGGTGAGGTTGTCAGCCCTACGCACCGGCCGTCTTTACCCCTCCGCCGGAAATATTACTTGTACTCATTTCTGTTAGAGGCTGAGTCGACCCCAGGGCAATAGTGCGGCCGGAAGGATTACCTCAATGAAAAACTCCAATGACACCATCGGGAATCGAACCCGCGGCCTTTCGGCTTGTAGCGCCTCACCAAACTGCGCCACCGCGTATCCCATGTACTATATGGCGCCGAACGATAGAATAATCAGCGAATGACGAATTAGCAGGAAGGATCACAAAGGAAGCGGTCCTCGCCTAATTTGAGGTACTGTCCCAGAATTTGCCTGGGGAAATAAGAAAAGACGCGAACCCTCTGTCAGGATAGCTGCTCTCCGAAACCGAACCGGGGACCTACCAAATGTGAAACAAACACAGTTTAACCCGGTTATAGTGACATCGGTTTATGCGACACCTCGTCTATAGCGTCAGATACTATGTGGTACCAATTAATTCCTCACTGTTAACCATTACCAACACTCGTTTATAACGATACAAAATATTCAGTCCCTTTCATGACGTTATATCGGAGTTCGACTGCGTATCGCTATGGCTTTCGCCTATAACTGCGTCCTTTGTACACAATATCTTTCGACCTAACAAGAACAAGAAGCAACTCGCGCTGAAGAGGTAAAAAACACATACCGAATTTCGGTCGAAACACCAGAAACGAAGAAAACACCAACGAATGTCAAGTGTACATGAGATAGATTTTTCTTCCGCACGCCATGTTGACTATGTGGGGAGTGGAAGTATAGCTCCACGCATTACTAACCTCGGCATCATATAGGGAAGTGTTCGAGCTCACGATCCGGTCGCCTTACGCCCGGGGAAAGACACCCCGGCACACAAAGTAGGCCCGAAAGCCGGTTTAGAGGCTTTGGAGAAGAAAAAATCTCTTACTCCTGCCAGGAATCGAACCACGATTCCGCGATAGTCCAGGACAGTGACACGAAAATTAGTCTGCAATAAACAGGGTGTGGGGGTAAGGACTGGATAAAACTGGCTCACGGAAGTGGGAAACGTCTTGACCAACTCAGCCAATCGCAGAGGACTGCTTCATGGATGGGGTTAGGCAGCTGGCAGAAAAACATGAAAACAGAACCAATAAAGGACAGATTATAATGAGATATGAGGAGGGATCGATTGAACTGAATGCGTGCGCGCTTCGGATGCGGAACAGTCAACCAAATGAGTATAATTTTTGTTACTATGCGAAAACCACTATCTCCCCTGCCGCAATCCGCGCCTCATTCGATTTGCTGATGCCTACAGAAAGGTACGGGTGGAAAATGTTATTTGCAAGGATACCAGAAAAATAAATCCAAAGATAATAAGTGTCCACAACGGAGGGATGGAGAAGAAAAAACACAAGGGTGGGAGTGGTATTACCCATAAGACATCTCAATACATAAATTCAGTTCCCTGACGACAAGGACAAAGCTCGCCCTCGTAACGTTGGTTTACTCGCCATTGAACCACCTGACGCGGCTGCTAGCCCGAGCATATTTTACTAAATTCATATTAACTCTGAAAAACACAACGTAATATCTGTTGTATTTGTAAACGTTGAGGACAAAAACGGATTTAAAGAAACGAAATCCCAAAGGCGGACAAAACAGAAACAACAGAAAACTAAAACACTTCGTTTCTTCAGTAAAATGGTTCGATTTCCCACTGAGTCACCACAGCATCATAATGAAAATACTACAATTACGTCCCTTGTTTGCCTGTACAGCCTTTTTTTAAACCAGCATAAAGCGAAGGAATCAGCTCAAACATTCAAATGAGAACGATTACTTACAGCGGTGGTTCTATCATCGTTACGACAACTTTACGTGTAAAAGCACACATGCTACACAGTTTAACGAGTTACAAAGACATTCCTCGGCCTCTGATGCTCATCATCTTCAGGTCATTCACATATAAAAGCATGCACAGCAATTTAATTTTAAAACAATGAAATATAAAAATGCGTATTTCCAAGTTCACGTCTCCGTTATGTAATTGGGATCTGGTTTGCTTTACATCAGTTGTTTCGTACAAGTATCTAGTTTTTTTTTGTTAATGTATTAGTTTTCAAGAACTGGAATACGTAACACTAAGTGATTTATATACATCTAGTTCTCATTCACTAATTTTTTCTAAAATTAACGATATTAAACCAATTTAACACACAATAAAACACCAACGTTTTAATTAACTTACGCTGGAGGTTTACAAGTTAGTTAATAAATCCCGTGCTAATGTGAGGTTAGAATATGTGAAGAACGACACCAACAAATCAAAATTTCAAGCACGGAGAAATTAAGGGCAAATTAAATTCGAGGAATAAAACGTACACCCCTATAGCTGTGCACATTGTTCTACATGCCTGTGAAACGTGGTCCCTCACACCAAGAGCAGAACTTGGTCCGAGGGTGTTCCAGAACAGGCTGCTAAGTAAGGCACGTAGATTGAAGAGGGAAGAAGTAATAATGCTAGAGAAAACTGCGTAATGCGGAGCTTCGTGATTTTATTCTTCTCGCCAAATATGATTAGAATGATCAAATCGCGGAGGGTGAGATGACGGGGCATGTAGTTTGCATGGAGAGAAGCTAAATGCATACAGAGTTTTGGTGGGAAAACCTGAAGAAAAGACGTCATTTGGAACACATATGCGTAAATGGAAAGATTAATCACGCAGGATGGCAAGGCGTGTACTAGATTCGTCTGCCACAGGCTAACACAAATTACGGGCACTTATGAACGCTGTTGTGAACCTTCGGATACCATAAAACGCGGGCAATTTCGTGACAAGTTAAGGAACTACCAGCTTGTCAAGAAGTGTTCCGCTCCATGGAGTTGGGTGAGCCACAAGTTAAGATTCCTTTCATTTTATATTTAATGAAAGGCAGAAAATACGCTGAATGGGACTATATCACTTAACAAATGTCCTTCCAAATTCCCAATCCGGAAAAGCCAGTAGTAACAGCGGAGCAGTATATAATATCACATTACATCCACGGAGCAGATCCATTGTCAGGAAACTAACAGCTGCTCAAATGGCCACGAAATTTCCCGACCCTTACAAAGAACAAAAGCCGACCAGTGTTCGCAGGGGCTCGTCACTGGTCCATAATCTAAGCCACACAAATCCAGCTCATGCCCTCACATTTAATTCCTCTACATTTCGTATTAATATTATCCTGCCATTTACAACTCCGTCTCTCCAAGTGGTCTCCCCAGGTCTTAATTTCTCGTCTCTCTCTATTGATACCGTTCACCACAATGACAGGTTTAGACCCGGTTACCTCAGTGATCACGGTATCTGTTCTCAGCGTAATCTACGTGGGGGGGTCCCTGCAGCGTCCGCTATCCAACTAATGCAATGATTTACGTTTACCACTTGCAAGACCCTCAAAGCTTTATTGGAATCGTTACATTTTTGTGGTGTACATTAAGAAGAGCAGCAGCAACTTTAATGACCATGACACTTGGAATAACAGTCCTAGTTCACTCTCAATTTTGCAATTTTGACACCAACTGTCCGACACCTGTAGCGCACCAACTTAAGAACCGTACTCCCCAGCAGCCCAAAAACGGAGTCCCCAACACCTAGTCGCACTTATTTAAGTCAAGTTCCCCTTTCCCTGTACCAAAATAATCCTACTGGCCGAAACTCAAATTTAAAGAGAACCCCATAGGCCAAGTTCAACTTTTTGAATAACTAAATTTGATTGGTTGCGCCAAATTAAGCCAGTAGACCCCTAACATACAATTAACGAACCTTTTGGGATGTTGCCCACTGGCACTTCCCACTCAAGGAATTATATCCTCAAAAAGTGTCACGTCTCGGGTTTCACAAAGGAACACCGAGCTGCAAAACTCCGTCCAGCGTGACAGCTGACGGATGTTCTGCACAGCCTAGCCGTTTTAATGCGTTAGCCGCACTCATTCCCTCTCGCTGTCTTCCCTAGCTACCCCTATTCACCCCAACAAGTCCTTCTGATTAACTACCAGAAAAGAATTTATCTTAATAAGGCCTGTCCAGGGGATGAACCTGAATCGCCGGTCCTGTCCAGGGTTTGAACCTGAATGGCCGATGACAGTATCTCTCTCTCTCTCTCTCTCTCTCTCTCGTGCATGCCACACGCTTATCTCACCCTCACTGATTTCATCACTGCAGTCTGGTACCAGTACAGATTATGGAGCTCCTCGCTGTGTAATTTTCTCCATTCTCCTGTTACTACATCTCTCTTGGGTCCAGATGTTTTCCTCACCAACCTATTCTCAAACAAGATCTACGTTCGTCCCTTAAGGTGTGACCACGTTTCTCGCCCACCACATTCGTAACGTTAATTTTGTCTGTTCTTTCAGCATTGTGGTATTACTCAGTATCACTCACAATGTGCAAAGTCAATCAAATGTCATGTTGAAATTTGCAGTTCCTCGACATACATATTACAGAAACTGGTGACTGTGATTCGCTTCAAATGCTCCGCTTTTCTCTACCCTGTGAATAGAAATCAGCAATTTAACATTGAGCACGCATGCTCGAGTTACGTCACGAAATCTGACTTTCACCGTGCCTAAATCTTTTCCTCCGACACAATATCGCACCGTAACACTGTTATGTGCAAGTATGTAATTAGAATTGATACGAACCAAAACTGCGCGACGGATCAGGGAAATGCTTGGTTCTGCGCAGGACAGTGGAGTCGGTACACAAAACCTCCGACTCCTCTGTTTTTTTAACTCCGAATCCGACCCTTCATAAAAGCTCAACACGTCTTAATAATGGTAAACCTATGAGACATTTCATCGCCACCACGGGAATCATCAGGCTACTATTTAGACTTATAACCTATATTTAAGTATAGGTCTAATGGTTACTGTAGCTATCAGGGCTCTGGAGTTCGAGTATCTAGTTAAGATTTTTGATTGGAGTCGGAGTCGGTAGATTTTTACCGACTCCGACTCCACCTAAAATTCCTTCCGACGCCAACTCCACAGTCCTGGTTCTGCACAATGTCTAGAATGTTGACACTTGCTTTTCCTAGAGCAGCTTCTTTTGATACATATCTTCAATTGTTTACATATTACTTGGCGATGCTCAATCAACTGCACGGTGATGTAGAGTCCAGTGTGAATAATTTTGTACAGCAGGCTGGAAAAGGTGCAATGAAAGTGATGGTGGCCTATGTCAAGTCACTACCATGGCATTCGCCAAGACTTACTGTGAAAGCAGCAGAAGTCCTCAGTTAGAACAGCCGGTGCCTCGGCGAGGTTCGAACACGGTATCTCGAACAGACACGGCCATCTGACAAAGAAAGTTCAATCAGATGGTCTAACTTTTCGGCAGCCATGCTTCGCGTATGCATCACACCGAAGCGGTAGCATTCCTACTACGTGTTCCAGAGGATCCGGGTTCAATTCTCGGACTGAGTGTTTTCCGCCTAATTCCTTAGTTCCTCCAACAAATGAAGGGACAGTACTTTAAAACTGGGGTCCACACATTTTCCGAATTTCTACGATCCATCTTCAAATTCTCGCGATAAAAAGGTCACATGAGGCAAGTTCCATATTGAGGGACCCAAATGCGGGGATGGCCTGTGAACTCACTGCTATCTTGCACTTTCTCATCGGTGCATGTGAACTGATACAAATTTTTTGCATGTAAGGGAAAAACTGCAGTGATTATGATGAAAATATTATGCTTTGGTCGACCGGATTTGTACGCTCCTAATTTAAAAGACGCCACGGCACCTCGTTTCCACACCCCTCCTACATCTACCATCATTCGCAACAGCCTTCCCATTCTATTCCACAAATTTAGTGGCGTAGATAAGGCATCCGCAGACAGAACGGCGCTGGGGGTGGGGTGGGGGGCCAACGTAGAAAAAACCGGACTTCATTCTTCTGACAGAAAGCAGTATCCTCGATCCCTGCTAAGGGATCTGGGAGTAATTGAAGTTAACTTCGCTAATAATTACAGGGAGGCCCGGATTATCGAGTGGCAGGGGCTTTCAACCACTTATCTACGATACCGTACATAATCGATGTTGCCTCAACAAGTGTTTTGAAAAACAAAGAAACAACGCGTAAAGTACGGCTACAACAGGTTAAATCTACAAGAAAAAAAGGCGCGTGGCGGATTTAGACCTGTCTTTGTATACGTTATGGTGTACTAGTACAGATCCCAAATTAAAAAAAAAACACGGGACACTGAATCATATTTACGTGGCGGCAGTGGGGGAAATACAAAATTTTTAACCCGTCGCGCAATTAAAAAAAGCACAGTAAAATTAACATTATTGCGAGATAACTCACAAAAGTTATGACAGACACAAAAAAAAACCAAATACTAAGAACACTACTCAGACTCAATGCACTTACTGACTTTTCTTTACATATTGTTACTCACCCTTCGCAGTCTCAACCCACACTCTATAATCACCAATCTACACAACCTCCTCTCCTTTTCCTATTCCTTCCTTTTAGCGGCTGATTGATGCCTATCCTACTCCTATAGACGCTCCCTCCCACTGTGGGGAAGTCAAAATGTTCGTATACAGCGACAGAAGTTACACATTTTCATGACTTGGAAAAAAAGCGGGGCACTTGGCGTTTCAAACGAATTTTGCGGGATACCGGAACATAACTCTTTAAAACCCATAAAACCGAAAATACGGACTCCCTAGGTATGGGCAGCCATTATGCCTGGCTTAAGTTTTCTTTTTCCAAAATTCTCGTTATAGCCACAAGCACATGTAGCCTACCACACGAAGTCAACAAACATTTCAAAGAAAAAGGGTACGAACTTCGACACACTTCTACGTAAGTGATTTTCAAGGGGTAAGGATCTAACCTTTCAGTCGAAGTACTTCCTACATATACCCCTTGTCACATCAGTGAACTGCAATTTCGGCCACACAGTGTATTCATAACAACAAAACCGGTTACCTCCCTGTAAGTACTACTGGCCTCCCTGTTTGTAATACAGAAACACTGTGCAAGGTGTGGAGTTCTCACAGCGGTGTTGAAGATTCAAGTCTTCTTGAATGTGATGCCGTTACAGACGTTTCGGAGAAGCCTGCTGCCTCTACATTTAGGATCTAAGCACAGACTCTGAAGCTCCTCCAACACACAGACAACTATTTACCAATCAACATGATGTCATAGCCCATCTGACTTGAATCTTCGAGCCGCAATGTGTTTATCGTGAGAGAAGAACTGAATTTTTAACTGTTATTTATATGAACTTCATGATTTATGTGTCGAAGTGCTGAAACAAAAAAAACAAAAGCTGAAGTGCAAGCTACTGTCGCGTGCCAAGATCGGATCGAAATAAGCGTATATACTTCATACTCACGAAAATTTTGCGATATTTTGAGGCACAGGCTACGTTGTGAAATTTTATAATTTACTGCGGTGACAAAAATTATTATTTATTATTGATTGAGCAATTTGTTAGATCAAATATTCTGCAATTACTACGGTAGGTTTTACTTCACAGATCCGGGGTTAACGACCTAAAGAATCTATATTTGTCGGTGCCCGTGACTGCCACTCCATGCACATATTTGCATAACAAATTTGAAGACAATACACATATCACACATTACGGTAAATGTTGGAAGTGAGAAACTGTTACTTCTCAGCAGTCTTCTGTCACACAAAAAGCCCACAAAAACAATGTAAACAAAATACTAAATTCGCACACCTCTACACAGGCAACTCAGGCACTCTGTCTCCTGGTTTAATTTTTGAGAACACACAACATTTCGGCTTTTTTAGTTTACGCAAAATGTTTATGGTTTCAAGCATAATAAGTTGAACGAATGTTGTTTAACCATTAAGTATAAATAAGTTACGTCACACTGACTACGAGGGCAGTTATGTGCACGTAGTGAACTGGTGGTGAGAGTGTGGACGAAGCATCACGTCCTATCCTGAAAGCCAACTGATGCGGATTCTTAAAAAGCTGACGAAATCTAGTGCCGCCACGTTCCAGCCAGCGTTCACAAAGACGACATTCTGAATAAAGGTCGCACACGTCACCACTTGAGTTACCAATCTAAGTAGTGAAACACATTACAAGAAATGGAAGCTAATTTAGACAACGAAAACACCGGCAAAATTCCACTCCAACGTCCAGACTTAACATCATTCGGGTATAACCTTATACTTCAACACACCCAGTACAGATTATGATAAATCAAAAACTGGAAAATGTGGAATATATCAACTATTTGGCTAGCCTGAGAACAAGTGACGCAAGATGTACACACGAAATGAAATCCAGGACTGCCATGGGAAAAGCAGCATTCAACAAGAATAAGACTCTTTTCACCAGCAAACTGGACTTACATTTGAAGAACAAACTAGAAGTGCTACGTTTGGAACATCGCTTTGTACGGCACTGAAAGCTGGATGCTTCCAAACAGATCAGAAATACCTTGAAAGTTTTGAAACGTAGTGCCAGAGAAGGGTGGAGGGGTTCAGTTGGACCGATCGTGTGAAAAAGGATGAAGTATTACAGAGTCAAGGACGAAAAGCACACCTTACAGAAAATAAAGCGAAGGAAGGCTAACTGGATGGATCACATTTTGCGTCGTAACTGCTTTGTACTACATCTTAATGAAGGAAAAATAGAAGGGACAAGAAGACGAGGAAGAAGACGTAAGCGGCTACTGGATGATCGTAAGGAAAACAAAAGATACTGGAATTTTAAAAAGCAATAGAGCTCACTCTGTGAAGAACTCACTTTGGAAGAGGCTATGGACCTCTCGCAAGACAGACTACATAATTAATTAATTAATTAATTAATTAATTAACGAATGAATGAGCATGATTAAGACATTCTCCCCAGCTTGTCGGGTTTTCACTTATTCACAAGACAGGAATGAAAACAATAATATTGACACAATCATGAAAGCATTTTTTTTGCTTCACTGAATAAAGTCACAAAGCATGAACTGGATAAAGTCTTGAACAAAAAGATGGACACTAGATTCAAGAACAATGTGTACTACTGGAAATAATAGTAATAGTATTCATAACACACTGGAATTAATGACAAATGTAGGACTTTTAAAATCCACTATCACTAAACACGAAATACAAGACGTAATGTTTGTATGTGAGTCCAGCAAAGTGAAATAGAGGTAAAGACATATCCCTTAGAGGAAAAGCTATGAAATATTGCAGGTCAGAAGGAGTGTAATTTACTTGACAGTCCTTGTTTAAAATCATTTTTGTATCATCATCATCATCATCATCATCATCATCACCACCACCACCACCACCACCACCACCACCACCACCAAACTTCAGGACAGGAACTGAATTGGGCCAGAGTCGTGCCCAATGACACAGGCTCCATTAATTGTTTCGGGTTCTTCACGTACCAAAATATCACAGTAATCATGACTGAAGTCTTAACACAAAAATAAAGAGTTCAAATTATCAAAATTATTAAGAAAGCTCTGTTTACTGGTGTATCTGTGTTCTGATGTGATGTTCCTATGGTTGGAGGCACACTAGATATTATAAATGTAAGCTGGGTACTGGGTATGATGTAGTACTGGGTCCTCTTTTCACTGCACCAAGCACAGCAGCTTTACTGCATCTGCTGGGACATGCTCTGAAATCCGCGATTCTCAGAACAGAGATGGAAGGAATGCACCGCATTAACATAAATCATGCCGGCATTTGATTACTATGGTTCTGCCAGAACTTCAAAGATATATTTGTGACAATAAATGTATCGTTTTTAAGATAACTAAGGCACACAGCATGTTTCTGTTTTTAAGAAATGTGGTAATTTTCAAGAATTTCCAAGCATTTTCCTCTTCTTCGTATGTTAAATATGTCACATGTTTCTTCTACATTTCTGTATGAATGGCCTGTACTGAAAATGTGCTGTGGGTATCCTCTCTCTTCCAATAAACCTGTGCAAAGTACACATAGGCTCTGAATTCATTTGCTGCCGACTAAGCGCATTCACTTTGTCACACAGGAATCCTGCATATGTAAACATGGCATACTCTTGAAAAGCACACCATACAAGGCCTACTACTCACTGCAACAGACAGATCACATGTGATATACAGAGCTCATTACAGTTCATTATACTTTCACAATATCTTTCACATTTGCCCAGCACAACAAATGCCATAATGGATATGACACACTGATGAAATCTTGTTTCAAAAGCCTTTCATCAAATATACCACCAATTTTGGTGCTAAATACATGCTGTGTGAAAACCAAAATACATTTTCAAGTATACATCAATACTCAGTTACCAGATCACAATACATTTGGTTCTACAAAACATGTTACTCACACAATAAATATCTAACACTACAGTAAAATTTGTGATATAGATAAACTGATAAAATCATAGATGGTGGTTATATGACTCGTGCAATAGCATCACATAATTCACATGCCTAGCACAATAAAGCCACAACTCAAAGAGCCTTATTTTTAAAGGACAGTTGTTTTAAGTGTTGTACCATATACACACGTGCGTGTGCCATAAATACATGCATCAGCAGTTAATGCAGCCAGCACACAATTATACTAAGAACACATTCAACACCTAGCATGGGTCTGTTCAACCTTTTATGTGATAGGGGCAGAACTGTGTCTGCATGCAGGCAACATGAAATTCAATACACAAAATGAAGAATAAATTAATGCACATATAATTATAATGTATAATTTTACCTATGTATTTTACTATACACCCATGCAGTAAAGATCACTGTTCGCAGTCTGTCTTTACAACAGCTCCAGAGCCTCATCCAAAGCAAGCTCCTCACACAGCGCAATATGGCGCTTCCCCGTCCAATTGCAATAAGGATATACTGATAAAAAATAAAAAACTTATAAAAAATGCAATTCACAACCTGGGCTATGCTGTCATTATTCTTTTATCACATGTTTGAAGAATTAATTCGTAAGTTCATGCAATGTCTCCATAAGCAAGCAGCTTATAAGTTTCCAAAATTGCTTCAGTGTTCTATCACAGCTTCATCAGGGAATGGGTTTAAGACAGCTTCTCATTTAAAAGCCTCCGCAGACAACATAACACTGCATCATGGCAAATGTTGCGTGTGGCCTAAGGGTTGAGTGGCCTGGCTCTAGCGGAATAACAGCAGCTGTAGATGTGACCTTATTTGCATGTTAAACACAAAACTAAACCAAACATAAAAAAGCAAAGTGCTACAATAAATGGCAATTTTTATGCTACACCCAACACCAATGAACATGCATGATGAACCACAGAGGATGAAACCAAAACCACATGGTATGATCCGAAATGGCAGTGAAATCCTGAAGAATGACTATCTGTTGTGATATGCTGTGAATTTTTTGACTTTTTACACCACTTTCATTAAAACACCAATTTCCATCAAGCTGAATGATAGTACGGGCTATTATCAAATGTATATGCCATGTCCATATAGCAACCAGGGTTTGTCAAAGATGCTGGTAGACAACAACAGTTCGGCCAGTACAAAAATGAAATACCCCCATTCCACATGACATGGTCAAATATACTTAAATGTCACCTTACTATATTAATAAATCAAAAGACTATGGCCTTATTTGTACAGCTTTCAGTAGCATAACACTCCTACAGTAACACCAGCCAAACAGAAATTTTTGCAGACGTCAAAAATAATTAAATTGGCAAGAATCAGAAGTTACTGTCTCAGTGACCTACAAAAGGAAAGTTTTACTTCGTAGTCCTTCCCTCTTCTACCTACTTGTTCACAGTAGGTGTACAAGGTTTTTACTTTCACTTGATCACACTCAAACACACACCACAGTTGGTAGGACTCCTCTGGACGAGGGATCGGCCTGTCGCAGAGACTTCTACCTGACAACCCAAACACTCTACAGGAGACAAACATCCATGCCCCCGGTGGGATTCGAACCCACAATCCCAGCAAGCGCTCAGCGGCAGACCTACGCCTTAGAGTGTGCAGCCAGTGGGATCAGCCACGAGGAAAGTATGGCTCTAATAATTGTACCAGAAACACTTTCATGTAATTTCATGGGGCAAAACCTCCTGTACATAATTCATACTCATTTCAATGTTTACCCCATAAAAGAGAATCCCTTACTGTGCTAACTGCACAAGGCAGAACAAGAGTGAAACAAACACGCCTTCAATTAGGTAAGGATAGTCAGATGTATTATGAAGTTACGCCACCCGAAACGGAAACCATCCTTCCTCAATCCCCATCCGGTCCTGGACAGATGAGTATTCTAACTTCAGTCATACAGAAGCCACAGAAAGAAGACCCATAGATAGTCAGGATGATGTTTTCCCCTTTCTGCCTACTGTTGCAATCCCCTCCAAATTCAGCAAGCCCATGCCAACCAGCCCAAAGTGGTTACCATTAAGAAATACTGTTGCATAGTTAATCTTCTGGGCCTGGAATTAAATGCAGGGTGTACTCTGCAAAAGCCTGGAATTTAATTTGCCACCATTACTTTGCATGTTCTTTGCAGCATCTTTATCTGACTTTGGACAGGTTAGTCGCACAACACGCTGCATGTAGTTGACTTTCGGTGCCAAAGGGTCATTGTTACCTACAGTCATGTGACCACATGGGGAATATACAAAAACTACAGTGGCAGGAGAAATGTTAACAGTTCAAGGAACATGTTAAAGTTGTTGATCCACCGGACTAAGTTCTGTGGGTTCAGCAGAACATTCACAAAATATCCCACTACAGGGGCATGACATGGAGTAGTGTAACCACTACACATGTGTCACTGAGTAACCTCAAATGTAGGCACCCAGTCTTACAGGAATAACCACACACAGCACAATATCCCATACCAATGATTATCCAAAAACTTACATACAAAAGTGTCTCCTTTGTAGAAAAGAGCACATAAAAGTTATAAACGTTCTAAGGTTTTGAAACACAAAACACCTAAATGTTCTATCATCAAGGTACCTATAACACAACATTTATAAAAATCACTTGTTCCAGGTCCATATTCAAAGAAATATGTTACTTCCAAAATGTTGCTATAAAATACGCACATATTCAAAATTGCAGAATTTCCATTTAGCTGCCTAATAAACATAGTTGCAGTATATACAGAACATTATGTCCTCTCATCAGTAAAGACATAGCATGATCCACACCTGCAAGTTTGCTGTCGCTATTATAACAACAGCGCCTGTATAATTATCAAAATGAACTACTGAATGAAACAATAATTTCAAAAGGAATAAGAGAATAAAACATGGTCACAGACTAATATTAGCACATCCAGGACTTGAGAAATATATCCATGAGTTTAAGGGACAGAAATATTTATGCAAGGTTTGATATAAAACTACAGGCCCATAGATTTCTTCAGGTGCTTAGCAAACTTACATGGTATTTTTTGAGCCCTTAACTTTGCATCATTTTACTGCATTTTGACATCTGTGAATGAGTGCCTCAAGTTATCCCATGACTTAATATTTAAAACACATTCCAGCAAAAAATATTACCGACAATCATGCTAACAGGAATATAAACAAAACAGCTGATGTTTGCAACCAACTTCCAAATTAATGCATTTCTGTAAGGTACATAATTGGTACACAGACATTGTTATATTACCGTTTCAAGTCTGCTGGGATATGATGCTATGTTGATTTCCAATTACTGACCAATGAACAAGGTGTCGTACACCAGAAGACTTGACTGCTCATCAGCACTGCCATTAAGTATCTCGAATCTCAAACTGCTATAGTACATAGTAAACACCAGTAAACTAAATATGTCTCTCGCACTTTTGTCTATGATTCACGAATTATTCTCCTGAAGGATGGGTTATCTTCAGTGGGCCCCTAACTGCTTCATTTATTGCACCGAAGAACAACTTTAAAGTATCTGCTAACATGCACACACTGACGTTCCCGATCATCCTAAAACTAAAAATTCTATATGAACTTCAAAATGAGACTGATAATTTCACGACCATAAATTCATAATCTTCATAGTCATTCCGGTAGCCTCACACAAACGCATTTGCATCATTTGTTTTGTACACTCTGGGATGATTTCTACACTTTCTGCTACAACAGTGCGTTATATTTTTGTAATTATTCACAGAATCGACTTAGAATGTATTGCTTTTTCAGGAAACGACACATACAGATCATTCCTGTAAAAATTATTAGTAACCTGCGTCTGCTTCACTTTTTGGTAACAAGTCCTACTTTCCACCGCTTACTAACACGTTTAAATATATATGGATTATTGTTAAGAGACCGGGCACAAGCCTTATAATCTCAGTAAGGTTTGACATGCCACAGCTGGCATCATCGGAGCAAATGGAAGGGCAGGGAAAACCGATACATTGCTCGCACCCCAATGCTGTCAAAATGCTTCGTACGTACCACTTTCGATGTATGGAACCAATAAAAGCAGGAAGACGATATATCCACACTCATTTAACATGATCCCACATTTATATTGTTCACAACAGTTTTGAAATCACACTTTAAACCAAGCCATTCACTAAAAACTACAGCTCACTGCCTCCGACCATCACAAACCCTTTGTCTCCATTTCTTCTTGCGCATGCGCAGAGACATATATACGTACCTACGAGAAATTTACGTTCATAAAATATCCAACAACGCCTCTGTGGTAAGAGGGTTGTTGTCATGGACCAGAGTTGCGTCTTTCTTGCCTGCTTGAATAGAAAACTAAGCAGTTTTCATGGGAATCAATGCCACATAATTTGTCAAACTGGATGGGGCAAAAGGTGTGAAGAATCTTCATCCCGCCATAATACAAGTGTTATTACAGCACCTGTCATTTACATTTACATTTACATGCATGTGCGTTCCGCAAATCCAGATCCTGTCGAAAGACAGCAGAATATGAAACATGTCAAGATAACATAATGTAAAGAGTTAATAACAGAAATGCTGAGTCATTAACATAAATACAAATACATACACAAGCAAAACGTAGATATTTCAATTTCAATTTATTCAGCATCCATGTCTGCTACATAAACAGCAATAGGACAAGTCCATTTATATAAATATTACAATTTCGATCCAATAGGATCCGTACCTGCCACATAAATAGTAACCCTAACAAATATAAATGACAAGACATAACTAAATTAGCAATACCTGTCTAAAACCAAATACACAATGATGTAAAACTAAATACAGATCAATTTAAAACCAGAATAACAATTTTTCAGTAGAAATCATCTATAGTTGAACTAAACACAAATCTATTTAAAACCAAGTTTAAAATCTATGTGTCAATGAAAGAAGTCACTCATCACAGCTACAGGTAAAAACATATATAATTACATTTGAGAATAGTAATCGTTATACAAGAAAATTGTACTTGTTCCAAAGCTCAAGTTGAAAAAACATCCATAGACCAAGCTACAACACAATCCATATAAAATATTGAGGCATTCAAAGAACCTGTATTAACAACATACAGAATGGCAAGCACCCAAGCAATTTTTAGTCCCAATAACACGGGCATTTACAACTGTCTGGTGGCAAGGTTTAACCTATTATCACGTGAACCCTTACCTACGACCATATGTAAAAAACTCTGATAAAGAATAAAAGGGATTATTTAATAAAAACGACTTCAGGGCTCTTTTGAATTTTTTAAAATCACCCAATTCTTTTAGTTCTGATGGCAGACTATTATGCAGCCTGATACTCATATTAGCAACACTTTTCTTATACAGAGATGTATTACACTGAAATATATAGAAATCATCTTTCCTTCTGGTATCGTATCCATGGAAATTAGAATTTCTGACCTGATAAATATTGTATTTACGAAAGAAACACAAGGTCTCGAATATGAACAAGCAAATCACTGTAAAAATCTTTAGTTCCTTAAATATAGGCCTGCATGATTCATTTTTACTCTTGTTTGTCATTAAGCGAAGAGCCCTTTTCTGCACCTTTAGGACCTTTGTAATCTCACTTACCCCACCCCACAAAATTATTCCATATCTCATGACAGACTGAAACTTAGCAAAATAAATATTTCTCAACATGTAAAGGTTCAATTCATCTTTCAGCATCTTTATCATATAACAAACCTTACTAAGATTCGCACACAACACTTTTATTTGGGTGCTCCATGTAAGGGCACAAGAAATATGGATCCCCAAAAATTTTAGTTGAGATATATAGCTAATTTTCTCATTCTTATAGAGTATGTGAGGAGCATCAATGACATTGTTATTTTTTAAGTAAAATAACATTGCTTTAGTTTTGTTGACATTTATAATCATACTGTTATTCGAGAACCATAATTCCAGTTGTTTCATAGTATTATTTACTCTATCCTGGAGTCTAGTTAAATCCTTATCAGTTAATACAATATTTATATCATCAGCGTAAAGAACCACCTTTGCATTCTGAACATACCGTGGTAAGTCGTTTATATATAATAAGAACAAAAGGGGTCCCAAAATGGATCCCTGAGGGACACCATGTTTTATTATCCTACCTGGGGATGTGTACTTGTGATTGTAAATATCTTCTGTCTTTGCCGTTATTTCTACATACTGTGAGCGGGATGACAGGTAAGACTCTAGCCATGTTTTAGTTATCCCTCTAATTCCATAGTAATCCAGCTTTCCAAGCAAGGCCTCATGATTTATAAGGTCATACGCCTTTGAGAGATCTAGAAAAATTCCAAGTACATGTTCTCCATCATTGAGTCTTTTTTGTATTAATTCAATAAAATTCTGGCATGCAGTTTCTGTTGATCTATCTTCCCAAAAGCCACGTTGATCTTCGGATAAGATATTGTGTTTATTGACAAAGCAAACTAATCTATTATAAACAATTTTTTCAAGAATTTTTGAAAAAGTTGGTAAAATCGAAATTGGTCTATAATTGCCCATATCTTCTTTTTTCCCTTTCTTATATATAGGCTTGACTTTTGCCACTTTCATCCTGTCTGGGAAAGAACCCAATGTTATAGACAAATTAAAGATAAAACATAGTGGTTTCTTTAACAGGTGAATACAATCTTTTACTATGAAGTCTGGGATCTCATCAACTCCTGTCGCTGCTTTTCTTTTCAGTTTAATAACTACCCTTTCAACTTCATTTTCTGTCACAGGAAATAAGAACACAGAATGCTGGTTTAAATTCATTAACCTTAAATTACTACATTCTACTTTATTATTTTCATTCTGCTCTATGATTTCTTCTATATTATCGATAAAATAAGAATTTAATGCCTCAGCAACCATTTGAGGATGTGTTATTTTTCCTGAGTTCGTTTTCAGGTGGTATACCTCCTGGTGATTTCTCACCTCACCTAATTTCCTATTAATTAATTTCCACATAGCCTTTGTTGGATATTTTGCATGTAATATAAAGGTATCATTATACTGTTTTTTTGCAAGAGAAATTACCTGCTTGTAAGTTTTTTGATATCTTTTGATGTAATATAATGCATTTTTGGAAAGCTTTACTTTATATTTGAGGTCATTTAGTAATCTCATTCTCTGACCAGACTTTTTTATACCACTTGTAATCCATCCATTATTATGAATTTTTTTCTGTTTATATAGCTTCACTGGAAAGGCAGCATTAAAATAATCTAAAAACCTGTCAAGGAAAGCACAATATGCATCATTTACGAAACTGGCTGAATAGACATCTGTCCATTCCTCCCTATACAGTGAATCTTTAAAATGATACACAAAACTATATTAAATACTTAAGTACCAGCAGCAATACACACTAATTATTGATTACAATTCAAAGTTAATTAAAAACAAACATATATAAAACACAAAACAATGAACATATAAGAAATAATGAGATACAAGATGACAAGCTATATGATATTAGAATTACTGCAGAAGAACTCCTCAAGAGTATAAAAAGGAATGATACATGAGAAACTTTCTTAATGCATTTTTAAATCTTAATTTCTCAGCCGTAAGTTTCACCAGACTTCGTGGCAGCGCATTGAAAATTTTTATAGGTGAAAATGTAACACTTTTTTTAATGCAGTATAAAGCTATATATGGCTTATGTAATTGATCCATTTGTCTTGTCTTTATACAAGTAACTGATGAATTAGCCTGGAAAAGGTCTTGATTGTCCACAACAAATGACATTAAAGAATAAATATATAAACATGTCACCGGTAGTATATCCAATTTTTTAAACCAAGATCTGCAAGAGTATCTATGCCCTAGCCCCAGCATAACCCTTATTATTCTTTTTTGAAGCAAAAATACCCTTTTCATATTGGCCGGCCTTCCCCAAAAAATTAAACCATAGAGAATCAAGGACTGAAAATGAGCGAAATAAACAATTCTAAGTGATTCAATGTTCAATACATGGGGCAATTTCCTCATAATAAAACACCGAGCCTAACTTACTGAGCAAATGATTTAAATGGGTCTCCCAGGATAGGTGCCTATCATGACTTCATTTTCACAGTGAAGGCCCAAATATTATACCAGGGCACTCAGAGTGTAATTTAAACACGTGTATGTAATAACTCACACGTCAGCCAATAAATTTACATTCAGGAATTACGTGTCTTTGTGATGTCGGCGTTATATATATATATATATATATATATATATATATATATATATATGTATAATTATTGTACATAGTAAGAACTGTATGACTATTACAAACTTATTTTAGCCTGGGTGAGACCTACGCCTTAAATTCTAAGCGTTTCTTTTTCTGCTTATCTCCAGAATACAGATCAAAATACGTTCACCGTGAAGTCGGACTAGTAAGGCATGCGCTGTCGGTTTTCAGTACAGTGATATATCCGGCGTTCTGTGCAGACGTCGAATGATATTGTACAAGTGTAGAAAACCCGCAAACTTTCTCTTCTAATACTTGGTTACCATTTTTCATTTACGACATTTTCGAAACAGTATTGATGATATTACACAGCAAACAATGTGAGGTTTTGGGATTACTTGTACTGCAGAAACACTATAATTTCTGTTTCCAAACAGTATGACTGCACCCGTTCTTCACTGCGGGTCGCATGTGTTTGTATGACATACAACTCGTCATACTCGTGGCACACATACTGACTGGCTCACTCCCGGCAATACATCATCTGTCCGGCGTACGCTGCTAAGGCTGTTTACCACAATACCGGCAATCACGACTATCAGGCTGGTTCAGACGTTACAGTTCTCATCCGTGGCACACATCACCTGTGATCGAGATTAGACCTCAGTTTACTTGTCCATTTGCACGCGAGTCCCCTGTGGGACAGCTTGCCAGCAAAACTGCGTTTTCCTGTCATCTATTGGGGTCTACACACAGTCACTGAGCGTAGACGGGCAACAGTCACGCACAGCAATGTCGCTTGTAGCGCCACAAGGCCCTGTTTCCAGGGCTCCATGAGCAGACCTTGACTTACTGGATCGCGCATTGCAACCCACGGATCATCTGTAGCATGCAACAATGTCTAGTTTTATCAGTTTCCTAAAGCAATCATGGTATGCCAGGCGCGGGACAATTCACTGAACTCAATAGCCGCATATGAGGGATATCTACCTTCGGATTATACTCGTGTATTGACAAAATAATTTTTACAAGTTTGAGGTGTGCGCCATGCGACACCTCTGCCATGATTAAATCATTCCATGCCGAGCACGCCTATCTAGGAACAAGAAAATATTTCTCGTTCAAAATCATAGATTGTCGGACATTAAGTAGTACTCACGGAACTCACGAAAGAAAACATGGTGCACGATTGCAAGAACGCTGAGGTAATATTTATGTAACACTTGATAGGCATTTCATGCTTTTTCACATAGTACCCGTCACTTGTATTGGAATGTTCCCAGCCTACGCCCATTTCTCCTTCTGTTACGAGTAGCTTCGCAAGATGAAGATGAATATGGGGCACGGAGAAATGACACTGACAGCGAGACAAACTCATGCACTTGAAGAATAATGCCAATACTAGTGCCACTTTGTCTGCCACAAATCCCACACGAACTTCTGAAGGCTTAAACACAGGCTGCTGCAGTGAGAGGCTGATAACCATCCACTTCATTTTCAGGAATAAAAAGTGAAAGCACATTTCCATCTAATGCTCTGTAATTTAAGAAAGTGCACTGCTTTTTTTGGAACATTCCCAGGCTTTGCCCCTTTTTCATTTTGGTAAGAACAACATACACATGAAACTGAGTACAGAGCATTGGTGGAAAGATATTGACAGGGAAAACTGAAATACTCAGAGACAAACCTGTCCTAATGCCAATGTCCACAACAAATCTCACATAGACTGACCTGGGAGCAAACCAATGTTTCTGCAGTGGGATGCCAGAGTGTGACGGTTAAAATTAATCTATGTTATATACAGATGTGTCACAGTTTCATACCAGGGAGATTTACTGGTAGATTTAATGGTAGGTAACTTTACCATCACCTTCATCTCACAAGACAGACTTTGTAGTATCTACATTCCACAGAATATGACGGCAGTCATACTCATACAAGAACAAGGAGAACAAAAGTTTATCAAATATAAAATGTGACAAAACAATACAAGATCTGTTTAAGTAATTAACTTTACACATTGTTGTATATGCAACTGTACATTTTATTTGTAATGATTGTGGTACAGCCCAGTATCTACCATCTGATATATAAAGAAAGTGCTCACTGTTAACCTTTACAATCTTGAAATGGAGTATTATCCAGTTTTCTTGTGTCTGGCAATATCCGCAACTCTGAAAACAGAAGTAAAATCAAAGAAAACATGTACATTTTCAGACTAGCAAACAGTAACATAGCCCTGTGGTTCCCAAACTGTGCACTACAGAATATTTCAAGATTTTTGACAGAACACAGAAAACATAAATACCTGTCAACCCTCCAGGTCCGCCACTTGTTAGGACATAAATGCTTATTAAGTTGTTTGGACCTAACTACTTAATAAACAGAAACGTTAGGTATTTCGTTTGGCCTAGGGGCGCCATAAACCGAGAAAGTATGGGAACCACTGACCCAGCCACTTAACGATATCAGAATATAGCACTCCTAGTACAGAGGTAGGCAAGGTGCCACAAATTTGCGTGGAAACACAAAACTCAGCTGTCCAGCAGAATTTGAATAAGTCTCTAAGGCGAAGCAATAGTACATTAATGTTTGCTTAAATAATGCCAAACTTATGTTTTGGTTTCTGTATGTTGTTTTGAAATAAAATTATTTTTGTTTTAATCCAATGTGATATTCAGTTCATTGCCAAAGTAGTGTACATTGTATGTTACATGGTCAGATAAGGAGTACAAGAATGTATAATCAGTACTATTATGACAAAACAGCACTTTGAAATGCATCACTTGAGTCTAAGTCACATGTTCAAGGAACCCAACTCTGACACAAATCCTCTCATAATCTGATTTTAAAAAATCACTATTATTTGTTACAAAAGTTAATAAAGAAAATACATATTGTGAATAAAGTGGTAAAATGCTTATTTTTTAAATAGTTCCCTGGAAGAATCCTTGTTTCTGGAATTTGTCATAATCCTAATAACCTTTATTTGATGTCTGGAAGTATTTACGCCGTTAGACGAACTCCCCCAAAAAATTATACCGTAAGACACAATAGTATGAAAATAGGAGAAATAAATCATCCTAAGTGTGTCTTGTGTTATATAAGGTTTAGCTGTTCTGATTGCTAACAGGCTTTTGCTTAGTGTAACCATGAGCTTATCTGTATGGTCTGGCCATGACAATGCAGTATCAATGGTAATACCTAGAAAGAGAGTACTTGAAGTATTAACAATATGCTTGATATTACAATCAATATTTATGTCAATTACCGACTCGTTTTTAGTGGTAAACTGTAAGTAATGGGTTTTATCAAAATTTAATATTAATGAATTATTATTAAACCACACATGGTGCTGATGGACTTTTATTACCAAGGCCTTAGGCACGGCAGAATAGAGCTGTTTTCAAACATCTTGGCCGCGACCTGCGCCAAAGGCATGGTCACAACAATGAGCGTACTTAGTAGGCGCGCTTTTGTTCTGATGTTACCAACACCTTACCGTCCATCATAAAAACATTGACCGGTAGATGTTCTACAATATGGTATACCCATACACGTGGTAGCATACAACTTAATGATAGATATGGAAACAGTTTTGATAGTTTATTCTTTACTCACCTTCATTTAGTCGCCGTCAGACAGCAGTACACAAATGCCAGCGAGGTCGGAATCTGTGTCAGATTCTTCTGTACTGCTACTGGAATCTGATCCTGCATGAATTTTGAAAGATGTGCCAGCACCACCATCTTCATATTCATCAATATGGCCTTCCCTTTCAAAGAATTCTCCTTCAATTTGTGGAATAAGGCGACATCGGGAAGCCCACTCCTCCAGTGTCAGTGAAGAAAACTTGTCTTACAACGGCTGCATGATGCTGTCTGTTCTGAAGGTTACATTATGCAACGCAACCCAGTTTTTAACAAGTGCCCATATTTTTTCAATTGGGTTTAATTCTGGGTTGTATGGAGGAAGACGGAGAATGGAGTGGCTGTGTTTTGCTAGCAGATTATTGACTTTATAGCATTTAAAGTGAGGCTTCTTCAGTTTAATAAGTTCATAGAGTTTGGTTTTAAACATATTTGCCGAGAAAGGAATGTTTCTGTCAGCCAATCCCGCATTGACATCTTGGTTGAATTTGAAATGGGAGCTAGGCTGTCCTGTACATTGTGGTACGAAGTGTTGTCTAGAACAATTACAGAATGTGGAGGCAAATTCAGTACAAGTGTTTCATTTAGCCACCTTATGCAGTTCTCACTGTTCATTTCATCATGATAATTACCAGTTTTTGAATTTCATTTGAAGATGGGGAGGGCATTAGGAACAAATCCAGCTTCACCACCTGCATGTACAATTATGAACTTCCATCCCTTTGCCTTGGCACATGAACACCTTAGTCAGAATCGTCAGACCAAGAATACAGTGTAGTGTGGGTACTGTGTATGTACATCTCATCTGTGTACATTATCGGTCTATTTTCTTGCCTGTATTGCTTTATTCTTTTAACAAAAGTCATCCTCTGGAATTGAATGTCTTGTCTTTCAGTCAGTACCATTCTGTTGTTTTGGGTCCTCTTCCACTTAAATCCCAGTTTCTTCAAAACACACTGCAGACTTGATTTACTGCTGGAAAATGCAATGAGTTTGACTAATTTCACATGCAAATTCTTCACGGTGGGTCTTCCATCTTCGTTTATCACAAAATTATAAATGGATCTACCAATTACTTCATCAAAATTATCAACATTTGATTTCAGGGAAGGTTTGGATCTGTTCTTGCCAGGTGCAAAAGCCTGGAGACACTCGTATTACATCGTTTGAAGTTAAGTTATCAACATGAGGCCTGGTCATGGTATATGTGGCAACATGAGAATGATTCCACACAACTGTGGTAACGGATGGGAGAAGACGAAAGTTGGTTTCTGCGTGCGGCCAAGAAGTTGGGAACCAGCTCTAACAGTAATTATAGAACCATTGCAACATGGCACTTGGTACATAACTAGACATGATATAATAGCACATAACTGTAACTTGTAAAATTTGTATGGTGACACATTTCAGAACATTTATCAGCAGCATGAGTACTTAACAAAACATACAATTTCCAGTTTACATTGAAGTTTATTTAAAACGCTGTCAGTAGTTTTGACTAAATCACTGAATGGTTTGATGATTAATGAATTAGAAAGCATGTCGAAGAAAGTTGTCATGACCTCACTTGAGGTACTAAACCAGCACTGGCTTGGAGTGGCTAAGGAAACTTGTACAGATGGCCAGTCTCCAGGACAAATTTGAATAAGGCACCTAGTGAACATGAAGTAGAAGTACTACCAACTTGATAATAGTATCCATAACGCCTATTATCATATCTTCCTATTTTTTTCCCCTTTCTTCCTTTTTTATGTGCTTCATTACTCATATCTGTTCTGCTATGTATTTGTTTCATGATATTCATAAAATAAAAGTTCAGACCAATATGAATCTGAGTGCTTCTGCCATGGAAATACAATAAGACTATTCCTGTTCCTTTATTTAGACTCCATAGCTCAAATTGTAATCAATATACTGTCATTCCACATTATATATACACATATATAGTAATAAATGTGACATGTACCGTATTTTCCAGGTTCAGCTTCGTATGCTTGCACTACAGTTGTCTTTAACTCTTCTTCCACAGCTTTAGAAAGTTTTATCATCTGTAAATGATGAAATGCATTTAGCATACAATATCATACAAGTCATAACACTTAAAACACTATCACAAACAGGAATTACCTCACTTACTACTTCTGAATCTGTAACATGCTTGTTCTTTTTATACTCTTCATTAATTCTTCTCCTTGCAGCTGAAACACGTTATTAAAATGTTAACATTTCACACAGAATTATACAAATACAAATGACAAAGACAAAGGAATATTATTACGTCATTGAATGGCTTTTGCTTGCGCAATAAAGCAAAAATACCTGTCAAGAAGATTAGACCCACACAAAATTTGCTTTCACTTTAAATTAAATGAACTATATTATTTAGCAGTTACTTTTCAGCATCTTTGCTAATCTTTGAAGTCATAAATGTGGTATTAATGCAGTCACTGTTTACAGAATATGAGTTACGTGGGTTTTGTGTGTATGTGATTTACAGCTATCTTGACACCCAAGGGTTTTCGCACCCGTCTGAAATTCATTAAATCTATATGCAACCACATGGTGAAATTAATATACTCATACAAATTCAGGCTGCAAAACAGACTGACAGGAATATAGGCGGTAAGACTTGCTAGGTGATTTTCACCACACTTTGGTTATCTGTAAAAGCTCTGCGGTGTTCTCACCAATGCAAATTTATATATAAGCTGCATAACCTAAATAAACTATAAGTGAGGGATTCATATTATGACGGGTGATATGCAGCACATTATTATGGTGTCCGTTTCATATTAATTTAGACATTGTAATAAAATATACTTCATCACAATGATAACATAGGCACATCAGCTATAGAAGTCTGTGTATTACTAACAGGTCAGCCACGCCTGCATGATTCAGTTCCACGATAGCATGCATGTATCCTTTCTGCAATGTAATTTTAAGATGCTAACTACACTGCCACAACCCTATTAAAATACTCGCTAAAAATGGAAAGCACTTTGGAAAATAGATGTCAAAAAAGAAAAAAGAAGCACATGATTACAGCTCAGCTAAAACAAATGCTGAAAATTGCCAGATCGTTTCGTTTGTTTTTTCAGTCGTATTAAAACCTGTCGTCTGGTTTATGATGCTATGTACCTTCTTTACGCGGTTACGAACGTTTTGTTGGAATCAGCTGCCTCGATATCCAATGTCTCCACTGTTCACCAGCCTGTATCCTATCACCGTGTCCAAATAACAATGGTTCTTTCGGTACTACCTATGAGTCCGAAACGCTGTTTTCAAAGCAAGCGTTGCTGCCGTATTGGTGTGTTGGCGTGCTCTTTAGTGCTGCATCGAGCAATCCAAAATACAACGTACGGTCTAGAACAACTCCGCGTTAGATGTCATGACTTCGGGATTTTACAATAAACACGCAAACCAAGAAATGTACCACGTAACAATACCATACCTTGAAGGGCAAAATTATCATTCCTAAACACCATTTGCCGAGTTCTATGTAGAGATTTAAACGACTGCAACACCTGCAACAATAATGCAACGTCTAAATTCGTTGCATCGCATTTCAATGGTGCAACACCAATAGTTTTGCCGTGTCGCTGTTTATGGGTGCGGTGCTATGCAATATGGATTTCAGTAGCACATGGAAAGGTTAGGTGCGATTTACATAGGTGAGTTCACGAATGGATTATTTATAAATCTACAACTAACTTCTTTACTTTGGTGTTCTCATCACGTATATAGTATAAGTACGTAAAATAAGAACACTTCTTACCTGACGTCGGAGGTGACTGTTCATGTTGTTAGTAATAACGTCGTCAGTTGTGTAATACTAGTATGCCCTACAATTTGTACTTCAGTATTTACACCGGCGACGAAAGGCAACGCCTTACCGTAAATGTTGATTCACTATTGGTTCCTTGCGTACTGTACAGAAGTGTTCAAATAATACTCTTAATAAAAATAGATTGGAACACACCTACCCCAAGCGGTGCACTCTAAATGCTGCTGATGCAAATAATCTTGATAATACGACTGAGAGTTGCGTAGGCGCGAATTCAAATGCCCCGGTTAGTAAAAGAGCTGCAGTATTTCTTACGTACCGTTGCTGCAAGTTAACTTTGAAACGTATTCGTGTGGCGTTTGTAAGTGGCATAACCAATTCAAGTGCAATATCTTATTTCCACCTCATCCACCTAGGGTCTTTGTGTATTTTGAAGTAGTTGAATAAATGCTATCAAATTACTTTCTCTTTCTGCAGCAGTTATGGATGCCTGTCCACAGTGCCATAGACCTATCAAGTCTCCACATGCTCGTTTAGTTCAAGATTCTTGTGGGCATAAGAAGTGTCGACTGTGTCTTATGAAGGATGAAGATGGGTGTCGCCTTTGTGCTGCTAAAGATAAAACAATTGGTTAGTTTCCAGTTTGTTATATAATATAGCCCTATGAAGACTACGTTTTAATTAGGATAGGTAATGCTCACTGCTTTGTGTGTTTGCAGTCATCCATCCCAAAGTATGTCATCATTGACTATTTTGTACATTTTTAGGTCTTCCCTAAACCCTCAGATGCTGAGATAGTACTTTAATATAGGCAACAACTAATTATTCTGTCACATTTCTGATGCAGTGTTTGTAACTCTTTACGTGTCATGCTATAAATTTGTCTCACAATGATCAACAGTTTAAGGTGGATTTAAAGACATTTTTATTAACAGGATCATTTTATACATTGGAAGAATATTTTAATTATAAACCTTGTAATACTATTATATAATAATTACTATTTTGTAAATAATTAGATTTAAATTATATACATTTATACCACTTGTATTATTATTTCATGACAAGTGCTATGTAATACATGGAATAATGTTTTTACTGACAAATTCTATGTCATATGGTTATGTACCAATGATGGATCAATGCATACAAATGAATGAATGAATGAATGAATGAATGAATATGTCATATTACCTGCAGTTGATAGTCTCACTGTAATTAGAGACTTGACTTGCTTCTGGGAGGACATGAAAGGTGAATAAAATTAATTTGATTTTTGTGTTGTTAAAGACTTATTCTATTAGAAGCAGTTAAACTTTTTGAAGCCCACTTAAATACATATCATTTCCTGGGGTAGCAGACCATTTAATTTAAGTGCACCCTAAATATTTAAAGGCCTATTATGTTTCATTATGAGAAGTGGTGCAGTAAGTGTTTTGATTTAATGATTTATTTAATGCAGGAAAAGTGGTATCAGTAGTATAATTTTAACAACAGACACACAGACCATCACATACAACATTTTACTCAAAAAGCTAGTGCAAGTATGCTGTCCGAATTCAACCATCTTTGTACATTTGCTTTGTTTCTGTGGTTTATTCTTGGTATATTAAATGACTTTTAATTGCTAGATTCCATAACATCAAATGATAGATTGATTAGTGAATAAAGTACTGCAAAGGATGGCCCAATTTAAGATACAATCCCATAATTTGCTAGAGGGACTGAGGAAACAATGAAACATGCGAGGGTAACTGGTTGTGGGCAAAGATTTGAACTAAGACATGAAGTGGGAGTGAAACTTTTGGTGTGTCACTGTAATTAATAATATGATATTGTATGGTTGTGTTAACAGAAACAGAACCATTTGACATGAACTTACGGGTTTGTGTGTGTGTGTGTGTGTGTGTGTGTCATATGTAACTTAATAGTTCGGTAACATCAATGAAATTGATGGAGCTGTTAATTTGACTGTGGTAAACTGAAAACTTTCATATATGGAGAAAGGAATGTCATCTCATCATTTTTTGGATGGACTGGTTGATGAACACTACTATACAGTATAATTAATTGTTCACCTTGGGGATATTAAACATGTATTCTCTGCATGTTAAAAATATAGGCTGGTATCTGTCAGAGGAAGTCTCTTTATATCACACCCATTAATTTGATGAACACTTTTTCATAACAAGATTTAGTACTTTCTAATTAAAAGAAGTACCAATTTTTAAGTGAATATGGCTTTGTTTTTGTTGCAATGCCATGCTTTGTAAGACAAAAGGAAAGAGAAATTTAGCTGCAAGTTCATCATTGTCCATACAAAGTTTCTATTACTTGAAGCTTAAGCTACATTTATTAACCAAAATCATTGTAGCTCAAATTAGCTATAAAGTGACGTGTAATTGTGTTGCATATACTGTTTGGACTGTATCATTTTCTGCAGTATTTATATTATACATTCTGTCATTAGTGATCAAAAAGGAACCGGGTGGAAAGAAGCTGCCGATTCCTCCAGCTAAGATTCGGAGACACAGTCGGAGAAAGCTGCTAACATCAGCCGCTGAACGTAGTAAAAGTGTGCTTTCTGTTCCTACAATTGAAAGTGACAATGCTGATGTTAAAGAACGTAAACACAAAAAGGAACAATTTAAAGATTTTGAATCCCATGAGAGTGAGAAGTCTGTTTCTGGTCTACACAAAAGAGAGAGTGATGAAGAGAAAAGTACAGAAACAGAGATTTTAACTGATTATGATAATCATAATAGGCAAAGTGATGACAGCTTGATTTACTGTGAAGATGTAATTAAGGAGAAATGTGGCCTGGAAGAAGATGTGAATTTGTCTGACAGCAAGATGGAATGTGAAGAAGTGGAAATGACAGATGTTAAATTAGAAAAGAAAAGGAAACCAATGACTATTGCCAGTCATATCACTGTTGTGCAAGGTAAAACTATAATGTATATGAACAACTGTACTTAAACTCTGTTGCTGGTTTCCTTTGTAATTGAGGATGCAACAGGCCAGAACAATTTTTATTTTTTCGTCTATTATATGTAGATCTCTGATATTTCAGGGAGTTAGAATTAATAACCTTTGGTCAGATTGGACCGGATTAGGTCTACAAAGTGATACTCCTCACCAACCTCAGTTTTTCTGACTGTACATTGCAGACATCTGCAGTTTTCCATTGATATCCAGTATTTCCAACCATGGTATTTGATTTTGTGTGCCAATGAGACCGCTGAATAGTGTCATATGATAGTGTCCCACCTTAGCTCTATTGCCAGCCTCTACATCGGTCTGGTTA
This sequence comes from Coptotermes formosanus, assembly GCA_013340265.1. NCBI lineage: Eukaryota > Metazoa > Arthropoda > Insecta > Blattodea > Rhinotermitidae > Coptotermes > Coptotermes formosanus. The sequence continues at coordinate 850,636 of BLKM01011478.1, read as the reverse complement.
TTTAATAGACTTCTTATACTATTAGGTTTACGGAAGCAAACAGTCATTTATTATGCTTATTTCAACAAGTGTGTCACAACAAGTCAGCAGTTAAAATTCCCAGTTTAAGTTCAATATGTAGTCACATATTGATTAAAGAAAATAGGAACCACAAGTAAATGTTAGTACAGTAAAATCTACGGTATCTTGCACCTCCAGGAGCAAAGGTTTGCCGGATATTGCAATTTTCTGTATAGCAGAGTATTATCCTTAATGTGTGTGTTAGTGTACCTAGCAACCTCATGGACAGACCTGACAATTTAACTTGTCACTTGATATCCCATCCTGTTTTTCATGCTACACTTTCTAGTGCTTTTCACCACTATTTATGTAACAAGGTGCAGTGTTATTTGTGCAACATAACACAGTAAGTCACTCTTTATTAACTTAAAACTTTTTCTGAATTTGCCGGTTAATAGAGATTTCTAGATTATCCAATACCGGAGATCGCAGATTTTCTGTACGTCTATATGGCTGAGTCTGGAATCTTGTCCAGGGTTCATATGTTCTTGCAGGTAATCCAACACTGTATACATGTACAGTGTGTGTTAAGACTTTCAAACGACGAGAACATGTGCGTTACCACAACTTTTGTGCTAGTGGAGATAAACCTTTCAAGTGTGATCTTTGTGGACAGAGCTTTGCATCCAAGTCACACTTTGAGTGTCATCGTCTCAACCACACAGGTTAGTCAGTTCTTTAAGTAATTTTCATTTTGCCTGAAAAATATGCAATTCCACATTTATTAGGAAACTGTGATCCTCCAACAGTAAAATGCTGTGCAGTTGGCTGGTTATGAAGGAAGTGTGACTTTGACACATGCAAGAGAATCTTGTTACATTGAAGTTCAAGGGACCACTGCTGTTTTTATTTCTGAATTTGAGGAACAGATTTCTTATTTATTTATATATTTATCATTCATTTAATGATTCCGTCAGTAGCTTCAGTTATGTAGTATTGAATGTTTGGTTGACAGTAGGTAAATAATTGGAAAAGATGGAGAAAGAAATGGTCCTGGCCTAATTAAGTCACTGCCATTCCACCAGTGCTCTGTACCGATTTTTTGGTTCCTCTACCACTGATACTGTACCCCCATAATCTTAGCAATTGACAGCATCATTACATACATGATTCCCTGTTTCTAAAGTCAGACTGAACATGGAAAGTCAAATATGTATGTACAATGGTAGTTTTTTTTTAAAATAATTTTTAGTTACATTGATCAAATATGGAAGATCTCCTTACACTTTTACGCTTCCAGGTGCCCGACCATATGTTTGTGAAACATGTAACAGAGGTTTCAGGCAGAAAGACAAACTCACCCGGCATATAAGAATTCATACAGGTAACAGTATAATTGATCATACATACTTGGATTTATTTAGGTCACCAGAAACTTAGTTCTTTCAAGACTGGTTATAGAAATTCCATAAAATTTTTCTTACACTGTGAGAATCTGAAGTCTCCTGTGTTTCAGATTGTTATTTCTATTACTTACATTTTATTTTTTGGAACTTACGTATTACCTAAATACAGATTTTATGTTAACGTTGTCAGGCCATGTAAAAGTTGCTGTGTTTGTAACTGTTGCCTTATGAACAGTTGTTCAGAATTTGTAGATATGTTTATGAGCTATCTCCATATCACAGTTCTCACATGCATGTCTGGAGTGATTCATTTGTTATTGCCATAAGACGAAAAGCTAAATGTAAGTTTCAGTTAGCCATTGTTTTACATTTAATAAAAAATTCAACCCAACAAAAGTTGCATAATGTTTGAAAATCAATTACTGTAACTTTTTTTAGGACTGGAGATTAAATGATGCCCATGTCACTGCCAGCTCACAAGTTCATCCATCTGCCATGTTGTCATTACCACCTGTAGGAAGTTGAAAAGTACAAGATATGTGTGGCCTTCAGTGGCATGCTGCTGATACCAAATTTTGTGAAACATAGTCTGTTGGACCCAAGATTTAAATGGAGACACTTGACAGGATGGTGATCTCATTGGCCTGCTATTTTATCTTTTGGAAGGAACGAAATATATGTGGGAAAGCTACTGAGTACATGTGCTTTTTTTAGTGTCATAGGAAAGACTATCCATGGCTCAGCTAGGAGGCAGTGTGTAATGGACAGTACATCTGTGTTTGAATCCTGCCTGGATGTCACCTTTTGATGCAGAATTTGTATGCTGTTATTGCATTGTACTTTAAGTGTGCATTGTTGTTGCCTGTAGGTGAAAGACCATTTGTATGTCAAGATTGTGGGAAGGGCTTCATAGCATCACACAGTCTCAAGACACATCAGCGCACCCACACTGGTGAAAAACCATACCTTTGCCCTCATTGTGGACGTGGATTTACAGAAACTGTGAACCTTCGCAAACACATTATTGTACACACAGGTAATTTATTCCTAGCAATATATTCCAAATACATATAGGAACATAATGTAATATGTTGATTTAAAGAATCTAATGACTAATGTATTTACCCAAATATGAAACAAGAATTTTTCCTAATCCATCACCTCAAAAACGGGGTTTGCAGTATATTTGTTCTCAATACTGAACACATTCTGTGTAGGTATTTTCATGTAAATTTAAAATTGTGAATGGGGTCAGCTTATGTTGTGATAAATATAGCATGACGCAATATAGGGGCCTCACAAATACAAGAGAAAGTAACAAACATCGAAGGATATATTATATCGCATCCTGGAGGACTTGGTTTATGAATAACTGGTTTAGACTGTGGGGAAGTCTGCAAATACATTGTCCCACATGTCTGGAGCTGTAGAAAAAATGATGAAAACGTCTTGTATTCACAGAATGTGGTCAGTGTGCCCACCATTATGATCGATACACAGATGCAGATGAGGTGTCCAGTCAGCAACCACAAGGCAGGTGGTGTCAGAGGTGATGGTCTTACATGTGTCAGTGATGAGCTCCCACTAGTGTGCGCCACTCTGAATTTTCTCCTCATTGACAAACACCTTCAAGTGACCCCAGAGATAAAAATCCAATAGGGTGACAGTGCGGCTCCTTACCAGCCACTGCATGGGCCCTCGACTTCATAACTTATTCTACCAGCTGGTTTCAGACCTATGGGACACCCATACATGCACTGAAGCATGGTTCACTGTTTACATCCATCAGCACCATGAATTGAAGACATAACAATCACATATAAATTCCTCCACAAAAATCCATCAGGACAAATGCTACACACTAATATCTAATAATGTCATTGTGTGTAGACATTCACGCTAATTAAGTTACAGTTATTTATAATGTTGTGTGTGGGGAATTGGTGAAGTACATGCTAAATTTGACTCTCATCAAATTATGAGATTCAAAAAAGACTTTCTAACAGCAACATAAAGTGAGGTAGATGTTGCCAGTCCAAAATTCTAAACCCCAACTTCTTTAAATGGGATTAAAATAATTTCCAAAAAGCAACACAGACTTCCATAGTCCACGATACCAGTGCCAAACACATGGGTCCATCCACGGTCCACCAGGTTATTATTATTCAGCCTGGGGTCACACTTGCAAATTATGTATATAGTGCAAAAATTAAACAGTAATTTAAGATGTTAGATATACCACTTCCTGTGACTTTTATATGTGCTGCTTACGAACAGGCCTACAAAAACAGTTGTGGCCCTTTGCCACAAAAAGGTTGGATGCCTGTGGCCAAATGACTTCTTCATGCCTGTACAAAGATATTATTCCAAAACTCTCTCAACTCATCAAATTTCAAAATTCTACAGACTGGTTCACCTTGCACACTAATCAATCCATATGGGTATTTATAACAACCAACCTGATTAGGGTAACTGAACTCGAATGTAGACATTAGTCTGGCTCACACGTGCAGTTTGCCGTTGCCTAAATAACATACTGTTTAAACCTGCATCCACAACACTTGCTGGACTTCAAATTTCCAAACTGTCAGATGTCTTGCCACTCCCAAAAGAAATTATACAGTCAAGTTCATGGTTCTGTTCAGTTTATACATACTTTCAACTGAAAGAGAAAACATACCACTAACTGACAGGAAAAAATACAAAGCTGCTACACAGTGTAACTAAATCTAAATAGACTGACCACCCACCACCTACAATTTGGGTATTCCAGTAACCAAATGGAGACCAAGTTTCTCTTACAATACTAAATGCATGATTTATTTTCTTCTTACAAATATAGGAGAGAAGAACTTCATGTGTGAAGGATGTGGGAAGAGTTTTGGACACAAATGGGCTCTCATTCATCACCAACGAACTCATTCACGAGAACGTCCACACAACTGTCATATCTGTTCACGAGCTTTCACCAACAATAAGGATCTCAGACGTCACTTTTCTGTACACTCAGGTAAATTATTACATTGCAATAAATCTTGAACAAATCTAATTAGTCTTGTTCTGAAAATATGTTTAAATCTTCTTAGCTGTGTGGCAATCCTGCATTGCTTTGGTGTTTATTATATTGCAAACAGCATATTACACATAATTAAGGTAATGCTATATTATGCCCATCACACATGTGTATGCATATTTTATTGTGATATACACAATGTAGGGGTTCTACCTGATGACCATTCTGTATTATTTAGCATTACATGAGAAAAGACTGCAGCATGATTCTGTGTTATGTATAAGGCATGTACGGAAAGGTTGATTTGCTCTTTTCCAGACACCCGTCCGTATAACTGTTCAGTATGTGACACAAGATTCAGACGTAAGGATAACTTGGAGCGACACATGAAGAACACGCATCCTGAGACCCGCATGCCTTCTCTAATTCTCCTTGGGAAAACCTACAGTGAACAGTTAGCAAACACATCCAATCAACAGCAGCAACAGATCACAACATTAAATGATACTGTCACCAGTAATCCACACCATCCCACAGACACCCTAGAAAAAATCTCAAATAATATCTATAAACAAATAACACAGCAGGAAGTACAAATGCCAACTGTTGGCATGGCAGCTGTTTCCTATAGTAGAACTGATAATCAGAATACAACAAATACACAAAGCTCCCAGTTACAAGCTAGCTGCATTAAGTCACTAGGCCGACCAGTTGGTTCCGAGACTGTGGAGACAGATGTTAGAGGCAGTTCTGAAACATTAGACTTCTCCAAGACAACAGACTTGACTGTCTCAAGAGAGGTCACTCAGAAACCTCAACCGGCGACAACAGAAACAGAATGTTTAAAGAAAGTAATGGATCCTGATCGTAATGTGAATATAACAAGTTTTAAAGCAATGTTAGATCCCATTCGTGATGCTAGTTTTATGAACTTTAAAGAAACCCTGGATCCGGTTCAAGATATGAGTGCTACAAAACTATTGGAGCCAATTCATGCAACAAATATTACCAAATCTGAGAATATTACTAGCTTTAAAGATATGTTAGAGCCAGTTTATAATGTAAGCCTTGCAACATTTAAAGAAATTCCGAATCAGGTTCGTGATACAGCTGTCACAAGCTTTAAGGAAATGCTTGACCCAGTTCGTGTCACAAATATTTTTCATAGTAGATCTCTATTTCAACACATTCCAGAGGTGAAACAAAAATCCCAAGCAGTACCTGTGATCAACAGACCCATTACTCCCTCTCAGCAAATTATTTCCTATGGACGAACCAGAAAAACAAACCTAGGGGATGAAAAGATTGCAACAGAAGGTACCAACTGTGTTCCAACTATCACAAAAACATCAAATGTACTTCAGTCCAGTGTTTTAAATGCTACAAACTCTGACCACCAGAATGTACTAATGAGTGCATGTAGTTCAAGAAATGTTGCTTGCAAGAAATCCAGGAAGGTTTTGGAAGATGACAATAAGGATTCATATAATGAGCTATCTAATCGGACTTTGCAGAGTGACTTACACTGGAGGAAACGAACTGTGGAACTTTTGCAGCACCAGCAAGAAATGGCTGAAGATAGTGGGTTCATTTAATTATTCTGTTATGAGTTAAGCCATTTCACAAGTAGGGTATGCTGTGGCTTCCAGGCTTCCAAGCCTCATTTTTATCTGCCTTGCTACTTTTGGAAGGTACTGGACATCTTCTACGATTGAGAAGGCCCACGTTGGAAGGTTCAAGATATATTTTATCTTATTCTATTAACACTGAAGGGCCTGATGCTGTTTGTACTATGAAATATTTTGTGTAAAATTCTGTGATAAAACAAGTATAATATAATTTCATATTATAAAATAACCTGATATGTATATACATACACCCACTTGTACAGCACATACTATATTTTGCATCCCATTTTTCACAGCACTACAGTCACCTTTAACCATTCAAAGGTGGAACATTAGAATACCAGGCTATGGCATGTGGAGCAGTACTAAAGGGTATTTTTTACTCATGTGAGGCTAAAAATTGCATGTATTTTCAACTTAAATGACTGCCATCCCTTTGGTCAGTAAGACTGAAATTTGGAATGTGAGTTCCCTGTAGATTCTAAGACTATAAATACATATTTTACATTATCTCAAAAACATTTTACTGCCAATCCTCAAAACATACCCCCACATTCACACACACACAGAATATAACAGTCCTGACAATATTATGACTGTCTACTCTTTTGGCATACTTCATTTCTTAAGCTCCCTATAAATCTGCCACATCTAAAACTTTCCTGCAACTGTCACTTTCCCACATTTGTGTCTTTTTCCCTCCATGGTCCCTTCCAAAATAACAGAGGTTTCACTGTGTTCTACTCTGCAGTGGTAGTTCCTTTATTCCTGCACTTAATTTATTTTACGCTATTTCAGATTGTTACTGAAACTACCACATGGTGTAAATTGAACACTTCTGCCATAGTACTGACATGAGCAGTACTCCAGCAGGGTACTGCTCATGTCAGTAGTCACTGCCATTATAACAGCAGTTGCTTGTGTGTATATAAAAAAATTTGTCAACACTACTTAACTACTTTATTAAGTTTACTTACACAATTACAGTCTGGATTTTTCATATTAGGGTTTGATATTTTTACATTTAACCATGCCAATGCATTCATCTAAGTATTAAATACTTCAGTGTGATGATGCTTTACATTTCAGATGACCTGCAACTTTTACTTTATGTTATACAACACTGCCAAGCCTGGAAGTTATAACATCATATTTTGCCAAAATGCTGGGAGAACTTATTAATACACTCTTCAGTTTGAACAAGTGTGCTACCAACATCAACTTCTTACTTTTCTGTACCCCCACAGTATTAGCGTTACATGTGTAGCTCGTCATCTTGTAGGCCATGGATGCTGCAAGTCTGCAATATGCATGTCTGTCTGTCTGTCTGTCTCTCTTCATGGCACTGAGTGACAGAATGCTACATTCAGGAACCTAAGAACTAATTTTACCACACATGTGATGCTTCACTTGAGTTAGATGTCTCTCGATAACAAAGCACAGCCCATGCCAAATGAGTAGCAAATTTTGTCAAACTGAGTAAAGTTTGCAGATGGAAAATGAGAAATATTGATAACAGTATGATATCTAAAACAGTGGATGATTCCCATCAGTATGGAAATAAGTGATCAATTAGTGAAGACTTAAAATACTGAACACAAATGAAGACAACACAATATTGTCTATTACACTGTAACCACACAGAAGTACAGCACACACAGTGGCACAAGGTACCAAAACTTATTCAAAAGGTAACAAAAATATCTGCACAAGAGCAAATAAAAAGGACCTCAAAGAGACTATGACCTACTCACAATGAAAGAAATCTAGTGTACAATGTGTGTGGAAACAAACAGCCACACCACACTGCGTACAGTCACAAATGTGATACATGGCTCTATTTTCAAGACTTTTTGTAAACTTTTCACACAACAGTACTAAATATTTTGAGCTATGTTATATTCAAAACCTGTAGCCTGTAACTGAAGTGATAAAATCAATTTCTTGTTTGCACATTTGTAATGTGTCTGTGTACTGTGATAGGAAACAAGAAAAAGTTAGTTTCTCAGCACAATTAAGGATAATGCAGTGACTGCATACAAGACAGTGCAGATGTACTTCCACACATCTTAATCTTGATACTAGATGGCGGTCAGTGGTGACCTTTACATGGCAGCTGCCAAAACCCTAGGTAACCACTGGACAGGAGACCGAGTGTTGCCAGAACCAGTGCAGATACTGTGCAGAAAAGACCAATTTCTTGCTGCTGCCTGTAATTCACCCCCAAACCTTTAGTCACCCAGCCTGTAACCAAATACTTATCCCTGCCAAGATATCCCACATCTGTACTGTGCTAGCAATGCCTGAAGTGTGAAGATTTACAGCACTGAATGCTATGGACACTAAAATCGAGCATTTCTGTACACTGGTTTCATGTATGTAAATTCCAAGTTTAAATGTACAAAGTAACTTGCTACAGGCTGGATGGTCCAGGGGCTGAATCGCAGTGAGGGTGACATTGTCTGCACCCACCTACACCAGCCCTGGGGCCTACCTAGCCTCCTGTACAATAGGTACTGGGTCTTTCCCAGTGTGGGGGGGGGGGGGGGGCAGCCAGGGCGTGCAGCTAGTCACCCCACCCCTTCCTAGTGCCGAGGCTAACAAAAGGGTAGAGCTACACCTCTTCTCCGCCTTGGGCCTTAGGCCTGTAGAGGGTCTCCTTTACCTTTACATGTACAAAGCTAATACAAATAACATCTTTGTTCTGGCGTTAAATATGCCTGTTGCTCTTTAACCTCAGTCACACAGTGGTGGATATTTAAATACCTTTGGGGCTCAAAAGTATAAACTTAAATGGTGCATACTGTAATTAAAAATAACCAGCAGACTTATCAGATTGAACTGGGCAAGTTCACAGCCCTTTCAGGTCTACCAAAACCTGGATTAATTTCTGACACAATATTCTTGTACCCAAGCATCACTGTGTAATTAACCTTCTACATTTGTATTTATGTGATCACTGTCACTTGAGTGACACCAGTAATGGTAATAATACATAGCCTTCTTTTTCATGCTCTTTATGGTAAGCATTTGTGAGTTTACATAACACACCCATGCTGTGTTTGAATTCATATTTCAAACATCCATTTATGTTGTGTAATATCTGCACTATTGTACACCAACACGTGCGTTGTTATAACAACTACTGCAGTTACCAGATACTTTCAAAACTGGAATAAATATAAAGTGAGAATTAATATTTGTTACAATATCAGAAAGTGTTACATATTACAGAAATGAAAAGTCTTGATTAGTTGTGCCTGCTTGCAAATGTTTTCAGTCCTTGTTCTATAACTTTCATTGTCACACCTCTTTGTACAAGGACTGATGTCACTCCATGTGCTTCAAGGTCACGGATATTCCTATGTTCATCGTCAAAAAATAACATGTCTTTGAAGGCAACTCCACTCTGTTTCTTGAACCTGCAAGTAAAAAATTATTTATCTTCAGAACACATGACTTAACAAGAAAAGTAATTATCTGCTGATAATACTTGTAAATTCTCAGCAAGTTCTGCTGCACGGATAAAAGTTGCACTCACATCAATGACTTGGACACATGACACTAAGAATATTTTGAATCAACTTATAATCAAGGATCACAGCCATCTCAAACAGTCAATAAAATAGCTGACCGATAAAAAGACGGTAAACTGACTAATTAAAACTGTCATCTCTCATAACTACCACTATGGAAGAAATACATCTTTTTGGTACAAATTACTGTGTTCAGTCTATAAACGCAACTTTAGATTCCTCCGCCTACTGACAGCGCCTGACACTGCCTGCACTGTCAATAATGATTTATACAGAATGAGTCTCTGTATCTTTCAAAATTTCCTAATTTAATCTCAAATATTCCCTTAATTTATGGGTAAACTTCAAACTGTGGAAGTTTAGAGCACAGAAAAATACAATATACCGCTCTGTCATGTCACTGTGTCTACAGGCACTCACTTCAGAAGGTGTTAAGTACCCAAGTTAATAAATACCAACACACTTACTGATTGAAATGTGTAACTTTACAACCAGGATATATTTCCTTATATTTAAAGTATCTGTTCCAGTCAAACAGCTCAAGTAACTGATTTGCCCCACTTATTTCTCCTGTTCTAGAAGCAACTGCCAGTTCATAACCATCTTTCTGCAATGAGTCCAAAACTTCTGGAACTTCAGGATAATACCTCACTTTATCTCCTGTGGCATCCACAATACTGCCATACCTGAAAGGAATCACAGTCTTAACAGCAGCAAGTAACCAATATATCCTAATATAATATGAAACAATTATTATGTGGATATTCAGCAAATTTCAGGGAGCTACTCTGTTGGTTTTACAGGTATAAAGTAACAATCAGCAAGGACTCATCCTAATCCTTCAATCCTGAAGAGGGATGCAGCATATTCCTTCAGAATCCACCTACATAATTACATGGTGACACAACCCAAAATACCACAACTTGAAGAATCCCCACACCAAAAACACAAAAACATATGTAACAGTATATCAAATCTTTCCCTGAAAAAGTGTGTACTTCAAACATCAAGACACAATAACAGAAGTACATGCTCTCCTCTTACTGCACACAATATAATTTAATAACAACAACCATAACACTGACGTGATCAAGTAGTTTTTGGCCTTGCCAAAAGATGACACTACTACACCTAAGAAAACATATTATGACACAATGTTTACACCCAGAAGACTACAACCTAAATGAAAACTTTCACTTACACTTACTGCCTGAAACATAACAGAATACTGTTAAAACTGACAGCTTTCCCAACCACAAATAACTTTTGATACAGCAGTGCCCATTCCTAGTGAAACTAGTAGACCCCATGTAACATCTACGCTCGTGATATGCATTATATCAAGTAACAAAAATTTCGCTCACTTGTCCTTTCTGAAAGGCGGTGTCACGTGCGTGTCAACCCAAAATGGCCACAAGGTGTAATCTACAACACAAATGACAATATTACTAGAACAGTAAAGAAAATTTTTTCAATACCAAACCAAGACAGGAAACACTGCGGTCGTCAAACAGCTTCGAATCTAACAAACACTACATATCTGCTTTCATTTACATGGTTATATATCTCAAACTTAGCATTCTTATGTCAAATACGAGAGTTTAACAACTCCACACACGCACCTAAATCAAACACGATCAGCTTTGGTTTGCACGACACAACCTCCATCGCCACACATGCCACAGATGCTCTTCCACATGCAGTACAAACATGAGGCCACAGGGCAAAAATAATATATAACTGTGATCAACGAACCTACACACCAGAGATAACTATAAACCAAGCATTCACCACTGCGTTGTGCACAGATTAAAATTCTTCGTTGTGGTTGCATCTATCACCCATAACTACAACACGTGGGCAGCGTTCTCTAAGCTATGCTTGACCACGGTGCACATAACCACAAGCACAATTCCATGTAACACTGAATAGTATACGAGATTATACTAGATGAGCAGTGGTCTTTGGCGACAACCGAACAATCCAAGGTACACTCTGATTGATTAACCCACCTGTGCCCTATACAGCATTCATGAGCCGAAAGCAACCCCAAGCCACATTACAAAGCCGATCTGCGTTACAAACCTCACACAATTTTTTTTTGAGATCAACAGTTAGGGACGAAGGTTCAGATCGGATTAGGTTCAAAGGAGAGCCTGCCACAAAAGTGCACGTTTATTTATTACAGCGAATTAATGGCTTCGTGGTATCCACATACGTGAAAAAACACATTTCTTTTCTAATCAGAAAAGCATCCCTTCTACATATCCTGCTATGCTGGACAGTCAATCTGTACACGCGTGCTTTCGTGCATAATTCGCTTCCGTTTAGGTCCCATTTGTTATTATGCCTTTCGAATCAAAACTCTCATATATATTCCGTTTTCAATTTCTTGGATTAATTACTCTGTTCTACAACTCTGGACGTTGGTTATAGTTCAAAACTGTGGGGCGCAAGTATAAATTTCCAGGTTCCATTACTTAAGCCGGAAGCGACTGCGTTTATTTCCAAGCTTGCAGGACCTGTTAGGCATATGACCTTGACGTGTAACAGAATTATGTTTATTTATCTTAAGTGGGACAAAAGCAGCCATCGTTGATAAATAAAAAAAGACAGGGTCTCTTCAGCCTAAGCAACTCCCTTGCAACATCTAGGGAATTAATTCTGTGCTTCTAATATTTCAGAGGAACACGTTTATTTTGTACGTTTCGTGGTTATAAAAGCTGTGCAAGATGCATTTTACAGCAATATGACTCGAATAATGAAACTCCCTTCAAGAAGGGCACGCCTCTCCTATAGGGAAACATTAATGTATTCAATACGTTTATTTTATTTGTATATGTTCATAATTTGTTTAAGCACTATCAGAAACTTGGCCTGCAAGCCTCGCTTTAATTGGTATACCCAATCTCACAACACTATTCTAATAGCCAGCCTTTATTTACAATGTTATGCAAGTGCACCATGTTAAGGAGTTAATTCTTCTAACAAGTACCACAATACGTGGCTTCATTGCTCTTTACAGCACATTTTGGCATGATGGATACGGTCACAAAACAGTGAACCATTAAATATTATTTTTGGGCAGGACTACAGAATCTAGCACAAAAACTGCTGATTAACCTGGAGGAGAGTCTAGGTCTTACTAAATTCCTACAATGGAAAGCAGCCCACATACCATCTCACTGGACGCAATTCGGGAGCAAATGCAAAGCGCAAATCATCGGTCTGCTTTGTAAATTCGTAGACATTGTTAGGAGCCACAGCTAGACTGTAGTTAATAGAATACAACACAATACGATTCAATACAATACTGAAGGTAAAAAATGGATGTGATGCAGAGGAGACAGTTAGAGAATAAATCTGAGAGGCTGACGTTTGTTCTTGTACAGTGACAAATGAAACAAAAATCGCTGTGCAATGCCTGTGTTGAAATAATAACCTAAAACCTTAAACCCTCTTCTAATGCTTGCGTGGGAAATTACAAGTGACGTACTGTGTAAAATGTTTGTTTACAAGATGGAATGTGCAACTAACCCTACATGTACCAGTATGACAACCAAAAACCCGGAGCGCAAGCAGTCTCTGATAGTGTTTCGTCATTATGTGTTGTGTTGGGACGTGCAATTCGCGAAATTTGGGTACCATGATTTCAATTGGTCCATGGTTTTTACGTTTTCCCATCGTGAGATTTGCGCTTTACTGCGGTATAACGCAGCATCGCGTGGTAATCCTTTACCGACGTATCGGAACAACGTATCGGCCCCATCATCAAGGACCACGGAGTCCAGTAACAGTCTGCGTTTTATGCAACTCAGTGTAGGTTAACCGAAACTTCTCTACACGCCACTCACTTGCGGCATCTTCTGTTCATACAAGCGTTGCTGTTATATATCTCTCGTTATAGATGGCAGAAAAAGGCACTCAACCGTCCAAGTGCATTCCATGTTCGTGCCGTCACGGTGTTTCAAGTGGGTCGGGAACGTAGGAAGGTTGCGCCGGGTTAATTACACGCCATAAGCAATTAAATTCACTGGAATAGAAGGAGCTCAGTCAAAGATCTATACGACTCGGGTTAAAGCCATTTGCTCTCTTGAACCTAAGGCATTGCTTCCACGCACATATAACAGATCTGAAAATATCAGCAATATCAATCAATCAGGGCTGTCAACTGAAGCCCAGAGTAGGGTCACATAATTGACTTACTCGCCTGAGGGCCGTAAAGGGGATGGAATTAACTAGAAGCGCATTCTTTACATACAGTAAGTTACGCTAAAAGTACGGCGGTATGACAAAGTAATAGACATTACTCAACTTGATAAAACTAAAAGAAATAGTGATTTAGTGTGCTCTCATAATAGTGGTGGGTTACAGTTGTAAACATTTTACGCTAATAATGGGTCCTTATTATGTTTTGTAGCGTATTATAGCATGTTTATTAAACTGCGTTACTGAAACTCATCAGCTGACTGAGGGCCGCAAATACTTTCCCTGGAGGGCGTAATTTTGGCCAGCTCTGTTGTAAAAATTTGCCCAGAAATTGCGTTTTCATACATTCATTTAATCACATACCATGGATCCTTACAAGGTTATAGACCCATACGGATATACAAATTGTCATCAACACAGTTTTGCATCATCAACTGTGGACACTCGAATGTGTCTGAAACAGTCGTTCAGTCGCATCCTAGTATATGATCCGTGGTCGGATCGGCGGACACAGAACACAGTCACTGAAGTTGTCACAGGTAAAACAGCGATGACTCTTTACCCATGCAAATTTGTGCGCGTTCTATTCGTACATGTCGTCAAGGTGTAGTGGAGAGTTTTTCGTCGAGTGCGTTTGATTTACTGTGTGTCATAATGCCGCGTAGGTCAGCTTTTGTGTTAATGCATGAATCACTCAGCTGAGGCCTATGAAAGGGTAGATATGTTTTTGCTAATATTTTGTTGTATAGGAGTGTGCGGAATTTTTACGAGTGTTGAAACCTATGGGGTTTGTCCCCAGAATTTTTGTAGTGCATGATGTACAAATGGAATGTTGGATGAAGAGGAATGTGTTGTTGTCAGTACAGTAGCTTGTATTATACGTGGTTGGTTGCTTCATTATGCAGTGTAGTGAAGCAAAACTTTTGGGTTTTTAAAGCATATTCAAAGCGTTTGTGATGTACAGCGTACATCTATCTTGTGAGTTAGGTTGAAACAGCTGGCATTGAGGGCCAATCAGAATTTAGAAGGCTGGTCACATGACGGTCGGATCTGTTTTGGGAAGGAATGCCTTGTCATCAGAAGTTGAAAGAGAATATTATGTTACGCGTTAGGCTTTCATGGTGAGCAGTGTTGTATATAAGAAATCAGTTATGTGCTCCTGATTATCCTGAATTTTATAACGTGGGAATGCGGTATTGATCATATGGTGTACTTTCAGAATCTCAAAGCGGAACGACTGGCAGGTCGCCATTTTCTCGTAGTATGGCACTCGTATGTGGTTCGTCCGCGGTTGTATTTGTAGACAGTTCTGCAGTTGAAATTCATTGTGACTTACCGCGAAAGAAGCCGTTGGGGAATATTACATTAGGTGTAAGAAGCACTTTGTGTTTTCGGAATTGTACACGTAGTGTTTGCGTAAGTGGTTATGTTTCAAGGACCGAGAAACAAGCATTATTTGTGTGTGTTGCAGGTGTTTCGAATGTTTTAGTGTTACGTTTAAGGTATAGTGTACTAAACTATAATAAATACCCAAACTTCAGCTTTATTACTGAGAATTTGGGGGTGAATATTTTTGGCTGTGTAGTCTGCTTTTAAGCGTGGAAGAGCGGCAGCGAGTACGTAAAGCACCCTTTTTGTTGGTGATCATGTGCATTGTATTTTTGCAGATGACTCTGGCAATTGTACTTTGAAGTAGTGTGGTTATGGATGCTGTACTTTCACCACAGACAGCTCGTGAAGTCACATCAGCTCGTCTTTGTTCCATCTGAACTTTTCTTCAGTCGTTTTTCCTGCTTCTGTCGTATACTTCCACCAGGGCATGGTAGGAAATTGTTTTTGTATACAGTATATGACGAGGGAAAGAAAAGACCAGTGTAAAATCATTTTAAATTCTTAATTCTATTTACAGTTCACGTCTTGGTCTTGTGAAGATCTGGTATAGTAAAATGGAATTAAATTTGAAAATTTTGAAAATTTGTAAAACGTCTTTTATTGCACAGCTGTTTTCTGGTACGAGTATTTTGGCCTAATGAGGTTATTAATGCCACTACTAGTGTGTATATTAACTTCATATGAGTGCTATTATGAATTTGCCTTTATACATTAAGATATTTTAAAAGCTGTCATTTTATACTTTAATGTAATTAAAATGATTTGCCTTTCTGGATGTCAGTGCATTTAATTAGACTCGTAATTGTAGTTGTACATAAAGAAGGTAGTGTACGTGAATTATCATTTGTATGTACACATGTGACACACACACACCTTGCATGCATACTATGAATTTTCCTTATGTCACTTTATTCTTCACTGTCACCATACACTAGTGTGTTAGTGGTATCAGCATTCGCTGTTTGTGTGTTTACATGAAACTGAAGTCGTAACTCATGCGTCCATATACTCCTGTCCTTTTTTATTGTCCCTTTATGTCATATGTAGTTGATGCGTTTGATAGTTGCCAGTGTACACAAAACATGGTAGGATGTCAGCTTTCATTTTGGGGCAGATACAAGTCATAGTAGTTGTGATCGTTCATATGACAGTACAGGTTAGTCCCTCAGGTCGCATTTGTAAGACCAAACTACATGTATTCCAGTTTCCATTACATTAGGTGCGAAAACTTAGAAAGGTAGAAATGAAGATTTTACAATGCTCATTCTTCAGTATTCTTTTTGTTGTGGAATTAACATTGTGTTGAAGTGTGGGTGACTGAAGAGTGATAAAGAGTTGCATGTTAGATGAGAAATGAGTGTGGCTGTCTGGTCTGTTTCTTCGTTTATATGTCTTTCAAAATCTCGCAACACTCACAGCTGCTTTACATGCCTTAGTGTTTGAATTTGTTTGTCCCGTTGCCACTGGGCGTTTTATTTTGTAGTTATGTGCGATGTGTCTTCATTATATCCCTTTAGTTTTGCTGTAAGCTTACGGTATGTAGATTTTATGGTTCTCTGTTGTATGACATTGCTTCAGTTTTTCTTTGGCTGTTGTGCTGATGGTTATGTTGTTCTGTCAGTGTAGTGTGACTGGGTAATGATGTCCTTCCAAACTGTCACATGCATTATTGTTTGGCATCGAGTGCTGCCATCAAACTTATGCTGGAGTTTTATTCTCTGATTTAATAAATATGATATGGAAAAAATATTGTGAGCTGTTCAAGTTTTGCTTGCTCAATTTTTGGCCTTTTTTTTCACATTTCTAAATAAAATTTTCCGTGTAAAGGACCATTATTACATGTTCTCGAATTGTCTCTGATATTTTCATAGTGCAGTTGGCCTTTGCCTTAGTGACCTTGGTTTGGGCAACACCTTGTCTGTAGCATAGTACATTCTGTAGTACCAACTGATTCCTCATAAGGAATGTGTTTTTCTGCCTTGCTTAGTATGGCATACATAAGAGCATCTACCTCGGATGTAGCAAAATCGCCAATCATCCATTCAAATATAATTTCCCAAGAAGGAGGTTATTTTGACAATTCAACTGTGTCCTTGTCTTTGAGGGCAAGGCCTCTATGCTTTCAGGTTGCTATATAAATTCCAGGCCTGGAAAAGGACTATAGTAATGGTAATTCACTTTGTGCATGAAGTTGCTGTCTTAAGTTTGTACGCCTGCAGTTAACAGGAGACTAGTAACATGATAAAATGGCTACAGTCATGAATGAAATGAAGATTTTGAGCTTGAAAGAAAAGTTAAAGTGATACGACAAATAGAAGATGTAGAAAAGAAAGCTGATGTGTGTGGAATTTGGTCTTGTAAATTCTATGACTCAAACGATTTAGAGAAAGATAATGGAAATTATTAGTGTGTTTGAACAGAATGGATTGAGAATAAAGCGATTTCAAAGGCCTGAATGAAGGGACATCGATGCAGCACTGCTTAAGTGGTTTAAGCAAGAGAGAAGTGACAGTGTCCAATGAGTGGCCCTTTTCTCATGATAACTTTTGTTCTTTATAAATTTAGCATAAACCTGTGTGGACATTTATAGTTATAGAAGAGTAAGTTTTATTACTTCTGAATTTTAATTGCAATTTAAATTTGAAACAGATTTTAATGTTAACACTAAGTAATATGCCTGCAGGTATGAATTTTGTCGTTGAATGTTTTTCCTTCACTTGTATCATACACCTCGCTTAGAGTGACTCTTGTTTATAATGACACAATTTATGTGGTCCCTTCAGTGATGTTATAACTGAGTTCAGCTGTATTTTTTGTACTAGTGTATTTGTGTTTACAAGCTACATTGTGTTTTACATAGCTTTGATTTGTGAACACCAAATTTAATATTGTGTAATACTACTGATGTCCAGACATGCAGTTTCATGTACCAAGAAAATTTAATTAATGCAATTTTTAAATTTTGTTAATATACGTGCAGGACAAATCCATAGTGGCACATGGTGGTGGTGGTGACAATGACAGCCTGATGTCTATGGAAAATGTGTCTTAAGAAACATATATTTACAGTTGTGCAATAAAATTAGGTGATTTTCCATATTGGTAGTGCTTGTTTCAAGGTGCATGGCATTAGCAATTATAAGCAGCATAATTCTGTTTGTGTGTGCTTTTTTGTAGGCATCAAATCTTGTCTGTCTGACATAGTACCCTGCCAACAGTTACATATATTAGACTTCCTTCAGTGTTAATGCCACCTTGATGGCAGCGACCATTTGACCTATGCGTCATTGTAAAATTGTAACCATAGGTGCTGGATTAGTGCCACATAGTTATGTTTGCATCATCTAGGTTGAAGAATTTAGATCTGAAAGAACAGATCTGGCTTTCATTATTTTCTCTCGTGATGGCCGTAATGTCTCTATCCTCAGTACATACTCATGCACTACAGGCCAGTTCCCCTGTCTTGAAACTTGACAGTTGAGGAAGTGGGGAAATTGGAAGGAACAGGGAGGTGCAGGGTATGAGGTTAGTACCTGTTTTGTGGCAGAAGATGTCAGTGAAAAATAACAGGCCCAAGGCTGGAACATTCCCCAGAGTCACTTGAATGTAAGTGATAAATGCTTTTGCACAGATAGTAGTTGCTGAGTCCTGTACCCTCACCAGGTGAATGCCCATGCCATCCTGCCCGCATTCCTTAAATACCTTCCAAGCTTTTAGTTGCCAGAACTGAACAGTACCTACCACTGCAGTGTCACCAGTTGTCAGATTCCAGTTTTATTGAATGCTACTGTCTTCATCGCATGCAGGTCTCTAGTTCAAATATGGCTAACCACAGCAAATGGGATGATGAAAAGGGGGGTGGTTGAAGAGACAGAAGTCAGAAATTTGGTTAGGTGGACCAAACCAAGTTAATTGCTATGTATGTTGATGCCCGTTTTTTTCTGGGGGGTTGGGGGGGGGGTGTGGTTAAGAAGAAATTGGTATCATGGGCAGAAACACTCATTTTCACAATAGTGTAATATGGTGGGCCCCTGAGTGCTTATATTTGCCATTATCAAGAGCTTGACAAATGCTAATACATCCATGAGACCTACTGAGTTAGAAAGTTTTGTGTAAAATAACTTGTAGTTCCCAAAATAAATAGTTGGGCCTTGTCATATTTAAGAATATAATTGCATGGTTATACTTTGGATGTAGCCTACATGTTAGTGAAGTGATTAGACTGTACATTTGCGTTTGTCTTTAATTTTGAAGTTCTTTTTTACTTAAAAATGTTCTAAGAAATTTCTGTCAGTTTATTAATTGCCCTTGTATTTGACAGTTTTTGAAAATATTTATAATATTATAAGTAATGAAACAGCCACAGGCTTAATTTCTTTCACAATGTAGTATTAAATCCTTGTTCATGTTTTCTCTCTCCTGTATCCTTTGTGCTGGCATTACTCATGGGATTTGTGTGCTGAGGGACATGTTCTACTGACATGCTTGAAACAGCCTGTATGTTTTTTAAGCATACTGTCTTTGTCATTTCGTGGAACATTTATCACAGTTCTTAATGAATAATGTTATTCACAAGTGATGCCATTTGTTTGAAAAAGTTTGCTTTTGTTTATTTTTTTACAGGTGAGTATTTGAAATAAGACTTCATGGTTTGAATCTTGTTGGATGACACGTTCTGGGCTGTTCATTGTGGGATAAAAATTGAAGTATGGGTAGTACTTGCTTATAGGAATGAGGGGAAGTGTTTAAGATTAAAAGAAAATCGTGGTAGGTTGGAGGGGGCATATATGGTTAGCATATGTAACTCTTCTGAAGACAGTACCCTTCAAAACAAAACTTTGTTGATGGAGGTTGGAAGAAAGTGCACTTTCATGCAGGTTGTGGGATTTATGAAGTTAATGGCCTTCCTTGACTGATTTAGTTCTGAACATATTGTGGATGACACATGTTTAGCAACTACAGTGTCTTGCTGTTAAGCTGTGACACCACTCTCTTGTGATGTCCATACTCAGTCAATTTAGTATTATGTTACATAATAACAGTATTTTTCACGGAAAATGCGTATTTCTTGGCCTGTATTGCAGAGTGGCAGTGGAAACGGGATATTTTGGCTGCCACAACTGTGTGTTCCTATTGTGAATGTAAACCAAAATGTGAGCTGCACGCTTCCTGTTATGAATCTGGCTCACCTGATTGCAGAGAATAATGAATAAGTAATTGCTTCTTTGACACAAGCTACAGATTTATATTTATGGTGTATGGTTTAAAGGTTAATAATTGTCATTAGTGGAGACTGTGTAGTGTTTATGGTTGGATACTTTAGTGACTGACAGATTGAAGAGAATGTGGAAGGGGGCAGTCATGGCCTAATTTGAGATACAGTCCTGGAATTTGTCGTGAAAGCTATGGGAAACCTCATTCAGGGTAGCTGGTCTGAGCAAGAAGTTTAGCCTGGACCTCACAACTATTAAGCAGGAGCAAAGTTGAGTGAAGACACATACCTTGTCATATATGCAACATGACAGCCAGTTACTTTTTGAAAGATTTTTCATCAGTATGCAATTTGACCCATCTTTTACTGGTGTTAGAATGAATTGTTCAGCTGCTGTGAGGCTCCTGTGCGTAGGCACAAGGTTTTCTATGCACAGTTATATTTGTTATACAAATACATTTTGAGAAGACGGTTTCTGAGGAGAATATTTGGGCCTATGAGAGGGGATGTAACAGGGACGATGAAGAAAAGTGAAACAATAGGATCTTGACTATTTATACACTTGCAAATGTAATTTGGTTTGACTGAAGGGAATGTAGCATGCATATGAGAGAGGTGAGAAGATATGGACAGTGTCAAAAACCTTAAGGCAGGAAGCCATTAGGGAAGTGTAGCG
Organism: Coptotermes formosanus; assembly: GCA_013340265.1. NCBI lineage: Eukaryota > Metazoa > Arthropoda > Insecta > Blattodea > Rhinotermitidae > Coptotermes > Coptotermes formosanus. The sequence goes on along the minus strand of BLKM01011478.1, from coordinate 829,564 downwards.
GTCGGTGCAGTGGCATAGATAAGGTCCTGGCAGACCCTGTGGGGCACAGAGAGGAGTGGGCATACGCACCGAATGCCAAATTTGGTTGTGGATCCTTTCGGACTGGAGTCCGTTCTTCTGATAGAGGGCAGTATTCTGGATCTGTGTTATGAGATCTGGGAATAATGTCACTAATAATCATCGGGGGGCATCGGTTATTTATGCTACTGAGTAGATGGAAGGATTGTATTAAATTTGATCTTTGGGAAATTGTGGGCATGGGTCATGTCGCCCAATGTACTGTCCAGTTGCAGGCAGTTACGAATGTGGTTACATAGAAGGGCGAGATTGTCTTGATTGGCTGCTTAAGAACTCTGCTTCATGTATACTTTTACACTATCCATTAGTAGCACATTGAATATATTTGTGTAAATGGGCCTTTGCTTTGTGTAGGTATGTTCTTGCAGACGGTATTACCTTTCTGTTGACCTTTAGTTGATCCTGAGGAATCTTCACTTTTCTTCTTGATGCTGCAACATAGGCAGCACATGGAATGGTGTGGGGGCAGTGACCTTGGAAGTCTCGTGCTGGGGGGGTGTGAGGTGACTGTCAGGTTCGGCTTGTGTTGGAAGTAAGGGAGGTCATCAGAAAATGACTATTGATCGTGCAGTAATGAGGTATTGTTTTGTTGTTTTTGTGTTGGATCTTCATGGAGCATCTTCGTAGATGTATCACATTTAATATGATATTAAAATCAACTACCTGATACGTGAGACTGGGGAAAGGACCGAAAAATGGCAATGCCAAAATTACCTTGTCTGATTTCACTGAATGGAACATGACTGTTGCGTTTTATTTGTTGTTCCCCGAGAAGTATGAACGTTTCAAAGACTGTAATAGTATGATCTATGAATTATGGAGTTGTTAAAATTCTGAAGTGTTTGGTTCAGATTTTCATAGTATTGCCTTTTAGTAGACACAGAGTTTCATTTTCTGTCATTTTTGTAAGTGCGTTGTGTGAGGAGTGTTAGAGTTCCATGTCCCGTTTTTTTATAAATTTTTGCCTTGCGTTGCGTTGGTTGTGAGAAATTAAAGCTGAAACATGACGTTATGTCTCCTTATACATCTGCATGTCTGCACCAAAACCACATACCCATCCTTCCTGTATATGCTGCTTATATGACAAATCGTATGTGACAAAATATGGGTATCTGACTTATATATTTTTATTTGTTGCATGTTTGTGTGGTGTGTTTGATATAAGGAAGTATGCAGGAGTGGTGTAATGACTAATGTACATAGCTTTTGTAAAAACTTAATCATCTTATCTTTAATAAATTGGCATCAGGACTACGTTTTTGAAGTTTTCATCGGCTGGACATACGAGTAATGTAGTAAGGCACATATTTAAAGAACTATGTGATGTTTGTTTCTGCACTGGTGTTCGTGAAATCCACCCGTTTGTTTTTTGAGTTGGCATAGAATGTAAGTTAGGGTTAGGGCACCAATACTGTTAAAATCCAATGTGTCCTCCGTACCAATTACTATTGATACAAATGCCAGATACCCTACTGTATGTTTTTCCACAAACGTGCAGTACATGAAACAATGCTCTGACATATGTAAAGAATGACATTTCATATGCGGTGACCAGATTTCGTGAGTGACAAGAGAGGATACTGTGTGAAACATTGTCATGTTCTCACGCCATCCTGGTATCTGTTCTGGGTATATCTGACCTCTGACATTTGGCTGACGTAGTACAGGGACATTATTTTTCTGACAACTTGCATCACTTGTCTATCAGACTTATGCGTGAGGGCAGGTACCACAGCGTTCGTCCCTATTCCAATTTCCCTTGTGACGGGGTCTGCATCTTTTCGTTCAATTTGCAGTTAATGTGTCGTTATTACTTACCACATTTAAAGAAGGCGCTGAAAGCGTGTTCCTGACGACTGGCACACATGCGTCACATCTGTCAAGCACATTCGTAGCACGGAAGTACGTAAGGTAAGCGCCAATGGGAAGTGACTAGGAGACAGTTGTCGTATAAAACGATGGGCTTAATGCTTGGATGTAGAGTACCTAAGTTTTCTAGTCACAACAAGCCTTTAATGTGGTACGGAATATATTAATGGAGAAGAGTATGTGTTTATATATCCGGTCTAAGGAGAGAAATTACAGCGAGCAAATAAAGGAATATTGACTTTATGCTTAGGATACCAGTGCTTGTACATTTATGCAATCTTCGGGCAGAAGATAAGTGATTTCTTGTCTTCTTTCTCTCAGTTCAGATGCGTATGTACTGAGCATGCGTGTTGTTGCAGAATGTTAGCAAATGTCTTCAGGGGGGGAAAAAAAGTCGAGATGCATGTGTTTCCAAGACAAAGTGGAGCCGCGCAAAGACATTTCCTGAACGGAGTCGGTACATAGAAATTGGCGCAGCTCCGTCTCATGTCAGTGGAGATGCGATTGTTGTGTTTTGAACGTCGATGTATCCCTTGCGTGTTGTTGCAGGAGTAGGCTTGTCGCGACTGTTACGATCGAAAAGACAAATGGCCGACGTTCTAATATACAGCACAAGTTACGGTGACTTTCGGGTGTCACGGCGTAATTCGTAGTTCCATGAAACATAGACCAGTATTTTTGAAATGGTAAGCATAACATTTTTCCATTCTTTTATTGAGCATAAAATCTGTGTTTTGATTTTGTCAACAACTTTTGTTTGAGACAGTTCTCATTCTAAGAAGAACTGACGGAGATATGGTCATAAATGTTTATTGGCCTTCGTGTAAAGTACCCGTTATTCTTGTCAGATTTTAGTGAAAGTTGAATTTTCGGGACAGATTTTCGAGAAATACGCAAATATCAAATTATATGAAAATCTTTGTAGTGGGAGCCGAGTTGTTCCATGAGGATGGACGGACGGACAGACAGACATGACTAAACTAATAGTCGCTTTTCGCAATTTTGCGAATGCCCGTAAAACGTTTGAGGGAATTGTATGCTGAATGTCTGAAGTAAGAAAGAATGAAATAGAAAAAACGAGGGCCTTTGTCGGTGTAATAAAAAACCTTGGCGGCATTTGTTACCTTTGAAAGAGGAAATGTCGGGGGGAGAAAAGGGCTTTGGTTGCCCCAACTATGCATACCAAAAGCGGATCGAACCGTGTTCCAGTCGTCCATTAAGAAGCTGTGCGTCGTTATGAACTACAAATTCAGATATGGAACTCCTTTGGAGGGTACTGACCGTGCACATCATGTAAGGGCAATAAACCGAATTGTGTATTGTCATTATGTTGGATTGCCGTGCGTAATTCTCATCCCCGCCGCGCAACACTTGTGCACATGTATTACTGTATGTCGATACTTGATTTTGGTTTGGAACAACAGTCCTTTTTCAAATGTTTCTCGTTGTATTAGCGTGTTCCACCTTGATTGCTAGTCAGCTGATGGCAAAGTGGATGTCCATGGCCCGGCGTGGCTGGCAGTTCCTGCTTATCTCCCTCTCTTTCTCGCCATGGTTTGTGTGCGGGGCGCGACGCCAGTTGGTTCAGTCTGCAGCCTGACGTCGGCAGGAGTGTAGTAGGCAGCTTGCTGCTTGCTCTGGCGTTTGCCACAATAGCCAAGCTGTGTCCGCCATCTTCTATAGGACTTCTCGCTCACCAGCTTATTGCAGTGTATTTGGATTCCTACTAACATTAGTGCTGACAAAGTGGTGGTGATTTATGTGTATTGTAAATCGCAAGTGTTTGTTCAATTCGCCAAGGCTGTTTGTATTTATGAAAATGTGTGTTGCAAGTGCTTAGTGTTGAACGAGGTTCGTGTAGAGGATAGTGATTATGGAGTAACTGCGAAGAGGATGCTTGATTCAGCTTCCTATGTAATCCTTGTTGACACGCAGTACAGAGAACCAGTGGTTAGCTGACACCGCCCTGTCGGTTAGGAGATTTCAAATTTTTACAGTAAGTTGCAAATAGTTTTAAGTCGTTGTATTGTAGAGCTATTAATAAGCTCTCAACAGAAGGTGAAGCAGTTTTCCCGTAGTGTTCGCGTGTAAGCTTCTGTCTGGTGTTGCAGGTGGACTTTGTCAAACGTAGAAGTTAATTTCAATTTCGTAATAGTCAGTGTGGCTTTGAAGTGTGAAATAATACAGCGTTTGAAGCCAAATGTGCGACACATTGTAACGTTTAGAGTGCAGTGCGTTGTACACTTAGCATGACATGGCATTAGAGACTGCAAAATACATGTCCTGCGTGACCCAGCTGTGTCGATTGTAGTTTTGAAGCAGTGCTGTAAATAAGAAAAACAGCAGGAATCTATATGAGTCGTACGCAAGATATCCCAGAACGGGCTGTACCGTATTTACTGTCCGCTTGTTGCGTATGAGCTAATGGTGGAGAGTATGCTCAGATTGCGTTGCAGCGAAGAACTGGTTTGTTTGCTACCACATTGGAACACGTGCCGCAAGCATGTATTGATAAAAACTGTAACTTGGTCAGCATTGCTGTTCAAGCCCTGATAACCCGCAGGCCGTTGTTATTGGTTTCTGAAGTACATGAGTAATGGCTGAAGGAAGCGGCGTTGGTTTCGCGTTCATGTGTTAACACGATGAAGTCGGCCTTGGGCGAATGAGTTGGGCTTGGCACAAGCGTTTAGTTACGGTTTGGCGATGCGTATGTAACAGCTGGTACTGACCTGTATTTCTCGTGCCGTTATGATTCTGAAAATACCCATATACGTTTTCTATAGAAAGTAAACTTGAGACTTGAGCAGGAGAGAAGACGAGTTTGGTTGTCGAACGACGTTTTTGCGGGCGCCTTGTCAGCTGTAGGAAACAACGGCTACATATAGTTCAAATTTCCCTGATTTGGAAGATGTATGAAGTTCTGAGGTCAAACAGGGAGTCGCGTTATTTGGTATTAAATTTTGCACTGATCCTGATGTCGGCGGAATTTCAGTTTCAGTGCTTTAATTTTTTCAGTATGGTATGCAGTAAGATGAGAGTTTTTTGGGCGATTCGCTGCAATTGCAATCAACGATGAAGTTTACCTAATAAAACTAATTTCGGAAAAAATAACATTTTAGCAGTCGAAGCACGAATGTAGTCATTAAGTTCGCGATCAATCACCAGGTGCCAGGTTTGGCGTGCCGATTTCTCACATTGTGGTCCATGGAGCCAAAGGGCTTCCCGGTTTTCTACTGTAATAAAGAATTTTAATTTTACCGAACTCTTCAGTAAGTGTCACTGTTACAAGAAATCTGAAGTTGGTTTAATTGTGCAGTAGAAGGACATTGAATTGACACCGCTCTACTAACTGCGTGTGAAACAATTGTGATGCAGTGGTTTGAAAAAGAGAACCAAATCAAATGAACGAGGTTGTAGTTCCCAGATTACAGTAACCAACTTCGTTTTAAGCCGACGAATGCAGTTCACTTTGCCTTCTTGTCCCGTTACACAGAGTCTATTAATGTAGCGCGTTTCACCACATGTAGTGTTTAGTGTAGCCTGTGTGTTTTATTGGTTGCGGATTCGTCAGGTTTTATTGAGGCCGAAATTGCTTCACAACGGATAAGGTTTGAGCAACGCTTTGACACTGGAGTTCCATATTTTGAATGGTAGAAGCTTTTGCATTGTTGGTGAGTATCGCTTACGCAGGATCCAGCAGTGGAAAGAAGACAGGGTGGTTTTACATTATGACGTTCCGAATGTGCTTGTAAAAGCAGCCTGGCCTAGCCCAGATCAACGTTTACGTCGGACATAACACAGCGTCATACAATGAAAGTCATGCAATAGGAAGTAGTCATTCATGCCCGTGACGTTAGTTAACGACAGGGCCCACGGCAAGGTGCTGAGAGATTGACTGGTGCTGTCGAAATGGGAGAAAATGAAGTGAATAATTAGAATCGCGGAAGAGGTTATACTGTAAATAGCAATATGAAAAAGCTTTTCGTAACAAACTGCCTACAGAATGTATTTTTATTTGTATTTTTGCTGCGCAGAGATCATCGTGGAGCGAACGTAAAGCTTGCAGCGAACGACAGTCATTGAGGCCAAAAATTTGTTGTCTTGGAATATTTATCCACTTGAGAGATTGACGGTATCGGTCGTCGGTGCGCATATTGAGTCGTAGGTGGTGCTGCGCGTGACGATTGAACCAGTTTGTTTTGTGCCCACGTGCCCCTTAGCTGTCGTCATTTCGTGGCGCACAGATGCGTATCGTACGATCTCATTGTACGCTGTGCCCCTTTGCTGTCGTCGTCATTGCGTAGCGCACAGATGCGTATCGTACGATCTCATTGTACGCTGTGCAGTTTATCATTTTAAAAGGTTAGAATGAAACTGCAGTTTTACCTGTTTTTTTTTGTGGATGGGTAGTGTCCAATGGCAGGATGGTACGAGCACGCAGTGGGTCTTCGGGGTTACATAAACAGCGGGGGATTTCTGGAGTAGCTGAGCAATGCATGGTGTCTCAAGGACCCTGCTCCGTGGAGTTGGTGATGATTGCTAATTGCTTACGGAGGTACCATAGCCTGCACGTGTCATTCAGCATATTTGTGTCTCCAAGTTGGAAGTTGGCCAGTTTTCGTCAGCTGTCTTGGCTAAAATGTAGTTTTACCAAAACGGAGGAACTGTCCATTGTTTGATTTCTCGTGCGTATTCGGTAGATGTGTTCGGCAGATTAAAAGTAACTTGGAAACTAGGAACACACACCAGTGTTGCCGTAACTTCGGTTCCGCCCATTTTGAGTGATATAGAAACCTTAAGCAAATGCAAGCAAGTATGAGTTTAAGTCTTGGATCTTGACCATTTGTTGGGAATTTGCGTTAGAACATCGACGGTATGGAACACTCAACCCTTCCCGTTTTGAATAGCGCGGTTCCCCGAACAATCGGTATAATGGATAAACCTCAGTTTTGTAGAATTTAGTGATTGAACGTGACAGAAAGGCAACTTGAGTAACACTTGTGACAAAATGCGTGAAGACTGGCTTTCGATGTGGCGTAAAGAGTACACAACTGGCTGTGTTACGTTTCGCAGCGAACACACGGTACTGTTGCAATGGGAATGGTACTGAGAGGCATGCTGCCCTTTTTATGAGTCGTTTTGTGGACCAAAAAATAATATATTTGCTTTTTCTATTAGTGTAGACGATATCAATGTGAAAGTGTCCGGTTCGAACGTTACCGTGCACCGAATTACTTGCGCGCTAGGAAGACGATTTGGCTAGATGTGCAGGTATTCGTGACCCATGGTTGTTTTCCGGCCGCGGTCACCTAAAAATACCTGTTACCGCAATCGTTCGGTTCTGTAGGGAACATTTTACACGTTGTGGAGACTAACCTGAGTAACTGATGGTCAGGTGGTACACCCGGACAAAACTGAGTAATTGATGGTCAGTTGGTGCACCCGGACAAATTGGTGGTCAGTTGGTGCACTCAGACAGCGAACAGTCAGGCGAGTAGCCTGTCCAACATGAACGGACGTGAATTCCAACCCTCCTCCGGCGTGGTCGTGCCGAGCCTTGGAATATATTACCATCGGGCTGATCTGCATGCTTGAAAAGAACACTTACTGAGCGACTATCAGCGAGGAATAGGCTTTGCTCGTTCCTTAGTAAGCACCGTGCTCCCTTAAAACATAAACACTGGATATCCTGTATAAACAGCTATTATTTGTATGCATGTAATTTCAGTTGTAGCATATTGTCGTGTTTCTGATTCCTAGCAGTCTTCATCATGTCTGTCAACGGTACTTACTGCATTTCGTGTAACGGGTTACATGTGATTGAAGGAAAGATAGGGACAGATAGAAGTGACTGGAAGACGAGGAAGAAGACGTAAGAAGCTACTGGATAACAGTAAGGAAAGAGAGGATACTGTAAATTGAGAGAGGAAGCACTGTATCGCATTGTGTGGAGAACTCGCTTTTAGGAAGAGCCTGTGGACCTGTCGTAAGACACACTGCATAGTGAATGAAAGTGGTTACATCTTGCGGCCCACCTTGTGTGTCATTAGCAGATTGTTACATAAAGTGAAAAGTAAATTAATGGTAAAGTTCATCGTAGAATAGGCCACGAAGGCCCAGAGGAGGAGTAGAGGTGTATCTGTACTCTTTAGCCTTGAAGCCAGATGGGGGTGGATGGTCAGTGTCAAGCCTACATAAAGTGAAAACGGAAGTATATATTACTATACACTCATTCCGCGCTTCTCGCGGAGTTGACCCGAGAATGAAAATACATCACCCGGTCCCTTCGATGGATATGAGCATTAAAGTCATTCGACAACCCGAACAGCCATACTGCATGATGTTCAAGGCGTTTAAGGGTCAGGAGGGGCGGGGGCGGAGAAGCAACTGCCATCACAGCGTTTCTACAAAGGAAAGAAAAACGCTAAAAGAGTAGGAAAACGTTTTGGGGGGCGGTAAATTATTTGCGGATTTCCGCATTTCGCGTGGACATGGAACCTACCCCCCGCGAAAGACGAGGGTTGAGTGTAAAGGTGCAATGTTTTTGTTGTCTCTTTAAGTGGCTAGGACCGTTTTAAAGTAAAATACACGTGGATGTAACAGTTTTGAGGTAACCAGACTGCAGTGCTTGTAGTTGTAGACATGGAGACAGAAGGTTCTCCAAAACATTGTTGTCTCTGTACCGGACTATACGGCGTTACATCTGAGAGGACGGTAATGTTTAGAACCGTAATAACTTCCTCTCATATTTTTTGTGTGTTCTCAATTTATTCTAGAAATTACAAGTCACTGTTTTGTCCGTATCAGTAACGTAACTGAATTTTATTTCGGATAATTTCAATAACAAAGAAAGTTAAATTGTAACATTTGTTCTAGGCTTAGTGATTTGTGGGACGATGGTTAACGTTGCGGGATGGGGGGGGGGGGGTGGGGGCGGCAAGGTTGCGTACATTTGTTCTGCCGTGGCGTTTCGTGCGTATTGAAAACTGCAGTCAGAAAATTCAAGTGAGTAGTGTACGAAAACTTACTGTTTCCTTGGGATATACATACCCTTTTTATGGCTGCAGGTTTTGCAGTTTAGTCAGATTGTGCCTCCGTGGGGAAGCGAGTTCAGCCTTGGCGCGCGCGCCCCCCCCCCCGTTTCGTTGGTAATGTATACTTAAGTTTGAGGGTTCGAAAGTGACAAGTCTGGAACAATCGACTGTATAAAATAATACATTCACGTTACGCCTAAAGTTTAAAAATTATGTAAATACACGTAGGGATAGACAAAGGCGCAGAATGGAACTGTTTTTGAATGCTTGCGTTTCTTTGTATTAAGGAATGCGGATTTGATAGCAGCTTTGTATCGTTACGAATAGGCACGGGAAGGCGGTTTCATTGGGCCAGTCTAATGCCTGACGGACTTTACGCTTTCATATGAAGATGACCAAGTTATGCAACAGTGATTCTGGTTTCGTGTGCGATTGTGTTACAGGCCTGTACTGTATGTCAGAGTACGTTAAGGTTGTGAAAGCAGTTTTGCAAGCTTCGTGCACAAGAAGAAAGAACTACAAAATTGCATAGTTATATACAGCGTATAAACGGGCCCGGCGTATCACGGACTTAACGCGCCAACCTCAACGTCGGCGTGACGTCACTCACAAACAAAACGGTAATGCCGCCTATTGCTCACTGTTGCGCTGCTGCCATCAGGTGGTTTTGACGTAAATAACTCGGATTTTCATTTCTCCCCATGGGCATCCAACAAACAAAGGTCTGTTGTAACCAAAGAAGCTCTGGTTGTGATGTCATACAGAACGACGCTCCGTCGTAACCATGGAAACCCAGAAACCATGGAACCCCGCGTGACTCATTCACCATCGAAACCTGGTTGTGATATCGCAAACCCAGATGTGACAACCATGGCAGACCGCCTGTGACCCACCCAGTCACACCAAGGATGTACGTTATTGGTGTGTTTCACAGTGACTTGCAGTTCGGCCAGTTTCCCTCGTAGTGTATGGCGTTGGGCCAGTGGAAACCGATAATTTACACGTAGCTGCTCATTCCATAGATAATCCTTTTATTGATCCAGTCCTGTATATTATCAGTGCGTGGGGAGACGTGAAGCAACGATTTCACTGAATGTGCACGCATTGAATTCGACAAGTTCTTGGAAGACAGCATGGTATTTTTAGTTAGCGACGAGCGTGCATTTGCTACTCCTTTGGCGTGTTTAATTTCCTTTATAGTTAGAAATTTAATAATAATAATAATAATATGGACTGACGTTTATTTGCAGGCATCTTATGCCTATATCTTTAACAAACAGATAAGTTTTTGGTGTCCATAGAGACGTCAGCCCAAGAACATTTCTTGGTTAGGCTAATTATGACCTATAATGAAGGTTGTGACACATTTCGCTTTGGAAGGTGACGATAGGGAGACTGTCATAGGCATTTTCTTTAACATTTGATGATAATTGGTTTGACTTTGTGATTCGGCTAATTTAATCACACTAGTTGCCGAGGAGGAAGTTGTCCCCTTGATGCAGTTGTGTGGGCATTGTCAGTTACACCTTGCGTTAATGAGGCCAAGAATCCATATCGTTTGCTGTCGATTGTACACGTTATAGACTGGTGCTAAATTTGACTTGGGGACTGCGGTGTGCAAGCCGGGCAGTGGTGTTTACTGTCAGCCCCCGGCTCCAAGCTATTTTAAGCCGTCCTCGGTAACTTGTTTAGGTGACAAACTCGTGGAATAGCACTTGAATGCGAAGGAAGGGTGCATTAGAGATAATACTACCTGTTGGAGGGGATTTATATTGCTTGTGAAATGAAAATTATGTTCACTTGATTTTGTATTACTGTTGCTGCTTTTGCTGTACACCGTGAATTTTTTTACCCGTATAACGCGCTTTTTCCTAGAGGTCTGCACGTTCCTGGCCCTGATGGCTGAGATAATTTTCGGGTTCGGACCTAGTTCAGAATTTACTAAACAAATGCTATGAAACACTTCAAGCTTTCCTTGGCAATTTTTTTTTGCAAAGAAAAATCTACTTATATTTGCTTTCGTTTTAGATTCGTGACAAAAGACGTTTAACGGGTAGCACAGCGATGTGACTGTACTTTGTGCCTTGCAAATTTACCAGCAAGTTAACGATGGAACGGAACGTGCACGTAGTGCCCGTACGTGGAGAATTTCTTTAATGAAGGAGCTTTGGGATGTTGGGTTCGGTCGGGCTGCAGAAATAACACATGCTTAATTTGTTCAGGGATTGTAATATCTGACCCATCCCAGAAATACGCATTTCTAGTTAACACCGTACACGTTGACATCCAGTATTTGTGCTCCGTTCTTCAAATACCAAATCAATACGTAATGTTCTTCGGGCATCGTGAAGTACCTCATTCAAGGATAATTAATATTAAAAGATCCATATATTATTGACACGATGGTCAGAGCAGATTTTAAATATGTCGGGCTTCATTGAGGCTAGAATTAAACGAGGTCATGCGTCGTTCGGGTTCGGGTAACAGGTTGGAACATACGCTGTTGCGTGGAGGACGGTTGCGAGAGCCTTTGACGGGCTCAGACCTTTCGCAGTAGTCAGGCGAACCTGATGGATCGTACGTGGGTTGCTGAGTAGGTACTGATTGGCTCGCAAGACCCGTGTGGTTTACGATTTTTGGTCGTGGATAAGAAAATTAGAATCCTATTAGCCGGTGTCGCGTAACGTGCTTAGCACCGCTTGTCATGGTTGAGTGAGTGTGGGGTTCATTACTTAGACGGACGGAAGGAGTAAATGTGCCTGTGGCACAAGCATATGTGTTCCAAAAAACATGGGTTTGTGATCTTACCTCAGTACATAATTTTTGTGCCGTTTGAAATGTGTTGACACACATTTGGACGGTGTTTCACGTACTTCGTTGCGGATAACCATGTGGTGCCCTTTGTTAGTGCCATGGTACGGGTGTTCTTTGAAGAACAGTATGTTTCTTTGGTGTACAGCGGGAAAGAGAACGATCTGCGCTCTGTATATGTGTGTAACCAGCTAACCGACACCCTTCTATAGGGTGTTTTTTTTTCTTGCTTCACCGATAAGCGCAGGCCCAACGCTCCGCCCGACGCTCTGCCAGCGTTGCGTCGTACGGTGCGTGTCGGGTGGCTTTAACTGTCGATGACGGGAGCTAGACAAACGATCGCAGTGATAATAAGCTTTAGCAAGTCTAATAAACACTTACTAGAGCGTCGAACCAGCGCTTATCGGTCGAAGTAGGAGAAAACACACTCTTTTGTACCTGTGCGGGCAAATCAAGTAAGGCGTTTGCCCAGTGCCATGAGAATGCAGTCGGGCTGTACCGAGACAGTTGGCGGTAGCCAGACGCACTTGGGACATTGTTTAAAACCCGTTTTGTTACATGACACGGACAACAAATAGAAACCTTGCAGACTTCGGTATCAGGATTGTGTGTGTGGTTTATCTTATAAAAGGCAGGCATTGCCATCGGTACTACTAGTGTAGGATTTTTTGTAAAAGTTTTTCGTCGATGGCTCAAGAAGCTAAGTGGTTATATGAGATGTCGATCCGCTGAGCAGTTTGCCTATAATGAAACGGCGCCGATTTTATGGGTTGCCCTGTGTATTGATTGATCTCTGAGGTAGGCTGCAGGAAGTTTCTGAACCTATTGTTGTGTGGCTGCTCTTTACGGGTATGCTGCCTGTACGCGTGGACTTTGGATGCATCCAAGTCGGTGTCATAGGGCTTGTTTTATTGTTTTCTTGAGGTACAGGGTTTATCTTCGATTAGAAAAATGTACCTTTTCGTTACTATTAACTCTGTAAAGAGCAGTCATCCCTGTACGCGCCACCGGCTGTAACATTAAAATCTGCCTACATGGTGTGTTTGTGTTCCGCGTGATTCGTAGAACAGCGATCACTTTCCCTAACTGCATTAACTGATTAGTCCTTGTAATGAAAACGCAATATTTTTTGTGAGGTAGCGGCACTTCCCAAATGTCATTTGCATGAACGTCATACTTTCAGATTTAGAACTCTGTAGTCTGGCCATTCGTTTTACAAATATGAGGTAAGAACAAACATTTTAATTATTGGTATATCCCATTTTCTCTGGGACTCAACAAAACACAAAATTTTCGTGAACATAGTTCTCTTGTCGCTTCACACCCAGCACTGTATAGTCCGAGTTACCGACGTCATTAATCAAATTACCGCTACACGAAATTTGGAAGTATTTGATCCAAAATGCCTTGCACCATAATTTGTCTGGTTCTATAGCCGTACGTATGCAGCCTTTAATGAATCACTGTGCAGTATTCATTGATACGCAATAAATAATTTGTAATGATCCTGATCTTTTATATTCTATCAGAATATTATTACTAGTAGCGTAGGCCAACTGATGCCTTGTAAATACACGGAATTTGTATTCTCTGGGTTTTTACGAGAACGTGTTATAGGTATTTCTCTTCTGGATCCCTTGAAGGGGCCGTCGCATGTGATCGCATCGAGTGGAGTGTATACTGTACTTGCATAATTTTTGTGGTGGGCGAAGCTGTATTGCAGGCGATTCAACCGTTTGCCATTGTTCGCCTCTGGTGATTATTAACGCGCAGTAGCGCAGGCAGTTCCACATGTCTATTGTGACTCATGTCGTCACTTGCAGTTTGCAATCACGTGATTTAATTATCAAGAAAAGTTTTGATTTGAACTGGTATGGCGAGCTCACAAATTATGCTGGCGATTGTACGGCTAGATAGTACTTTTTAAGTGTAATTTCCAGCAGTCTTGACTGACTGCTTTTATGACCTCTTGTTTGTGACATGTTTGAAAGCTGTAACTATGCATGAACTTGTGAATCATGTGCATGCTGATGTAGTAGTCTTGAGGAATAGGCCTTAAATGCTTGACATGTCTTAACGTAATGAAGGATACATACTGGGAAGGGTCAACAGGAAAAGCGCACAGGCCAATGTGATGGAGGTTAAAACCTGTATCGTCCTTGTTTCCTTTTATACCGTCCTGTACACTTCAAGTGATAAAAGACGGGAGGTGACTTCTCTTCCTTAGGCCTTGATTTCATTTCCGGATGCTGCCAGCTCGCCAGTTAGATGCCTTGGCATACAAGTGCAGTGATATTTCAAGGTTAGGCGTCCTTGTTGTTTAATCCTAAAGGGGCCGGTGGTAATGTTAGGTACCACATGCTTTAATATAGAAAAGCTCCGCATTTGCCCACGCAGCGTGATTGTTTCTTATGGTTGTCATACTACACAGCGATTTCTTCCCTACATGGCATTAACCATGTATCCTTTGTGCTGTAGGTCTGACTTTTTCTTAAATAAACGTAAGTCTTCGAAGGGCTAATCCCAAACATTCCCCCTCCATACAACGAACTTGGGCGTTTGGTGTGAGAGGCTTTGTGGCCTGGTGCAGAACTTGTCTCCTCCTAGATTGCAGGCTGTAATAACATGAACGTGATTCAGGTTGTGCGTAGCTGTAAGTGAAAAGCCGCGTTAATGCCGTAAGTACGAAAGGGACAGAAAGACAAAAGCTTGTTGAAATAGCAGACACCTTACACATGGCCTGAAGGGGGGGGGGGGGGGGGTGGTGGTATGGCGGTCTTGAGGTCGGAGCACGACATGATGACTTCCTGTTTATTTAATAAAGTAGCATTTTGTTCTGACGTTTTAACTTCCCGCTTCCATGCAAGGCAGAGAATTTCTCGAATGCCCTGAGTGGCTTATTAGCTTCTCAAGGACTCTGCTATATGGAGTTTGTGTGGAGAGGAATAATTTATAGTGACTGGAAGAGGTCACTTGTGTCGAAGTTAAATGTTTCTCACCAGGAAAGTAGCATTTCTTGTAGAATTACATTGAGAGGTTCTTCAACTGTACTGCGTGGTTTTACATTCGAGGTACCTAGTGCTGCAAGGTCCTTAAGGGAGAAGAAGTCGATTGTGAGGAAACTAGACTGCTGTGAAAACAGGTTTTGAAAATTATTTCTTGTTAGTTGGAATTAAACTTTGTGTACGTGAAGGCACTATCACTTTAAGCAAAACTTATGAATACAGTGTATGTATGATATGCATATATGATATGTACAGAATATTTTTTCCACACTACAAAAGAGTAGTGTGTAAAAAATGGGTGAAAAAAATGTTTTGTGCAGGGGGGGGTTTCTTCTTGCGATAATTCAGCGCAGAAGTGAAACACAGCAGCAAGTTTCACTGTACGAGCAGTATGTCATGTGTATGCTTCGCTGCAGAAAACCCAGCACTGGACAGTTTGTGTTCTACGTCCCTGTGGAACAAAGTGCTCCGGTTGTAATTGGAAATCTTGTTTCGAAATGGGGTATGTTGTGTCAGTCGTAAAGTTTCCGGTTTCTCCATCAATTTGTTGCCTGCCATAGAACGCAGAAGATTGCTTCCATCGATTGACGAAGAAATGAACAAACGCCCTTTGTGGGATGGATGTTGATCGAATGTCCAGTTTTTAATACTCATGAATTCATACGTCAGAAATATTAGATACGTATGAACAGGTCGGGGCAGATTTCGACTCTGGAGTGCTGATTTTTCATTTCCGGAAATTAGAACCTTCGTAATTGTTACAACTCCTTCTACTACACGTGCATTTTTATTGTGTATTGCCGGTACTAAAACAGAATTTTGTAAAAAAAGCAATCACCATTTGGAGGATGACTCGCTGGAAAAAGGGAGGCGTAATTGTACGTAAAGTTGCGGCATTTTGTCTGTATGGTTTGTATGGTGAATATGGATGTTGGTGTTGGCGTGCATGTCTATCATAAACATGCCTGCACCTTATACAGAATCTTGTATCAAGTACCTATCTTTTGATTCTCTCCGCCGCGAGAATGGGCGATCGGTCGACTGGGCTACATTAATGCGATAAATGAGCCGACAGGAAGTGACAAGCCATAGTTGCCAGATAAAATCATGACTGTATACTTGAAAAATTTTTTTCCCCGTGAACACCAGCATGGTGACGATGCGAATATTTGAGGTTATGTTTGACAAATTTGGCATATACAGCATGTGTATTTAAATCATGTGTCCTCCACAAACATGGAATGAAAGAACACAATAATAATGCTAAACATATGTGGGACTGTAAATAAATAAAGCGAGAAAGCAGGCTTTGATTTGTGCTCAGAACTGCTTACTTTCAAGGTGATCGCCAGTTTTGTTGGTACCCTTCAGTTTATTTTTCCCACGACCGCAGCTTCCTAGTAATGTAGCGCATTGGGAAAGCATTGTATACTCCACTCATTCGATAATAAACGTTGACGCAACTGGCGCTCCTTCTGTAGTTTTTCCCTTCCCAAGCAACTGTACCGCCACAGCGAATAGCTTGTTTAGTCAGTTCATTGCATTGTGTCGCTGCTGTTTGGTGACGAGCTGTTGTTAGTTGTTGTACAAACATTGGCATAATGGGAGAAATAACCGCTTTCTGTTTTATCTCCTGAGCAAATCAAGTCATGCGGAAGTCGGGATCACTGTCAGAGATGCTCCTAATTCAAGCGGGGTAGGTTGTGCGTGAGGACGGAATTGCGCGGTTTCGTCGGTACGTAGCGTGAGCAAGGAGGCCACCCGTCAGCAGTACGTATCTGTATCATTATGTTTGGACTTCATGTGTCATCAGTTAAACGTTTGCGAAGTTCCCTTTACCGTACATATTGTAGACCTCTCGATTACTGTATCTGTTGGATCATACCCTTCATGGGGGGGGGGGGGTTAGTGTCCGACAGCTTTAATTCTCCTGTTTCCGCGCGGAAAACATGTCATGGTGGATCGAATCTTCAGTTGCTATACCAGACTGCATAAAGCCCATCCTTAAAGTAATAAGTCCAAGGTCAGACACGGCTGATAAAACAGAAAACACCATGGACCCAATCCTTGCAGCTTCTTCTTCTTCTTCTTCTTCTTCTTCTCCTCTTCTTCTTCTTCCTCTTCCTCCTCCTCCTCCTGGCATTACAGTCCTTGGTGGACCTTAGCATCTTTTTTTTGAAAGCTTCTCAAGAAAATATTTTTTGTGGGGTGAGGTCAGCCCAACGTCCAACATCCAACCTGGAGGACCAGGGTATCCCCTTTCTGTCTGGGTCATCACCGTCGACGTGTCTGTCATGGAAAGCCCTACCAGTAGCAATGCCACCGTCTGCATAGCTCCCAGGATCATTTGACAACGCAGCAATCCTGAGACCAGTATAGTTAATAAACACACCGTTTTAGTCTACTTCCCGTTCGTAAGAAAAATAACCCTAACATTTTAAAGATTGGGTTAACGTACTCGTACTTCCCTGCCCAATGCTTTCGGAAATCCGAAAGAGCGTTGCTACTGAAGATTTCGCCCGTTTGTTCTTCTGGAAAGAGCAGCATGTGGATGAAGGTTAGTGTGGAGCATTGGTGGGACGATATTGACAAGGGAAAACGGAAGTATTCGGAGAAAAACCTTCCCCATTGTCACAATGCCTACCGGAAGCAGCACATGCACTGGACCGGGATCGAACCCGGGGTCCCGCGGTGAGAGGCCGGCGACTGACAGTCTGAACCTCTTAAGGACCCGAATTATATTTAAATATTTAGGTTGTACGGCACAGTAAACACCCTGTCTCCGTCATGAAAGCCATGTAGTTAATACAGAATAAGAAATAATCGCTGTTTGGTATGCGAACCATAACAGACGAACTCTGTGGGTTGAACGTAGAGTTTTTGAATGTTAAACCTGGGGTGCGCGCGTCATTTAAGCTTTTAAAGCAGTTGACGTAATTCCACGAAACTTCTCTGTGAACTTTACCACTGTCAGTTACCCAGCCGGACGTTTTAATTTCCAGCAAACATGGCTAACGCGGAAAGCCGAGAGGTGGGATGGGCGCCGACGGCAACGTATAAAGTCTAGTGGTTTCTTTATGTACCACCAGGTTCAACATTAAAAAATTTTGCACTGTGCTCACAGAGCACATTTTTGTGCTTCATATGGATCTCGGAATAAAGCGCAGCTATTTCACTATACAGCATTATCTGACTGGGTTTTATAAGCGATACGGACTGTTTACTGTGCGGTACGAACTGAGTCATTGTCTATAATTCAGTTTCGTTTTCGTCTTTAAAGGTTTAAATTAGGTTGGGCGCTGAAATGGTGTATTATGATAGGTCTTCGGCGAATATGCCACGTTTACGAAGATAATTTTTGTAGAATGTAAAATAATGGGTCATGTGAAGATTTTTTTATCGATTTAATTGGTGATAAGGAAAGTACCGTTGGGATTGGGCGCGTGAAGCCCCTTCTTTCTGGTGTGCTTTATTTCTCTCAGCTTCCAGGTGGCCGCTTCTATTGACGACGCATTTTATGTTTTCCCCGTTTTACATGACCGTAATTGACGTAACTATAAGTCACAAGATTCCTTATTGTAGAGTTCCCGATTGCAATTCCTCTTGGGTCCAGATACCGATGCACTGTTCTCGCATACGGCCCAGTGCCACATGTATGGCTGTACAAAAAGTATGCAGTTTATAAAGCAGACAAGACGGCGTACGTGCTGAATAGGAATTTCCTGAGTTCGTATTTAATCGCGAGTCTTGTTGTTTACTTGTTGTTTAAAGCTCTAATTAAGTAACGAGGCAGTTAAATAAGAATACGCCGACCATATCAAGGATGAGATGAGCGATACACGTAGCACGCGTTGGTTATTTGGGAAACGCATATAGAGTTCTAGTTTGACAACTGGAAAGGAAGAAACCATTTCGGATATCGAGGCGTAGATGAGGGAATGATAAATATTGAAATTGGTGTATAAAAGAAGAAGTCAGGGCGACTAGATTCATGTGGCTGAGGATATGCGTTAGAGATGTGCTCTAGTTGCCACGCAAATGTGCGGATTTTATAAAAGGCGAGGAAATTCTTAATCAGGTGAGCGACAAGTAGATTGTCAAACACTGCGCCATGAACTTGATTGATAGTTTACAGTACAAGTCATGCGTGCGTAAAAGAGCGCTGGGACATTCATATTCATTGGTGAA
The DNA here is from genome assembly GCA_013340265.1 of Coptotermes formosanus. Taxonomy (NCBI): domain Eukaryota; kingdom Metazoa; phylum Arthropoda; class Insecta; order Blattodea; family Rhinotermitidae; genus Coptotermes; species Coptotermes formosanus. The sequence continues at coordinate 810,579 of BLKM01011478.1, read as the reverse complement.
ATAAGTTCCAAGTTCTGCCCCCTACCCGCCACAGCTCAGAGGAAGCATTTATCGTGGACTTATTTCCAATCCGCGTTTTCCTTGATTCGCGTCGTACTTAATTGTAACCTTCCTTCGTACCACCTACTTGTTCCCAGCGTGGGCAGCTAGGCCAAGTCGTCGGAGTGTGCCAGAGGAAAACGAAAAGTGACTGCTGGGTGGGTAGAGTGAAAGCGTGGGCCGATACCTTAGCAAGGCCTCCTCAGAAACCAGTCCCGCCAATGTACGTTGTTCATGTTCTACACTCTTGTAATAAATGCGCTTAATCTGTTTCTTGCTCCTCGCCAGTGTTACAGACAGCTCATGCTTTTAGTGCAGTTGTAGCTCCGCCTGGATATCTGCACGGATCTCAATTTTAGACTTACCAGACCTGATGTGGCTCGAGCCCGAAGTTTACCCTCAGATATGTTACACCCGACCGAATCTTCGACTGCCTTTATTCTAGCTCGAATGAAACACAATCTGTTTATGAAGCATATACGACTGAAACCCGTTCGAGGATGCTCATGGGGGAAGCTATTGCGGCAGTTAGGAATAAAAAACCACACGCACATCGACAGGAGTCCAGTTCATGCAGAAGCCAGTGTATCCAGGCTGCAGAGAAGTCATTCAACTGCTGCCTAAACCACTGCATCACAGTCCCATGCGCATTATCGTCCGACATGAGTGTTAGGGCTTTTTGTGACTCCAGTTATGTGAAAATCGCATGGCAGTAAGACTTGGCTGCACGCAGGGCGCACGTCCCGCCACATGGCATTCGCTTGGTGCTGAACGATGTGAGCGACATGGGGACGACACTGTGTAGCAGCATGATGCCGTAAGTGGGTTTACCCACAGAGCTGAGGACCAACTGAATACCATACGATGGGAGGCGCACTTCAGCGCTTTCTGAGTAGCTCGTTCACCATAGGTTTTACCCACGCAGATAAATGATTTGCATTTGTCAGTGTATTAATTGTTTGCGTTTATCAGAGCCGGAGTTTTAACTGAAAAGATTTTATATCGTTAAAACGGTGTCAGTGAATTCTGTCTTATAATTCAGGGCAGAACAAACAGAAAATACGAAGACATTACTTTAACAGAAGATGAAGTGGACGATATTGGTGCTGGCATGGAAACAACCCGAAGAAAATCAACGGTAGGCTGTTGAAAGTGGGGTGTCAAAATGTTCAACTTACTAGGCCGGGGGCGGGGGGGGGGGACTTCTAAAGCTAGGTCATCATAAAATATTGCCCTACAACAACTGGTATTGCATGTGGCGCAAAGAATCAGTACTTCCTGGATTCCTTGATTCGGAACTCGTGTTTTTCTCGAGTGAGGCACGTTTTGCATTGATTCGAATGTAAGCAGCAAGAATAGCACGTTCAGAAAATCCCCATGCAGTTCGTGGAAATCCATTGCGTGACCTTCAAGTCGGATTCTGGTGAGCAGTGAGTGCGCGCAAAATATAGGACCCATGTTTTTCGAAGAAAAATAACTGTTTCTGCGTCCTAGATTTACAAATTCGAATCCGTGCAGTTATTATGTGTGGGGGGGGGGGGGGGCCCACTGAAAAGTACAATTATGTGAACAATGTGCACTGTTTGTAAGAACTGAAATGTTATGTCTGAGAGAAATTGCTAATATGTGAAGAGAAGAGCTCTGTTGTATGTGTTCAGATATATTTTCAGACGGTGCGGGATATGTTTAGAGGCTGGGATTCAGCCTTCGAGGCCCTGCTATGAAGTAGGATTAGTTGAACTGCAGGGGAAAAGGGACTGCTAAGTTCCCGGTGGATGCAGTCTTTGTAGTATGCGATGAAGATCTGCGACAGTTGCCGTGCTCAGGGACATTACTAATGGGATGCACGAAGGGGTACGTGCATATTCGGCCTGAAATATGAACATGGCGGCCGTGCAGAACGTAGAGAAATCTACCAGTTGTCCGAGAAGACACTGTACACTGCATTTACGTATTTATTTCATTATGTCTGCATTTTGTGATTTGGTATGATTTTGCAACGCTGTGTGGCAATGAACATGTGACGAAGTCCGCGACGAGCCAGCACACGAGTCACATTTTCTCATTAGTTGTGCGTCGTGCGAAGTTGTTAATGATAGATGCAAGCAGTTATTCCATTGAGGAGCGTTTGGTAGCGAGTGTTTGGATGTATAAAAAGTCAGCACAGGTGAGACGATGAATCGGGGTTCAGGAGTGATTTGGGAAGCCATCTCCTCCCCTCCCAAAGTAACTAACTGTTCGTGAATTCCTCAGTGAAACATTCCCAGGCCAGTGGATTGGTCGTGGTTCTGCAATATCCCCTTCGCCAGTATGATGGCTTGCACGCAGCGTGTCGGGAGTAATAAAAGGCACAGTGGCAGTGTGTCATTGTAACACCAACGCTGAGTTACGAGCCGCCATTACTGATGCCTTCGCCTCGTTTAACACCATAAATTCCCACAGAAGAGGTCGCAAAGGGAGTGTCGGTGCCTGAAGATCTGTGTCGACCATGAGGGTGCCCACCCAGATCCGCAGAGTCCATAAAATGTAGGTATGATGAAATAAATAAAGAATCCAGGTGTACGGCGACTTCTCGGGCATTCATCAGCAGCGTTACAGATTGGGGTGTATATATGAAGATAGGAACACCAGGATACTCTCAGGTTTTGTAGTAAATATTAGGCTACATGTCAGTACAGATATGGCGATGGTGCGCAATATTGAGATTATACCTAACCAATTTAACGTAGTCTGAGTGCGTGTTGGTTTAAGTTATGCACCGAAATTGGTCACTGAATTATTTACTTACCAACTTCAGAGGCGCTGTTGGCGCCGCCGTGTGGGTTCAGACATTTGAAGACATCAGCTCGTAAGTTCTTCCCAGAAGTTACGTTCCAGAAGCGTGGCCAAACATTTCGCATTTTCCGCGAGTGTTCAGAGCTGACATAGACAGTGGTGACTACTTTCTAAGGGGAAAATTTCACTGTATCAGTTTTGTGTGAGCCAGTTTACCAGACAGGGATTGGATTTTGTGACTTACTGTACCGTGAAAGCGGCGGGGGTGGGGGGAGGAATAATCCGCATTACTTTTTTGTCTTTCGTATTGAACATCGTGTTTAGTCTTTCTTATACGGTATTTGTATTTGATTCAAATTCCGACTGATCGGATATAGTAACAGGTATTAGGCTGTCGGACCCTCCGTTCGCAGATATTATGATCTAGTCGATATACAACAAGAAAGAAAGCAACTGTACAGCGTGCAGACGTATGTGCGACTCGCTGTGAATGCTGGTAACAGTTAAAAGTGTAATCTTTCTTGACTTTCTAGACTGCGTGCACGCTAACATTGTATCCTTGTGAAATCACAGAATAGGTGTATGTTGTGAAGGTATAGCGTGTGTACATGCCCAGGCATCTTTAGTTCTTAATGTTCGGTCACCGCATATCACCGTAGAAAGTACTTCATATGCGGCCGATGTGTCGAGCTATTGCTGTGGAGGTGGGACTGAAACAAGGACTGTACCAGGAATCAGAAACCCCCTCCTTCGCTCTGGTATTTAGTCACATAGTTTAAAATCAGACTATGTGTATACCGTATAACAAATTGTGGGCTTGTAGGAATACTTTGGTAGTGATCCGTTATCGACACACATTTACGTGGACAATATGCATGCACATAAGTTCCCATCTGTAGTGGTAATCATTAATCTTGGAATTCATGCTTTAAAGTCGCTTTCTAAGGTGCACGGTAAATCAACTAAATGCTACAAATTAAATTCCTTCTATTATGTTTCCAGATATCATCCTTGGACAACTGTAACCGTATGTAATCTAAAAACGCAAACCGGGGGATTAGTATAAGTACTGAATTTTGTCCCACTTAATCCAAATTGCTTGTGCACTGCGCAAACTTGGGGAGGGTGTCTGGATATTCTTTTTAGTGATCGAAAATATCTACGCAGCAGTTCCTTGTTAGCAAAACTGGCCTTCCCGTAGCGTGACGCGGTCTATCAACGCGGAAGTGCATGCGAATAGGCCTGGCCGTGGCTGGCAGTTTACCAAAGACTAATTTGAATATACGCTATATGTATTGTAGGGATGACTGTAAATTGTGTTGCTGTAAATAATGTGTATTTCAGAGTACGATACCACGTATTTACAGGACTGTACGTGTACTGCTAACAGACAACGCGTGTTTGAATTTTCAGTATTATTTGTAAGAACACTGACTTTTCTATCCCCTGCTGCCAGTTCTAGCAAAAATGCAGGAAGCGAACGCATTTCCTTACATCTTCAGCACGACGGCCCGCGCTGCGGTGGTGGTACGTGTATTTATTTACCTTGATTGTCGTGTTCTTGCTGTCACATGATCATGCTCAGTTAATTTAATGCTTCTTCCGTGTATTAGCGCTCTTGCTGTACCGTGTCAGTACAGAATATACTTGCGGAATATTCGTTTAAGGACATGGTTTCTGAATTTACTGAGTTTGCTCCGTCTTGGAAATCACATCCCAGGATTCCTGATTTATCAGGTGCGTATCCCAGTAATTTGTATTAGTTTCCGGAAACCTAAGATTGCATAATATCATTGTCCTTTTTAATTATTGTTTTCCGTTATAGGTTCGAGAAAGTTTTACCATGTCGAAGTGTGTTTATATTTAATCCTGTACAGGCCAGTGAGTGTACAACTTCAGTTTGATAGTCCTATGAAGGGGGCTGGGATAGCGTAATTACTATAACAACAAGGTTACGGGCTGGACTGGCAGGGACAAGAGATCCCCCCCCCCGGTCCAAAACGTCCAGCTCAGTTGTCGGCCGCACCCAGCGCCCTCTCAGTTGGCACCGGGCGTTCTTTGCCTTCGGGTAAGGTTGCCGGGGCGAGGAACTGGCCAGCCATTTACATCCATTCAAGAGCCCAGCCTAACATGTAGGTTTTACTTCCACTTCGCCCTGTGCTTTCATGATGTGCACAGGGACAAGATGACTTTATAGTTCGATGAGAACTACAGACTAATTTGTGTAGGTCACAGTATATTGTGTCTGATAAGTCGGTTTTAGAATATCGGTGGGATTCACTGTGATCAACACGTACAGCAATGTTTCATTGGACATATTCTGTACCAGATGAATTTCAGTTAGTGCAGATACACAGTGCCAGATTTAATCAGAATTCATTAATTAGTTAGCAGTTTAATGTGAACGAACTAACGCCTCCTCCCCATTTTGTGTGTATGTTGTGTAACTTGCGCAGAGGTTTCATATGTGTTAGCGTAATGCAAAAGCGTTCCTGATTTTTTTCATTGCGTTGTGCAGTGATTGGGTACCTAGATCAGTGTTTCCCAACCAATCTTCCCGTGGAGGAACGCCTAAAATAATCTTTCATATTCCGAGGAGCCAATACGTGTGAAAACTTACACTGGGCAGTAGCAGTTGATAGCGGGGAAGCCGTTCAGCCGCCACCGGTGAGGCGGCTCAGTAACACTGCCAGACGAACACGGACTCAGTACGACGAACTATAATTCTAAACATGAACCGACCGAAAGAAACCCGAGAGGCAGTTCGTAGCGCATGGAGATTACTGTAGTAATGTCACTTGCCGAACAAAAATTTCCCGCGGCATATCGTGGGACGTGTGGAATGTTTCGCCGTATTTCGAAATGCATATTTTACGATTTCTGGTTGGGAAACACTGACATAGATGTTGAATGGCTTATCAGTTCTTGCTGCCTACGTACTAGTTGTCATTAGCACACATTCGGATCAGACTGAACTGGATTTAAATATACTAACACATTCCCCTCGGTTTGCACGCGCGATTAAATTGGCGAAGGAGTCTCTTTCCAGGAAAGTGCTGGACTGAGTTGTCAAGACCAGATTGTTTATTCCTGGAAATAAATTATATGTCAAATGTTATGGATATTTTGAATGTCTTTCTTAAAGTGTGTTTGGTTGATAGTACATTGCATTATTGCTTGTTGGATAAGGGAGAAACGGAATGCATGCCAATTGCGACATTCGTATCAGATTTCTAGAACGCTGAGATTTTCGTACTTGTATTGTCATTTCCGAAAATACCGCATTACGCATACTTAACTGTTTTTTCTCTTTCCATGCGAAATCCAACCCAACATGTCATTTCATCGTGTAGTACGTTGCGAGTAGGTCGGAAGAAAATGGTAAAGTATGAGAATTGAAGTTTTGAAAGTGGTAGTGATGAAGATTCGTTTTCTGGACTGACACTATGTCGACTGGTAAACTGTTACCGGCCCGTCGGAGGAGCTTTTTGCCTCCATCCTCAGGGTGTAGTCGTCTTGGGCTACCGTGAAGACGGAAAGGCAGCTGTTTCCTTTGAGATGTCGTTAACTGGTTATACCAATCTTCACGCCGTTATATTCCAGAATATAGGAATCGTCGAATGGTAACTATGAGCCCCCATGCTTGTTTGATATCCTCGAAATTGCTAAACATGGAAGTGGTCTGTGCGCAATTCCGTCCAAGGGTTAGAATCGCACTCATTTTGCAGTGAACGTTCTTAGTAGAACGTGTGCGCCAACGACGGCATGGTAAGGAAAGTGTCATATTGACAGACATCGTATGTTTCTGAAGTAGTTGGTTTTGTTACTCTGTTTTGTGCGTAATGGTTCCACTTAGCGCAGCAAATTGTGGTGTAAAGTACACATGTGATAGGCAAGTCATCTAAATAGATATCAAGTGTAATTTTCTGGAGCAGCCATTGCCACTTCCGTGAGGCCACAGGATTGTGAAACGCGGCACGCGTCTTTTCTGGCCTTCATATTTGTGCTAAATTAAATATATATACAACAGACCAACCGATGTAAAGATAGACTCGTGTTTACAAGACTGCACAAAATACATATTTCTTTCTCCTTCTGTTCGTATCTTTAGACTTTACCCATGCCGCTTCTCGTTCCCACTTGGTTCGGTTGAAGGGCGAAATTTTAAAGCAGATATGTGGAATATTAGCCTTAGCTCAGAAGCCAGAAATGTAATGTGGGAACAGCTGGCGTCGTGTTTTCGTTAGATTTGATGGCAGGGCAACAGCCAGAATATCAGCGTTACAAAACATTAAACAGTTGCAAAGTACGTGAGGATTTGATCGTACATAGGGGCAAAGTAATTAGCAGGGAACAGCGTACATATGCGTCGTTATGATCCGCATTTGAAGTGGTTCCGGGTGCACAGAAGATAGACATTACCAGACACTATTGTGCGTGTATTTTGTACTGTCATCCGAAAAATGTCTCATTGGGCCTACGAATTGCTCTGTATTTATTTTAACTTATCTGACAAGTATGTGTCTAATTGCAACCAGTGGTTCGCTAAATCGCGCTCCTATTTGTGGCGCCACAAACACGCTCGTGGAAAGCGCCCTAATATGTTCTACGTTTGCTGCTTCTTGGACTTAATTTCGTGGGAAATTTCTGAACTTCCGGACCGACGCTCGCCTTGTTGGCATATGTAGAATTTTTTAACGTGTGTTGTATGACAGGCATTAAAACCAAGTTTCCACGACCGGTGTACATCGCAAAAGCCCCAACAAATGTGCGGCGTTGTGCACTGTGCGCGGAGCCTGCTGGCGTACACTCCATGAGAAAAAGCGCGTTCGTAGGTGGATCAGTGAGTCATCCAAGTAGTGTGATAAACTAGCTGACAGGATGTGACGAACGATATTGGACAGATAAGAACTCTATTTAAACGAGTCTCGTTCACGCAACAACACCATGCGTAAAAAAGCCTTAAGGATTTGTGATTCATTTGGCTTGTGTCACAGTTATGGACAGTTTCTTAGGAAACGGACAAGTGGTCGGTAAGCTGTTTGTACAAGTGCACCGTTTCAGCACGCGGCAAGTATCCACAGTTGGCAAATGGTTGTCACACGTACCAGGCGTGGGAGCCAAGCTTCAGGTGTGGAGCTGAAATAAACTGCTGAAGGTCTGTGAGTGGTGCACTCTACGTGTCTACTTCAGGTCTTGGGGCCGATCGGTGGCTTCTGTAAAAGAATGCTAAAACTGCAGCCTTTGAGCTGCAGCCGGGAACTTGGACAAGAAGGTGTCCACACTCCCCACCTCCCCTCCTTGTTTGTCTGCAAAGCTCCATGCATTGTTACCAGATTGTTGTGTTGGGACGAGACTGTAATCGGGTAAAGTCTGCCCGCCCGACTTTTAGCGCAGTGTAAACTTCACATATTCGCGCAATAGGCCTGTTACGTTCGTCATTCGCCTGTCTGTCCGATCGCTTGTATCAGTGCGCCGCCCACTAAACGGATTTCCCAGAAATTGGGTATTGGGGACTTTATGAAAATCTGTTGGAAATTCCAAATTTGGTTAAAACCGAGCAAAAATATCGGGTCTGTACGTGAATGCCAAAGTACGTTATGTTGTTACCGGTGACATTAAATCGCCATAAAAGCGCTCTGTTAGAGTGAAATGGTATCAGGCTGTTGGAATAGCCGAAGAGGTACAAATATTATGCGAACGCGTCATGGTGTTACACTATACGTACATGACTGTCTTGTTGAGCAGTATTGAGAGATGTCTCAAGTAAGGGGGAGGCTGTGGAGGGCCTGGCTCAGGATGCGGTGCAGCGCCGGGTCTTTGTGAACACGGCAATAGAGACCTTGGGATCCACAGGAGGCAAGGAAATCCTTCCCTACCAGAGCGACTGTTAGCTTTTCAGGAACTTGAGATACGAAGGACCCTGCATCACCTGTGAATTGCTTTGTGGATTCGGCCTGCATTGCTTCAGTGTCGTAAGGTTTCAATGATGGGGGATGTAAACATCTGTAGCAAAGGATGCATTTCATGGCGTATGCAAGGGACGTGCGTTGTTACGTTGATGAAGTACAAAATTTTTGTGCCGTGCTCTTGACTCTAATAACGTGAGAACACACCTAGTGCTTGCTTCTAGGCAAGAGCACACTTGTCAAGCATTGCGTTTTGCAGGCGGCGGGGGTTGCTGTTGGGAGTCTTGCATTTGAGTGAAATTGAGATGCATGTTCGCGACTGCGTCATAGGTGAGTAGCGTTACGGAATTGGTGTTAACGTCCATGGCATATTTAAAATAACTTGTTACGCGTCAACAGATAGTGCAATCCAGTATAAAGACGGAGTGCGCAGTAAAATGTTCGTGTTGAGAACTGTAAGTGCCTCCTCCAGTTGACATAATTGGTAAGCGGTCAACTCGTCACGAAAGTTTCGTAAGTGTACTGGTGGCACCATTCCACCACCCGCTCTTGTAAGATATGCGTTTGAATAATTTATTCCGCAATTTACCTTAAACCCACTAACATGGTTTTTAAATAGTGATTTGTTGGTGTTAAGTTCCTGGTGAGCTGTTTGTGTCACGCCTGCTTTGATATTTATTCGGATTTAGGTTGTTGCAATATTCTGTAACAGAGCCGCTACTGGGCTTATTCGCAGGTAGTTCTAAGGCGACAGCTTGGGCAACTTCTGGAAGGTCGTTCACCTCTCAGCGGAGTCGATTCCTGTCCACTGGCAGATGGGAACTACCTCGTTTCTGCATTATACTGTAGCAGTGATGAGAATTTGAGCATTTAAATAATATTACTGTTTTCTGTGTGTTGTGGTAGATGTGTACCTACCCGTAACAACGCCATCGTAGAAGACTTATCTTCAGTAATGATGGTGAAAACCGCATATACGGCATTTGTTCAGTAAAGCTGACCTCATGGCCCTGTCATGCTATTTTATTGTATTTACACGCCGCCAATTTCGCGTGGAAAACTGAACTGTCAGTGTCTTCGATGATTAAGTAGGAGAATGTAACTTGAAGTGCTGGTGATACGATATTTAGGGCATGTTTGTTCGCCATTTGATTACGTAAGTTGATACATTTAAAATGGTGTAAAACTTTTTGGAGTACTAATTCTTTTGAGTATGATATACCTCTTTATAATATACACTCGGAACCAGGTATTTATACGCTGGTTAAATCAAGGGGAATTGGACGGTGGATGAAGCACACTGGGAATAACTGAGAGATTCATACAGAATTTTAGTCGGAAGAACCTAAAGGAAAGGGCTACTTTTGGGATACCCAGGCGTAGATGGGTGGTTAATATTAGAAGGAGCTGAAGATTGGGCTGCATTAATGTGGGCTTACGGTAGGGTCCAATGGAGGGCTTTTGTAAACAGAATAGAGGGTTCTGCGCACCCAGGTTTTATAGCGGGTGGAGAATATCTCGACGAGTTGAGTGACTGTTGGTTGGTAAAGAACGACTCTGCGTCATGGAGGTAGTAATACCGGTTTCTCTATTTGCTTGGGTGATTGTTAATAGCGAATTTAGAATTGACACTCCACAGCTAGCACAGCGATTTGCAGTATCTCAGACAACTCATTTCGGGGTTGTTACCTCTGTACCTTTTTAGTTCTGCCTTGTAAACAAGGGTCTTGCGATTTCCACGTCTTCTCTTTGCATTACTGCGTTTCGCCATGCCATGATGGTTACTTTCCATTTCATTGCATTGTTTCCTAAGAGTCCTTAAGAAATACGAACAGGTTTTACTTTCTCCTTGACCCAATTGCTTAACCTACCTGAGGAACGGAGGCATCTGTACCATTAATTCGACAGGAGACATGCACATTTTGAACCTGAAACTGTGATAGGGTAGTACTAAACTCGTACTTTTCGCGTATTATATAACTTCATAGCTGATCTTGCTACGGTTTTTTTTGCAATGGTTGCGTTGTATATGAACAGACGAAATATATGTATCTTCATCATGCATTATGTTCTCCATATGTGTTTGGTCGCATACATTCATTGTATTGTACAGTTGTCTTTACTGACGGAAAGTTTGGATACGCACAATGGAAAGTGAAGGTCGGATGCTGACTTCGTGTTGGTTTTTACGTGCAATTCAAGGACATGGTTAATCCAGCGTGTCTTGTGGGTGGCGCATGCTGACAACAACGAACAGACCTATACGTACAGTGTATTAGGACAATTATACTCATTCCGAGGGTTACTGTCACTTTTTATGAACTGTTGACGTACACGTGGTAGTACACTTCTGGTATGTGTCTTGTTTCCGTTTAATTTGAGCACTTGGCGTAGAACGTGGTTTTATCAGGATTCGAAGAACCAATTAGAGAAATGCAGTGGAATGAAATGATGCTGGAATGTCTTCTGTTGGTCGGAGTATAACCTGAAGGCTGAAATTACACGTGGGCCTCACTGGTATTGTAGTTCTCATTTTTTACAGGAGTAGATACTTGAAACCGTAATGTCTTAAGGAGGTCCGTAAATTAGGAAACTGTATGATGACGTAGAAGAGGTAATTTTATTCTTCGGCGATAGTATTCCCGTATATCACATTAAGGATGAAACAAGGACGCTGTGGGTAGGATTCTGACACCAGCATTCCTTCATGCGTGTTCAGACTGGCATACACATGAACTAAAAATTTCTTCGTTGCTTTAACCGTTGGATACAACGTTTAATTTGAAATATTATACAAAATAATACACTAAAACCGCTGTTTTCCCTAAGGTCTAATGCCACGCGAAATTTGAGGATCTTACATCTAAGTGACATGGTCCACCTCAGAGAAGCGTATATGTTGGCCGTGCTGGTATTATGTGGGGGGGGGGGGGGGACCAGTGGAATGTTTGTGTCAGGTTTCATGAGAACCTGTTAATTGGTCGTAAATGTATTGATGTAAGCACTCTTGGTGCGATGGCGCAAACCTTTCGTTTTAGGCGCGTTCGCAAAATTGCGAAAAGCGACTATTAGCTTTGTCATGTTTGTCTGTCCGTCCGCCCGCCCGCATGCAGCAACTCGGCTTCTACTGGGCGGATTTTCATGACGTTTGATGCTGTAGTGTTCTTCGAAAGTCTGTTGAGAAAATTCAAGTTTTATTCAAATCTGACAAGAACAGCGGGTACTTTACATGAAGACCTGTGTACATTTGTGATATTATCGCGGCCAGTTCTTAAAATAAGAAATGTTTAAAAAAAAGTTGTAAAGAAAATGAAAACACGCAGTTTATGTTCCATAACTTTTCTTTTTTCGAAAATCGTTCCATTTATGGGATAAGGTGGAAAAATGTGGTAGGCCCAGGCAGGGCACAGATGACAGTATAATAACGGCGCGTGCGCTTTACATCTTGGGTATAAGGCTGCAGACAATCTGAGCATGTAATACTGCGTTCCCACGGCAACAGTGGTTACGCGAACGCTCCTCAGTTTTATGTTATAAGCATGTTGCCCGTCTTGTTTAAAGTATGGGTTAGACACGCAGGTAACCAGTTGTTAGTAGGCAGCGTTTACAAAAGAAGCCCAATTCGCAGATCGTTGCTGGTGACGAAATGAAGCGTCAGAAAATGTTTTATGGTAAATTTGCAAGTTGTTTAAAATATTGTGTGTTAGCACGAGACGGGATATTGAAAATGTCCTTACTGAGCATAGTGTCTGAAAAATTTCAGTGCCCCCTTTTCGCGCATTTTTTCAAGTTCGTCATCGCGTAGGCGTATACTGCCAGGGAAAAAAGCCCCATGATTGATAGGGATGACAAGGCTTTCCCGTTTCTACTTTCTGTTGTTTTCATCGTCATCTCCATATGACACGCCAGCAAATCCAATGCGCTTGTCCCTTGAGTAGCGAGCACATGCGCCGGAGGGAGGTGGTGCAGAGACCCTGAGGTATTGTACTTGGTCACACGTTTGCCATGTGGCTGCACCTGGGTAAATGCATGGATACCTGCGCTTCGTGTGGAATTTGCTGTAGCGTCGTTTCTCATATTCCACGCCTTAACGAGGTGTTACTAAAGAGCCGGTCCAGAAATATAAGGGAAGACAGGAAATAATATGAGAGAACCTAATAATAATAATGATAATAATAATAATAATAATATTTACAGTTTCCCCAGTTGGTAGTTGTCATTTTTATCCCATTAGGAAACGTCAACTTCTCGCTGACCCCTGTGGCATCATTCCGTTCAACTGCAAATTTTTAGGAGCATTCACAACCGAGCAGGGCCCGTTATAAAATCGTTTCCTCCGTCCGTCTTTATTAATGTCATGAAGTAGAGTCCTTATTGAGATGCTGATAGATTCTGGAGTAGTCAAGAAATTACCCGCATTTTATGGAACACGGAGGTTCACTACGGTGTACTTTTTCCAGCCGAAATCTACGGGTATGTGTAAATGTATATTTGATTGAAGTGTGACTTACCGTGTGTGTCCATCCAGGCAGTGTAACAAGGGGGCACCAACATTGTTGGACTGTGCCTACATGTCAGTTTCTGTTCTGCAGGAACATTTCCTGTGTCGTGTGAAACTGTACGCCACTGCGTCTACTTTGGTCAGACGTCGGTGCCGGTGACGGTTTCCTTCGTTTGCCGACTTCGCCAGGCAGTTGAAATTCCGCACTTCTGATGACGCGTTATATGATAATTCGCGTCACGGCGCATGCATTGGCTGTCCGTTATACACGTTTTGCAACATCGTAAAATGGCCCGCCATCGCCGGCATCTTGCTTGAAAATGGCACGCATCTTGAAACCGATTTCTCTGGCTTCTTTGTATGATATCGGGCACTTAACTATGCTGGTACATCGTTTTCAGAATTATAGTATAATTGCTTGACAGCACTTCACAATCCACTCCGCCATAACACCCTTCTTTCCGACTTTGTGCATATAACACGTGGATGTGTGCGTTCACCAGCGAGAGCCTAGACTGAGTGACGCTAATTCGTGTGGCAACAGCACGTGACAAGTCCTGGCCACTGCGCCCCAAAGCCTACCCATTATCACTGGTTGTCACTACCAGGAGTCGTGTGGGCACAAAGGGAGCGGGAAACGCTCCGTGGGCAGCGACTGCTGGCTGACAATGATGTGGATGTTGGAAGCTAAAAGAACTGTTCCTGAAATAATGTTTTTCGTTGGAATGAAACTTGTCGTTTCACCTTTTTTGAACGCTGTTCCAAATCTGCGACGTGCGAACCAACACCACGCAACAGGCGAGCTGTCTCCACGTCGTGCGGGGGCCATCGACCTGCTGGTCATCTTCCGGTACCACGAGTACTTGCCAGTTGTATTAATAAACGCGAGACACAAATATTAATTAGAGTTCTTTTGTTTCGCTCTGAAAGACGAGTGTTTATGTTCGGAATAGCTTAGCCCGAGAACAAAATTTATCATACTCAGGATGAGCAAGTTGTAACACGAAAATGTGCAGGAAGGACTGGGATTTAATGGAAGTAGTCTGAATATTTTTTTGTGTTCCAGTACTTTCTGCTCTGTGTTGTTAGTGACCGGCTACTCCGAATTAAAAAATAAAAGTCTTCAGTACTGAGTACGTAGTACTGAAATACGTACGTACGTAAACATCTGTGATTTACACCTTAAATATTTGCAGCGTGGACTGAAATCTTTCAAACAGAAACCTGCCAGAAACGGGAAAATTTTAGCTTTCATGTCATTTCGGTATAAACACATACCATCTCCTTTTCTTCCCGAAGTAACGTATCGCTGCATCAGAAGGCAGCGTTTTCCTGTGTCCTGTTTTAAGTGAAAATGACATACTGTGTGAGTTCGCAGCTTCCACGTGTAACCGAAACAGTGCGGTAACAAACCTTTAAATAGTCCATCCATCCCATCTGTGTTTATTCAAAAGAGCAGCTACAAGTTTCAGTCACAATTTATCATCAGGCTTCCATACAATATTTAAAAGAAGGTAAAATATGATATATGATAAATTCATCATTCAAGTTTTACTCTGCGGGATCCCACAAGTTAACACTTGTTACAATGATAAAATTGTAAAATGTTTTGTTTATCAATCGGTAGCTGATTGACGATTATAGTTTTCCTCGATTTTTGGACAAATGTATGTTTTAGCGATAAATTTCGTAAAACCAATAGGTAAAATTGCTGGATAAGTGTTATTAGATACCAGTGTTTTATAAGTTCTTGTGAACATTTATATGAAGAAATTAGACATGGGCGTCAGCTACGTGTAATATGTCGATAAGGTGGTTTTGATATATCGCGCCGAATGTGGGGGAGTTGGTAACAGGGAAGTATGCCTTGTTTGTATTGTCACTTGTCCCTTACCTTATATTCATTAATCACAAATCCCACATGGACTGACCCAGGATCGAACCCGGGCCTCCGCGGTGGGAGGTCGGCGGTTAACCGCCTGAGCCATGGCACGGCCCTTTTTAGGCCGTTAGGTACGTCACTTATTTTTCCACGTGCTGCCCGCGAGCCAGCTGACAGTAACGGGTGTGGCCCTTTGCCATAAACAAATTGAGGACCCATGTGTTAACTGCTGGATTGAACTAGAGCGTGAGGACCCCCTAGTCGAGGCAGATTGGAATAGCGGTGACCTCTGCCGCTGCCTGCCGCCACGCGAAACTGAGTGAAGAGTGATGTGACTTGTCAGATATAATAATGTCCCTGTATGTGGATACATACAACGCAGTCGCAGACAGAGTAATGCATTGGGCTTTGCTTGGTTATTACCGTATCAGTTGTCATATCTGACGGCGTTTTTGCGCTCCAGTTTCGAGCGCAGTATTGCTGGAATGCTCCATGTACTATGTGCAAGTGCTAATGCGTAGAGCTGTATGACAGTACAAAAACCCGCGTGGGCATTAACTTCCTCCGGGTCTGTGGCGCATCACATGATGAAGCCAATTGCAGAGTGTGCGGGTGAGTGGCCAGCTTCACGTTCGCAAACCTTACCCCACCCGTGCCCATTGGCAGGCTTGGGGGGGCCACGGTAGCGAAGACAAGAAATCCTGATCGTAACCGGAAATCGACCTCGGTCGCGCGTCCTGCGCGTAGACGCTTTCCCCAGCCATATACTCTGTACATACAACAAACGGGACGCTGGGTGCGTTGCGCGCGTGTGTGTGGGCGAAGGGACGGGGAGGGGGGCAAAGACCGGACCACACGTGTGAATAAACTACAGTTATGAGGTGGTATTGTTTGTGATGTCTTGTGACTTTTTATTTCTGTGGGTTGGCAGCATTGGTGTTGCAGCCTGGCGGGGAGGTGGACTTTTGCTTCGTCAGTCAATGACGTGTTTGCTCTTTGTGCGGTTGGTGGCGCTGCTGCTGCTGCACAGATATCGGCTGACTCAGTACATTCGGAAAGCAAGAATGACGGCATTGTCTTGCACCACATGGTATCTGTTGGTTGCGTGGTTAATGATCTCGCGTGGTGAATTACTAAACAGTCCTGGTGTTTCTTTGTGAAATGCGGTGTGGGTATGTTTGTGTCAAATATATTTTTAATTTTAAGTTGTGTTTATGGCGAGGTGTGTGTGTGCTGTTACATATTACAGTGTTTGAACGAATTAACCTCTGCGTGGGGCTGACGAAAGACGTAGTGCGAATATAACGCGCATAAAGGAAACAGCGGGTGTCATATCGAGAGGTGATTACTGTGGCGTATTTGTTTCTGCAAAGCCTTCGTGCTGTGTTAATTCTACACCATTTTCGTTCCAAGAGCATTATTTGTACGCACTTTTTGTGCGTAGGGCCATTGCAACTGCGGTAGGGGGTTTGCAGACTTCTTGTACCCGTACTACTAGACATTATATGTATGGCCTTAAAGCATTATGGGTTACTTAACCCTTTAAAGACGGAACGTATCTGTTTTATATAAGGACTCAGTGCGTACCGCGCTGTAAACACTCTCCACTTCGGTTATAAAAACCAATCTCTTAATGTTTTATAAGGCAAAAGTTGCGGTTTGTTCTGAGATCTGTGCAAAACACATAAATGCAATGTGGACACCATGTAGAATTTTTTAATGTTAAACCTGGTCGTATGTAAAGTTACCGCTAGGCTTTAAAAGGTTAATAGTACCAGTGATGTGGAACTGAACTTGGATTTAAGAATTTAATAGACAGGGGAAAGGAATTTTCGCCAGACTTACCACTTTTATTCCTCAGTAATTTATTATGTGCGTGGGTTGCTAATGCAATTTGTAGAGATATTTGTATACGCAGGGAAACCGGTTTTGCGTAATGACCTATTCAGCTAATTTTGCTAAGTATGTTACAAAGAATTTTATTGTTCTTTATTATTATTGTTATTAGTATACTATTCCCGTCTGACGTTAAATTGTTTCTTGTTGTTAGGGTGCTAAGTCAGCACTAACATGTCGCTGTGTTTGTTTCCATCGTGTTGTGTATTTGTGCTAAATTTGTGTATTCGTGTAGTTGTGCTGATTTAGTAATTGTTCCTGCGCTCCGTAGTCTGCACGTCAGTAAATTGAATTTAATTGAACGATCGATGTATTCAAGAACAAATTCTCAGTTATCTTCTAATGTAACGATGTTAATCTGATTTATCCTGTCTGTAATTTGAGGCAGTTTGTTATTTTCCCTTTGCTTTGTGTTCTCACTTGTGGGTTTTTCTGTGCTGTCTGTGATTGGCGTTACGGATGTCATGCCAGCACATGAATAATAGTGAATGTGAATTATTATTACATGTGCCAGAATAATTGAACGCACGTTGGTGTACGTGTTCTGATCTTTTTTGTTGTCCGTAGCTTTTGGGTTTAATGCAGTGTTTGGTTTATGAATCCTAGCAGTGATGGAAACCTCAGATCGTGTAAGAAAAACGTGCTGGTAGTTGAACACACAGCACTGTAGCCACAAGCAGACACTCAGCTGTTGCTTGACAGTGTGAGTCCGACCTTAGTGTGTCGCAATTTACAGACCATTCTGTATCATATTTTAAAATATGTTTATGTTTGGGTAGCCGGCATTAAAGTTCTTAATTTTAACAACTTAATACGGTGGAGCATTACATTTCTTACGTGATGAATTGCCACATCACACTGTCCTTTCACACAACAATGAAATTTGTGTACTACTACGTCTGTTTATTGTCCTAATCTAATTCAAAACATACGAACATGCAGTAGTATGAAGTTTATTCGTCCTCTTGCCAGTGTGTACGGTAACCACAGCTATTGATTGGAATCCGTATTCCCATTCTGTTCTTGTGAGCGCAAGCTTGCTTTTTCAGAGCGTAATAGTAGCCCGTCTCATACCGTATTGTGATTTGACAATGAAAGTAACAGTGTACCGGGCGAAGGACGGATACTTAACACTTCCGATGCGTAAAAGTGAACTGTAATGGACATTTAAATTACGGCCGGCTCAAAACGATCACGTTGTAAACATTGTAGCAATGGCCTGGAATGTGGATGACGTCTTTGGACGCGATGTGTTAGTAAGGTCAAAGTCTCATGGTTGTCGGAGTGTATTTTGCTGTAATGGTTTTCTACGCTTTACAACGCGTGGCTTTATTAGTCGTTGCAAAACGTTCTTCTTTATTGGTTCAGGTTCCTGTCTTGTCCGTATTGAGAAACACTGAAACCGCTGTGTGCATAAAGGTTTGGAAACCACACATTGTCATATTTGCTTGAGGTATAGCATCGGTGACAAAGTTGTCGGGAGTCGTCATTTTAACCTGCAACTGTCGATTTCAGTTTGCTGTCAGCTCGTTTGTCGTACTGACCGTACTCAACCTACCGCCCACACGCTCGCCCGAGTAGCGACGGGAGGTGACAGGCGATAGTTGTCAGATAAAACAAGGACGCTGTGTTATCGATAGGGAAAGGGTAAAGTCGAGAACATTTCTCCGTGTTTCTTGGATTGACAGATAGGACGTCATTTTTGTGCATAGAGCAATGATTAATTAGCAGTTTGCGAAGATCAGTTAGCAGAGCATTTTTTAAAAACTGCCCTGCTTACTGCGTACTCGGTAGGATTAGCTGAAGCCGACAGTGTGTGGAATGTCTTGTTCTTTACAAGTGGTCGCATTTTCGCAACGTCAGTTGCATACGTGCGCAATCTTGGAACCCGACGTGAAGGCACCGCATGTACTCCATTGGTATAGACACTACAACGGTAAGAAGGCGATGTAACGGAGCTGCCATAAGTAATTTGGAAACGAAAGAAACTTGCGCAAAGTAAAAGGGTACCCAGTGTACATGAAGTTAAGGATGCAGTTCTGTGAATGTCTGCGATTTGAATGCAGTTATGTGTAAAGTCAGTCAGGGTGTAAAGGGCGGAGTTGTCAGGCATTCAGTCACAGGGCTGTTAATAGTTTGGAAAGGAAGGGAAACTGAAATTGTCAGCTGCTGCCACCGCCACCGCAGTGGCGGTGCATCCCAAATCGAGCCTTAGTCTCAATGAATTGTCTCCAAGATCCTCCATCTCTGGCTTTAGTTTTGCAGTGCTATGTGCCAAGTAACTCGACGGCATCATCTCCCACTCCAGCTTCCCAACGTTGTCTGGTTTTCCTACCTTGACGTTGCTGTGAATTGTTTACAGCAGGGCTTTTCTTTGGTATACGATATCCCTGCATTCTGATCACATGCCCTGCCCACTGCAATGTACTGATCTTACATCCCATGTTCATGTTCTATTGTCTGTGCCATAGCCGTCGTACTGTGTTCCTTTTCTTTATCCAAGGCTTGTCATGAGGTTTCGAAACTACTTTTTTGCACGGGGTGAGGTCAGCCCCACACCGTACCCCAACCTGGAGGACCATGGTATTCCTTTTTGTCTGGGTCATCACCTTTGACCCGTCTGGCATGGGAGATCCTGCCAGTGGCTACGTTACCGTCAGTATAGCTCTCAGTATCATTTGACCATGCAAGTCCCACCGTTACGTCAACGTAAGGATACCTTGGGGGGGGGGTGCGATTGTCTGCTACGCATTCCAGTTTTATTTCCCGAGTCCGACAAGAGACGTGAGTTCGACTTTTGGAAGCTGTTCACCTGCTAGTGCTGTGCTTTCGATAAGTCGTTTGAATGGAGACCATTTTCCATTTTATCGAGGCTCTCCGTTTAAGAAACGCATTTGGGAGGCAGGGTAGCTTTCTAATCTTGTGGTCTGCACACGATGTTGCATACCCCACGCCACCTGACGATTCTAGCAAATTCCGAAATTGACGTTCCTGCGAGTGCTGGCCGAGATGTCACACGTATGTTTTTCTTCAAGTCGCACAAAAAGCGTTATTAATGTTGGATTTTTCTCTGTTTGTAGAATGCAGTAGTTTGAGATTGTTGCATCCTTGCTGTAATTTGTGCGTTACTCATTACGCATTGTAACGCGTGTGTATCAGAGTCTGTGGCAGTTTGACGCAGTATTCATTATATGTTAAGTTTCGTTTTGTTGGCCGCATTAGTTTGAATGGAACGAGATGAATGCTGTTCCCGGTGATGCAGTCTAAACTACAGTAGTGAAACCTGAATGTTAGATCTTTTGCCTACAGTGACCAAATTACTAGGGAATAACCGTAGGTTCGAATACGTGCTGAGGTGTGCGGTAGTCTTGATCCTTGCACCGCTCTCCCTTCCTTTGTCACTCTCTTTGCAGTAATTTAGTATTTGTGTCATTGGTTATGTATGCATTGTGATAGTGACAAAGAAAGCAACCATATTTCAGCCTGCGAACACAATGCTGGGTGTTAAAGAAATTTTGACTTGCATTTTTTGTGCTGCATTCACACACACACACACACACACACACACACACACACACACACACACACACACACACACACACACACACACACACACACACACACACACACACACACACACACACACACACACACACACACACACACACACACACACACACACACACACACACACACACACACACACACACACACA
>BLKM01011478.1:502031-784972 GCA_013340265.1 Coptotermes formosanus | reverse complement strand
CCACGACGCTCTTCCGATCTATCGAGTCATCGGATTAGATAAATCCGATGACACGACGCTCTTCCGATCTATCGAGTCATCGGATTCCCGCCGGACGAAGTTTCGGCGAAACGACGCAGAGAGTAGAGAGTTACGTTTGTTCCAGAACTGTCAAGATGACAGACATTAAATGCTGTTTGAGAGATCTTACCCCTACGAAGTTTTAGTACTTACGGTACGTTTTCATTTTCAGTAACGAATTAATGTACTTTAATAGGGTGCAGTAGTCCAGCGTAGACTAGGCTACTGGCTGGATGGTCCGGGATTCTAGTTCCGGTAGGGCAAGAGATTTTTCTCTACTCCAAAACCTCCAGACCGGCTTTAGGTCCCACCCAGTCTTCTACTCAACACCGGTGTTCTTTCCGCGGCGTAAAGCGGCCGGGGCATGATGTTGACCATTCACGTCCATGTGGTGCATAGGTTAAGAATGACCGTAAGCTATGCCCCTACCCTTCTTATATACCTTCCTGGCGTGGACAGGGGAAACTACATTTTACCTTTTTCATAGGATTTGCAGTCCAGCTTGCATTCGTAGGTCCTGGTCGTGTACAGTTTACCAAAACGCCGGAGAGTAGCTGTAGTTGTGAAGTCCTTCAGACTGTGTTAATGGTATTGCCTAGGCAAGCCTGCCACGAATTGCACTCCGCCTATGCTGCCCCGATAATTAACGCGTTGTGGTAGTTACGTAGCAGTGTGCATTACAAACAACCCCGTGTATGTTCAGTGCGCATGCCGTTTTACACAGGGCGTGCATGCGTGCATGGGGGTATTCTCCCTTCAGCCACCTGCCGCCAGTAAGCTTTCGGTACCGGCGATTATTTTGATGGGGAAATGGTCAGGCACTTCTGTCATTTTTTAATATTCGAATAACCGTTTTCGGGCCCGAAAATAGTTCGCGTGTTTGAGGCCAACTCAGATAACGCTTCGCGTTGCCCTCCAGTATCCAGAACGAGGGCATGCAGTGTAAGGTGAGGTTCTCTCTAAAACGCCATGAAGGCCGATGGGGAGGCAGGTGTACCTCTCTCTACCCATTATTAACCTCGGCGCTAGATGGAGGTGATCGGTAGCTTCACGCCCAGGCCGTTTTACCCTGTGTGAGGTCTCCGCTACTCATTTCGTATGAGGCTGGGTGGGTCAAAGAGTCAGTCTGGATGTTCTGGAGAAGAGAAGAAGTGTTGCGTCTGCCGGGAACCGATCCATGATTCCTCAGTCGTGCAGTGCATAGTCACTATACTGACTGGGCCTTCCCGGCGCATTAGGCTGCAGCGTTTCTCTCGTTGAAAGGATGTTCCAAAGACAAATTGTCTAAAAGAGCAGAAAACTGAGGCGCGCGACTGTTTTGCAGAATTACTGCGTAAGTTTCAGTTCGTGGAAATGTGAAATAGCGTACATGTGACTGCATGTAATCAAGTGAATTTTATATTGTAGCATTCGAAATGCCTCTCTGTTCACTGGGGGGTAGGAGCTTGGGGGTGTACTTTTAGAGAATGTAAAATGCATCTCGCCAACTATGGCATTAAAAGCTGAAGTTCTACGGTTACAAATTCGAATGCTTCATGCTTTCTAGATCCTTTCGCAATCACTTCTCTTTGACTATACGTGAAATAATTTTGCAGGTTGGTGATAAATGACAGTTCGTTTAATTGGTTACTTTCATTGCGGGTGTTCATGCGTTCAAGGTGATTGTCCCATGAAGGCCCAGGAATTCCAGTTCTGTAAACACACATGACGAACTAATCGGAAGCAGAACTTGAGCAGACTTGGCTGGTTGATTTATAAGTCTAGTACTGCCGTTGTGATGCCATTTTACACTATGT
The DNA here is from genome assembly GCA_013340265.1 of Coptotermes formosanus. Classification (NCBI taxonomy): domain Eukaryota; kingdom Metazoa; phylum Arthropoda; class Insecta; order Blattodea; family Rhinotermitidae; genus Coptotermes; species Coptotermes formosanus. Next base: position 783,116 of record BLKM01011478.1, on the reverse strand, counting down.
CTCATCTCACTGATGATCGTGTGCTGCTGGAATTATTGGTGACATGGTCGGAAGAATCTCTTGCCGTCTTTCAAATTCCAAAACAGCTTAGTCAGCATTTTATCGTGCCACAAGTCATTTGGGCTTTTAATAGGCGTTTTAATACGTCATTTTTGTGGGACGCATGCAACGAAAGGTAAAAATGCTCGGTTTAGCTGCACACAGCCCAAAACTGAAAATGTATGTTCTCTGTATTTATGTGAATCAGAACGGTTACCTGACAGTTTTCATGTGTCACAGATAGGCGGATGAAATGTATGGGGCGCATTTGAGGAGGTAACGGTAAGGAACGCCATCAGTTTCGGTATCGACCGCAGGAGCATTGGGATGCTGTGACATGGTGTTTACGTCTTTCACTCTTCTGTTTACGTCATTTGGCACGTGTTTGCCTCGTGAGTGGGACGTACAAATAAATATCAAGCGCTGTAGCCCACTACCCGAAAGCCGTTGGCTATGGTAAATTTCGAAGTGGAACAGAATCCAGCAGATAGTCCGTGGCGCAAAGAGGCCTGCAAAACAAGGGAATAAATGAACCACACTGCATGTGAACTGGTAGATGGACCTTGGAGGGTTGGTGTATGTTGTGTAGGCGGCTTAACCGAAGAAAATATTCGTGTGTTGAATATGTCGCGTGTGGCATTTCTGATTCCGATTTTTTCACAGATAAACAAATACTGCCAGGCTTCACGAAGTCGGTAACGTATCCGCAGATGTGTGGTTCTGTTCACCTGTGCCGCAGATATTTGAAGTGCAGAGAAGCGCTGATGGCGTCAGCTGACTTGTACGTAGTAGGCCGCAGTATGCGGAATCTGATTTCACTGCCCGCATTTATTACGCCAAAGCTGTCTCTCCTCTAGGTTCTGCTTTGCCAGTTGACTCAGTCGATCAGCAGTCTTTACGTTCACCGGCATTAGGCGGGAAACTGTGAAAAAGGCTTTGCAGACCGTGTTGGTGACTGATGGAACATCTGGTCGATAAGTCCGTGATCCAGTATCTGAAACAAGACATCTCATATCCTTTGTGTTTCATTTGCTTTATAACTGTTTCGTAGTCTGACTGGTACTCTGGAATCTGTTGATCTCGTTCCCAAAATTATCTCAACTCGCCGACCCCATGGGCACAACTGTCTGTACATTTAAAAAAATGGAATATTTACCAACAAGAAATGTCCTTTAGCTGTAACGAGATAGGCAGTGTTCACGTGACGTAACATTGTGGCGCCCCGGATTCCCGCTGTCTTGAACGCACGTAGCGGTTGAGTCATTTTGGTTGAATAAATATTCAGACACACCAGTGTGACGTCATATGTGAACACTGCCTAGCTTGTTGAAGTTCATTTTGTTATCACAATGAACAACAGTGATTTTGCCTACCCTATATTGTCGGGAAGTGCTGACAGGAATGCAGGTATGCCATTTAGTTAGAGGGTTGTTAGGAATCTCACAGCTGTTCATTGGCATTACTTGTAGACTATCTGTAGGCCTACTGACGTCATGTAAAGTGTCTGATGTTTTTGTCCGATTTTAACTAAACCTGACTTTTCTGGGCAGATCTTAATAAAGTTCCTAATGCAAAATTTCACGAAACTTCGTCCAGAGCAGAGGGAGCCGAGTTGATGCGGTCAGGCGGGTGGGCGGCCGGACATGAAGGTTTTCGTAAATCTGCGAACGCGCCTGAAAGGGGGTTGCGTGATTTGTCGGTGACCATGCACTTTATAACGGTACACGGTTATGCCGCCACAGTTGCATCCATCCTGCCGTTGTTGTAATCCGCATAGCGATGGAACACAGCTTGTTTGGCTGTCTGTCATCAGTTTTCGTTCATGTTGCTTAGTCTCATCAGCAGAGTTACAGAGGCGCACTTGAACATCTGTGAAGGGTTTGGCAATTTAATTTACACTGTAAGTTTTTTTGGCTGGTAGAGATCGATTTTGTTGCGACGTGTTGTCGCTATAAACAGTATAAAACGTACTGAGGTTGGCATGTGAAGTGCCTGATGGTTTTGTCAGATTTTAATCAAAGTTGGGGTTTCTCAACGGATTTTCATAAAAACTTCTAAATGTAAAATTTCACGAAAATCAGTCCAGTGGGAGCCGGGTTGATACGGACGGACAGACATGACGGAAGCTACTAGGCGGCGCTTTTCGCAGTTGCGCAAACTCGCCCATAAAACGCACTGAGCATAATCGACTGACGACATGCACCTCCAGGTGACAAAAATTCCTCTATAACATGCCATCAGAAGGGATTTGGAACTTCATTCTCTGAGCAAGTTAAGCGTGCCATTAATTAATAAAATCGTAAAATCCGGCAAATGACATTTGCGAAACCTGCCGATGTGATTAAGTTCTTATTTTGCAGCTACCACACCCATTGGGGGGGGGGGGGGGTCAGCATTTGAGAGGAATAAAGAAAGTAACTACTCTATGGAGCAGTGTCCTTGAGAAATGGATAGTCACTTAGCTGTTTAAGTTCTCCTGTTTTGTGGAACTTGAAGGTTCTTTAACTGTGCGTGTAAAATATGCCATTTAATAATAATGGTGGTGGCGGTGGCGATGATGATGATGATGATGATGATGATGAGCAGGAGGAGGATGAAATAAGATAACATGTACCATCACTTGTAACTACAGAATAGCTGTAACACCATATACCCTAGCAACATGGTTTGTTTCAGGTGTATATTTGTAAATACCATGTATAAAGGTGATAACAAAATAATAATATCTGGTGAAAGAGTATGGGATTTTTATACAACATTTCCTGGTATATACCCCAAAATTGTTGAGATATGTGTAGCATAGACCCTGCAATTCTGACACTAGTAGTTTGAACATGCGGCATACATGGAAACAAACAGCCCACTATGCAGTCTCGGAGCTAGCTGAATTTTTTATGTGAATTAAGAGAAAGGCTGTTTAATAGTATAAAGTCTACTGTGTTTCAGTAATTCTTGTCCAGTATGTGCTACAGATGTTTTCAGTCACCCTGAAGCAGTACTGTGTGATGACCATAAATATATTGTATCAACACAAGTTTATAGAATCTCATCAGCACTGTTTTGTCTTCATTGTCTCATTGTATTGCGCATAGGAGACATTTTTGGATTAAGAGTGATATGTCTGAGAGGTGAATTCAGTGTTTCCCCTTTGTGAAGATTTTAGTTTTTGTTTTGCAATGCAAAAGAAAAAATCTGTGTATCTAAAATTGTCCATGTGGTGTATGTATGAATTTAATTTGTATTATTAGGACCAGCTGGTACACTAAAAAATTTTTTACAGGACAAGGCCAATACCAAACTTATTAGACATTAAAAGCCTTCAACAGCTCCGCACTGAGCATTTTGGCGCACTCCGTGACGACAAACTACAATACATCGGCAGTTGTACATATTTTAGTAGTACATCATCTGAATGACAGTGTGTAGAAAACCAGATTAGCATCATCTTCAGTGTTTTTAAGTGGTTTTTGAAGTGTTTTCCTGGAGACACATGGATTCGTTGGTGCATCAACTTGACAGCAGTGATTTTAACAAACTTTTTAGGTAACCAAACCTGTGTTTTTCTTAAGTAGTTTCAAAGTGTTCTATAACAGTTCCACTGATGATGGTGTAGATCCACACTGAAACATGACAGGAATTAAGTAAAACCTGATATATTGTGATTTTTTAGTGTATGAGTTGGTCCTAATAATACAAATTAAATACTAATCTGTGTATCTGTTGTGAAGTTGGTATTTTCTGCTTCAAATTGAAGTCTTACCCATTGTGCATTATGCAAACCAAAGCTGTTCTGTGGGATCTAAACATTCTAATTTTCAGGTAGTTAAATCATAGTTAGAAGTGTGTGTGTGTGTGTGTGTGTGTGTGTGGGGGGGGGGGGGGGGAGGGTGGTTTCCTCATTCTGTGAAATAACCACACTAAAGCCAAGTGTTTTTCCCTTCATTGTTGCAGGTGACCCAGTCCTGACGGGGTACTGACTAGGTGTCTGCAGTTACTTGTATGTGTGCGTAATTGACGCCGTCGCTGTCTGGAGGAAAAAAGTTAGGATGGAACGTGAGTCAAACCCAATGCAGGCAATGTGCCGTTCGGGCTGCGGATTCTATGGCTCACCAGCAACAGATGGGCTATGTTCATTGTGTTACAAGGAGGCGCTGAAGAAAAAACAGCAGCCACCCAACACAGCACCTAGCAACACAGGCAGCGGCGGTTCAGCTACAAACTTTGGGTCCACCACTGGTCCCAATGGTGTATCAGTGGCACCAAGTAGTATAGACACTGCTCAGCCCACCATACCAGTCATTGTGCCACCTACTACAACCACAGACCTTATGAAAGATGTAAGTGACCATGGTCATTGTTATGGTTGCTGTTTATTTATTTTGTAGGACTTCATATACAACTGTCCCTTCATTGCAGTGTAGACATGCATGCTACTGTAGGAGCTTGAATAGGCAGAACTGATACTTGCTGTGATACAGGAAGGATGCCGGTATTCATCGTGTAGTGCAATGCTGAGGAACCCAAATGACAACTACAGTCACGTGCCAGTAACATGAACAGTAATGGGTGGGCCACTTAAATCCCAGTCTCCTGCAGTGTACATTGGGCATGTAATTGAGACACCAAGGGGTAAATCGATGCAAGCAACAAGCCTGGTAACAGTATGTGGGGTGGGGGAAGGCAGGTAAAGTTCATGTTGCTTATACATGAAGTGGTGATGCTTGGATTGTGAGACACAAAATTTTGAATGACAGATATGTATTCAGAACTACTATACTGCTCTCTGTGTGTGTACCTTGTGGGCAGACATGTAGTATAAGGAGACACTTTGTATTTTGTGTTTGGGTCATTGCATGCTCTATTAACACAATTTGTAACCTGGCTCCACTGATCTGTATGGAAATTTATAAGTTTTTAGGTATGATGGATGTAAGTACCGTACCAGTTCTGTGTGCATGTAGTGTAATACTTTGAAGTAGTGGTGGTCTGAATTTTACAAAATTCAGGAATTTTGGGCACAAGTTGCTACTTCATAATGGCTGTAGGTTTGGTACTGTTACGCCTAGAGAGCTAAAGCTAAATCAGAGTGCATTGGACAGATTCCAGTGATATGCATCAGGTTTATTAATCGGGGCGGGGGATGTAAGATCAGTGAACTTGGCCTTTGACTTGAATTGTCTGTGCATCATTTTTATGCTATACCATTCAGTATCCAAGGAGTACTCCAAGTTTCAGTCTAGAACTACCTCCTGATTAGGATGTATAAATTATTATAATTCGTAATTACACACACACGCACGAACACTGGATGGGTAAAAAAATAATGTCGAAGGGAAGATGGAAGATGAATACTTGTAAGTCATCATGGTAGTTATGGAACTAAATTCAAGAGTAGTGGTTCACAGTGCTGTGTCAGTGAGTAATCTGCCACTGTAACTTGTTCTAGTCTGACTTTGTCAATACTTCCATTAGTGTGTATGTATGCCCATTGCTCTGTTAAAAGTGCAGGTATACATGTAGACTTAGTGAGGATAAATTCCCTGGAGGGAGGGTCAGATCTTGGGGGTTGTTTCTCCATAGGGTTACATGTTATACAGGAAGTGCTAATACACTGTATTTTGAAAATAACTATCTGAAATCACAATGACTGCAGTGCCTAGAATTTTGAATAGTGACTATTTCAAGTAATGTGACTGAACATTAGGCACAGCCAGGCACTCCCATGAGCCCCTTTCTACTCCACCCAGTTGCCACGGGATGCTCAACCACCTTCCATCAATCCCATGCACAAAGACAACTGTGGTGTCTGGATAACACATACTGCTTCAAGAGCTTCAAAGGCTGTCAGCCTATACTTCTTTCAAGTAAGAAGAAAGGGTTGATGAGAAGCAGTTTCTCCCCTCCCTCCAACTGCAGGGGCAAATGGTCAGTGTGTGTTTGTTTATCACAAGGTTGTTGAGCCATTCACAAAATCTGGAGCTGCAGACTCACAGAAGATGTTCAGTGCCAGCACATTAACCTTTTAAAGGCCCATTGGTTACCTACATGCCAGCAGGTTTACCATTGGAAAAGTAGTGCATTCTACCCACACAGTATGTTCGTGGGTTTTATATAGATCTTGGAAGCATTGGCAATTATTTCCTTATACAGCATTAACTAATTTTTTTATAATGGAGGTGGAGTGTATTTAATAATGTTTATGCAAATAATTGCTGTATATTGTTAGATTCATATGAACCCATAATCTGTGTAAGCAAAATGCAGATTCATTGTGAGAACTGGTCGTACATATACAAGCCACTGCACTTGAAAGGGCGGCTTCATGCCACCTCCACGACCACCACCACAGAGAGCCTGGTACCCATGGGTCCCAGAACTGGCCAAATATGGTGGACATTCCTGCTGTCAGTGGTTATCACACGGCCAGGTATGTAGTGTTACTATACAAAGTGAACTATCCTGGCTCTTCATTCATTGATCAAGAAAACTTACAAATTTTTTTCCCTGAAAAATAGAGTGTATATATTAAGGTATTAAGGTCACAGTTACGCATTGCTTCCAGAGTGCGGATGGTGAGGGCGCTGTTGGAGGAGGAGGTAGCAGTGCTGAAAGTTCAGTGAGCAGTGGTGATGTTGATGATAGTTTTGATGGTAAAGACTCTGATAAAGAAGGGAAGAAAAAGAAGAACCGCTGCGCTGTCTGCCGAAAGAAGGTTGGCTTAACTGGTGCGTGTCATATTTCTCTCTCGTATCTTTACCTTCCCAAAACTATTGACCTTGTTTTAAATGGATATGAAGGTGATTCCTGTTTTTCTCCAACTGCTGTCCACAGTGCCCATTATGGTAAAAGAGCTGTATGCTTTGTGCCTCACAAGCATGCCATGATTTTGGTTCAGCAAGTGGTTACACATCTTTGTCATCGTATGTTTTTTTACATTAGTGGCTGTAGGTGAAAAGTATGGCTGATGTTCAGAATGGTATATTAGTCAGTGTTTTGTAAGACCAGGACTGTGCAGTGTCCTGGCTTTGTAAATCGGCCTTTGTGTAGAAGACCATCATAGTTATTTAATATACCAGTACTCTTTGAGAGCACTGCTTGAACAGTGTAATTCTACGAGTCTTGAGTTCCTCACATTGGTGACAGAATATCACTCTCCTCTGGAATGTAGTGTCCTGTAGCTTGGTGGAAGTTATCATTGTTGTAGAGGAACGTGCAGCCATCATCATCAGTAGAGGGACCCTAGAAATGCAGGCAGATTGCTTGTGCAGAATGTTTGTCTTTCTACAAAACTATGTGACATCACATATGACAAAACCCTATGTAATGTTCCTAATCCCACAGGTTGTATATGATTTCTGCTTGCAGGATTTGAATGTCGATGTGGAGGCTTGTTCTGTGCAGTCCATAGATACAGTGACAAGCACAACTGCACCTTTGACTACCGGGAGATGGGAGCCCAGGAGATTCGTCGCAACAATCCAGTTGTAGTGGGCGAGAAGATACAGAAAATTTGAACCTGTTGTGCCTAGTAATAAACGTGATTAGGGATCAAATATCTATTTGGGTTACTTGTCAAGGTAAATGTTCTAAATTTTATCAGCAGTAGACTGCAGAAAAAGTTCAGCAGTGTAAGAACGGGATACTCCAGTTGTGCCATTTTGTGATGAAATGTCAAGAAGACCCGCATTCTGTAAGACTACAGGCCACTGTTAAAGTTGACAAGTGGTCATAGTGGCCGATATTTTTTGGGCAGAAATAAAGAACACCTTGTAAGAAACTACACCTGTGGGGCATAGTTGATTTCGAGACTACTGAAATACGCATAAGAAGAAGTTTTCTCGTTTTGTTTTGCTTTGTTATCTAGTTTAGGTCAGACATGAAAATAAATGTTAAACATTTAAGAATGAAAGGAAGTCAGCTCTTGCAGAGGAATTGTAATAAAGAGAAACAATGAACAGTTTGTGTTGAGCCAGTGGACACTACTACCCCATAGTGCAGGCTGTGTGCACCACTTAAACCCTTACCCACAAGAAGAAAATGACTCATTTGTGACACAATACAGAACTGTGACAGCCATCTTTGCATAGTTGTGTGTGTTGTTGGTTTGACCATGCGCTTTTGAATTTTAATATTGGAGCACATGCAATGTGCATAGTTTTGGGCATCGGGCACATAGAAACTTACATAGGTAATGTCTTATTTACATGTTTTCAGTAGACAACTGCCTTTACAAAGACTTAACATTGATTTTAAGAACTAGTAAAGATGGGAGAAATAAAGAAAGTGTAAGTAAAATTATTTGCAGTGTTTATATATACTGATTATTTTGCATCACCCACATTGATCTGCAGAACTTAGTCCAGATTCTTAAAACTTGCCTGACCCATTATATATATATAATCATAACATTAATGTTGGTTTTTTCCTGTTTCATATCAATTTATATAGACTTCTTTGTGAAGGAATGGTAACAAGATTGCTCATTATACAAACTGGTGTGTCTTGGCTGCTAGGGAGTAGAGAAGTACATGTGTTTTGCAAGTTTAGTATCTTAAATTAATGACTGATTATAGATTCTGTATTCCTGCCCCAGTCTCGAAGTATTCTTATATAACTGCTGAGAGACTTTTCCCAACATTTAACCAAAACCTGCAAAGAGACTTGTTATGCTTAAAATGTAAAGAAGTTGATAGCTGGCAAGTGGTTGTGAAATTTATGTAGAGTAATTTTTATGTTTTGTGTACTGTGCGTATTATGATAAGTCTAAATCAAACCAGCAAATACACAAAATTATTAGTAAATATATTTTCAGCCCCTGCGTATTTTTTGGTAAATAGATTACAGTCTTCAGGGGGTATATATCAAAGAGTTACAAGTCCTATCTACATCCAAATATACAATGTACAGTTTCACAGTAAAAGTTTTTGCATGTCACGATGTAAGATGTGTAGATGGACTAAAATTTAAAAAAATGATACTCAATACCTCTAACAGTTAAAAGTAAGTGTGGCTTCAAATCCACATCTTAAATTGTGACATGCAAAATCTTCTCCTGTGAAACCATACCTTGTATATTTGGATGCAGATAGGTCTCGTAACTCTTTGATGTATACTCCCTGAAGATGGTAATTTATTTACTGAGACATATGTAGGGGCTGAAAATATACTTACCAGCAATCTTGCATTTGTTGTTTGATTAAGACTTACATAGAGTAAATTTGTCTCATTTAATTTGGCTTATGAGGAAGTTTTTGTGAATGAATTATGTGATCAGTGTCCCTCAGGATTTGGATTACCAGCAGACACAGGGACTTGATGGTTCATTTGGAATCTATACTACTTTGGCATCCACAGTGGAGATTTATCCTTGTCTTTGTATTCTGGTGATTATAATTTGTTAAAAGTGAAACTCTGATGTGCATTGGAAAATAGGTAATAGTTCTTATATGTTCTGGCATCTCTTGAATTAATGGCTAGTTAGAAGTGAAATTGAGGACCTTTTTCTCGTTAGGAAGATGTCAGTTTTCCAGAATCTTACAAAATATAACATTTTTATTGTGTTCTGAACTTTACAGTAAGGTTTTACACCGTGTTCCATTTAGCAGTGTACACTGCTTGCTGGGCTGTGTGTCACGAATGTATTCAGTTCTCTTTCCAGTTTTGGTTTTGCTGACCATCTTTTAAAAACATGAGTTTAAGAAGTAATCCTTCTGTTATTCATTAGGGGATGTTGATGCGTGTACAGTTCTTGTTTGTTTTTAAGTTTTGTTTTGAATGTTGTTAGGTGAAGTAGACACATAAAATGGTAGACTTCATGGACTTTTTCTGGGAATTTTTAGGAGTACTTGTACGTGCATAAATTGGGTGTGTTTACCAGTGTGCATGTGTGTCATGATGTGGCAGTGTTGTGTGGTTCTGAAAAGGTTATAGTGATGTGCGGCATGACTGTTATTTTGTTCAAAATGCCGTGTGCAGACTTCAGTCAGTTCATTTATGTAGAAGATGCTTGGAACATTTGTCATTGATGCCAGTCACAGTAGGAACAAGTTAGTGTTTTCAGAGTACCTCAGGTCACTGGCAGACGTTCTGTTCTGTTGTAGTCATTTAATTCAAATGCATGTCATGTTTACAGGAAGAATATGGCTTCTTGTATTTCACTTGCTCTTCTGTTCTTTCGGAGTGTATGTAATTGCATATGTGTAGGTCAGTTATTTTTATTATTCTGAATATTAATCCTGTAATTTCACAGCATGAAACAGAAAGGAGTAACAAAGTAGGTGTATTAGTGTGTGTGAGAGTTGATTTTAAACTTAGTTTTGAAACATAACAAGGCCTCACTGTACTTTTGTGGCCAACATCATTGGATTTATTTCTCGTAACAGTCTCTCTAATAAAAGTGAAAAGTATGTAATCTGATCTGTGTTTTGTTTTACAAATCCATTTACACTGTTACACACAACTTCTACACTGAATATGGTTTTGAAGTTGAAGGGGTTATCTCTTTTACTAAACAGATGTTACTAGCACATTCCGTCCACACTGTATTAGCAGAATTCCTGCCACATTTTCAGTCGTGACAGAACAGTAAGTTGGCAATTTTTCTTTTTTGCTGCTCGACAGCTAAGAAAATTATGTGCAGCTTTCATTGGTATGTCAACACGATATTTGTTGTGTAATTTTACCAGGTTGCGTTCTTTTTAATGAACTAAACTGAATACTCCCCCCCCCCCACCCCCACAACATCCTTTATGTAAGTATTCTTAACTGTTCTGCTTAGGCCTTTTGTATCTTTCTTCAGTGTCACAGATGATTCACATAGGTCAAAGTTTGTTTTAAATTCTGATACACAAGAACTATTATAGATTTTGCAGAACATGGTACATTATGAAGACCTGAGACAAATATTACAAAATTGATTTTGCAACATTGTAAAAGTGTGGGTGGTTATTTTCTATATTGAAACTTCATTGCTGTGTGTTGGTTGGTGGTTTGTAGTTATGGTTAGTCATTCAGTTCAACATCAGACTGAGGCAGAAGTTCCCTTACTAGGGATAACCCCAGACAGTTGTTCGAAAGTCATATTGTCCTTATCAATAAGGTTGTCATTGTTTTGTAAACACTTGGGAACTTATATTACAGATTTGTTAGTATGAACTCTGATCAGAATACTTGCTTCTTCTTACTTCTACAGAAGAAAGAGAAGAGTATGTTTTATTTCCTTTGTTTCCTAAACATGTTTTTAAGAAAACATCACTTTGTCAGATTCAGATTTACAGTACAGTTGTCATTCCATCACATTTTCATACGACTTCCATGAATGGGTACACAGGTATACAGGAAACAGAAGTGCTACTGATCACGTTCTGTTTTAGACAGTTTTGTGCCCCGGTATATTCTTCCCCCATGAAACGTGTTTGGAATGACCACTGCACATAAAGGAGGCTGAAGATTTTTCTGCGGGCACATAAACATGATTAGGTCATGTGTGTGATCTGTACACTATGTTGCATGGGTTTGTGCCATCAGATTTTTCAGGAAGTGAAGTTATGTATCTGGCTGTAACTGTAATGTAAAATGTTTTTATTTAACCATTATGTCCTCTCCTTGTCGGAAGTGACCCCATTCTTCGTCTGCACTTTTGAAAGTAAGAAAAGAATAATTTCATGTTCCACAGTGTTAGTGACTTTGTTCATCTGCTTATGGCTGTTGATAATTGTGTTATGCATTAACCCAAATTGGCTGTATGAAGTATCACTTTTGTGTATGAGGTAACATAAATGAGCTGCTCTTGATTTACCTCAATTCTTAATTGCTAACAATGAAGAGTGTGTTAGGGACATAGTGCAGTTCTGTCAGATGAATCTTACAAATTACATTTATAATCTGGGACTTTTTTTATACCAAGTAAAGTAAGGTAGTGTGGCTTTTGAGTCATTACAGACAATACTTGTGTAGGAACATGGTAATGTTGAACATAACTGAAAGCAAATTAAAATGTGGGTGTTACAATGAGGACAGTCAAAATCATTATACTGTTCAAATTACACACATACTGTGTTTTGCTGTGGGAGGTTTTGTACTAGATACCAGTACATACATGATCTACTTCAGTCTGCCTTGACCAAACGCAAAAACATTTCTTTCCCTTAACAACACTTGCTTGGGTGTACATGCTTTGAATATATGGGAGGGAATTCTTTCTTTCTAGGTGTTCAAATATGTGAAAGTACTGTTGGTCCCGTTTTTAAACTTTGAAATACAACAGAAAGACTCCCCTCTCCTAGGTATGTAAATTTTGTGGAAATCATTAGTTGTGCAAATCAGTGTACATTTTTATTTACGCATTCTATTTCACATTACATGTAAGTCTTGTCTCAGAGAGCAGTGTTTAACCTACATATTGTTCTGAAAACATTGTATGTGAGGTATTAATAAAACCCTTTCAATTAAATAAAGCCTTTTTATCTTGTACTAGAAGAATGCATGTGTGCGCGTGCGAGAGAGAGAGAGAGCCAGCTTATTGTGAATTACCTTTCCATTTGTCTTTACTAATATGTTTCATTTCATTTAGGGTTACTATAAATGAGTATAATTACGGATGTGACAAACATGCATAATCAGGGTTGACTCCATTTGTCTATTTGTACTTGAAATAGCTTTTTTACATCCTCCTCCTAGGTACAACAAATGCACAGGAAGTTCAGATTTGAACCAGTCTTCCAGTGGAGGCCTTGTTTTGGCTTGAATTGGAGATTTATGGCTCAGCACATTAATAGTAGTGATTGTAACTTGTATTTTCATTCTACAACTATTTGCATGTACAAAATTACCCTGTACTCTAGGAAGTGTTCTGAGGGGAATAGTGTTTGCAGAAAATGTATTCTAATAAATAAATCTTTGGCATACTGTTGCTGCCATTCTGTGTGTAAAGCTTCCTACAAGTGCATGATAGCAGGCATATGGGTTTGGGTGCAGCTCCTTGAATGTGTTTTCACAGTGCTCAAAGTGGGATATATTTTCTTCAACCTGGTCCAGTGTCCCAGCTCATTCCAAAGCTCTTACATGGAATCAGAACTTGAGATGACCAGAGCAATTCTTGAATATGGTTTTTCTCAAATTATGTGCGTACAGGCTTGATAAATGACTGGTGACAGCAAATGGCAGACAGCTTTCAGTGTGTTTGTCAGTTTATTATGACCCATGCTTGCAGCTACTGATAGTGCAGTGAGTTGTATGCAGACGTGTAGGTTATGTTGTGCAGCACATTCACCATCTATATGGACATTTGGACATCTGAAAGGTTCTGACAATACAGGGTGCATATTTATCCATACACAAATTATTGTAAAAAAGTTACCAGAATACAGTTTTTGCTTTTTTCAAATGAAAATATGGTTGTGAATATACATTGTACAGCAGAAGGAATTATGAATGACAAACTAACATGCATATTGGAGTATTTATTGTGACATGTCACTGTGAGACGTAATTATGGTGTCATAGGAAAACTGTTGTTTATTATTCTATGATCTTTGTTTATATTGGAAGAACCTGAATTCATAAGTTAGGAAACACTGTACAGCATGCCAGTGCTTGTTCAATTATTTCCAAAGCCATAAGACTTCTAGAGGAAAGGTGTATTGAGCATAAAATATGTGATTCTATTTTCATTGTAAGGTTCTTGGAAACATTTTTACTGCAGTATTGCTCAAGAAACATGCTTTGTAGGTACAGACCAACATAGTGATACTAACGGATGCTCTGCAGACTTGTGATCATGCTTAACTCAGTTTTACGCACGTAATTTTTCAGCTTAACACACCTAACAAAATTAAAATTTTTACCAGGAATCGATCAAAGCCAACTGGACAAAAATACCCAGATTTTGTGCCTGGGAGACTTGGACATTTTTATTTATACCAACTTATTTGTACCAATTAGTGTTGGCTGACTTACATTTCCAGATGTTGACAGTGGCCTTGTGGCCGTTTTCTTAATGCAGTCAGATGTTGGTGATTTGTAAATTTAATTCAGCTTCTGTTCGCAACCTAGGTGCAGGTTTCACAGTTAGAATATGCAAGACAGGCAAGTCTCATTTTACATGATTTTTGTTTAATGTGACTTGAAAATTGACACCACTCCTGGAATTTACGTGAATAGTTTTAGGCTTAACGCGATTTGCCGTTGACAGTGTGTGGCCTCACTTTTCTTTTGTAGGACACTAACAGAAAGTGATGTCACTCATGCCATGAGTCATGGGTAGGGACTGGTTATGTTGGTGATACAATTTATTTATTTATTCATGTTTTACATTCTGTCAATCCATTTATGGTTAACAGTAATCACCGGTTGTAGAATCAGGCTGCGTATATATGACATAAGAACACAGTAAATATGTGTTTCTCAACGTCCGATACGAAGTAATACAACACTAGTACATGGCTCATTATTTTCCTCTTCAACAGCACTGGCTTTTCTTACCAATATAAGTGAGAAATGTAAATCTACATCACTTTGTGAAATCCAAGTGAAAAATCTGCAAAAGACAATTTGTATTGAAGAGAAATCAAATGTAATAAGCAGACTTGAAATAGGTGAACAGATTGTTGACGTATGTCATAATGTTTAAATCACTCATAGTAGTATACGTGCAATTCATGACAATTCTGTTGGAATTAGAGGAACTGCTAAGTAAGGAACTAAATTGTTTGTGGAGCAAGACTACTACAGTCCTATCGGAATGAACCGTACCAAAAAACTATGGATGTGAGTCTCTCACATTTTCATTGCATTAGAAATAAATCAATATACTGTGTATAAATGTATGTATATCGTATCTAAAGGGCATACATACTCTACAGGTCCGTGTGTCCACTAGTGGTATTGTCATACGCTATATAGGATGAGGTTCCCAATCCCCTAACCCCCAGGAAATAAAGTGTATTAAATAGGGATTTTGTGTTTGATTTGTGCGATGTTTCTCAGGAGTGTAACCCTGGCATCAAATGAGGCCTGCATGTATTTCGTCTAATGTTCAAACGTTAATGATAATTTGTTGTCCACATTTAAATTTATTTGTGATTGTCATCAGTTTGTGTGGTGGCATATTTTTTTATTGAAGGGTTGTTTTGCACAGCTGCACCAATAGATCTTATGCGAGTCTTTATGGTTTGATTTTCACATAATGAAGAAAAAATTTTGCTTTCAGTGTGGATGTGCATGAAGGTCCTGCATTTTTGTTCAAGATGGGCAAGTCTAGCTCTGAATTACAGACCATTTTTTCTTGTTCTCAGAATTTCATTTCATTAAGCTGGAATACAGTACCATATAGTGTAAACACTGGCTAGTACAAATTGCTAAAATCATATAAGATGCAGTTAACAGATGTGGTGCAGCCAAGAAATATGTGTACTTGGTACATTCATAAGAGGGACAAGATATTCACATAATTACGTTAAAGTATGCAGGATGTGAAAGTACACTCCATAAACAACTGAGTTGGATGTTCATATGGCAATAAATGTTAGGGTAACAGTGTTCTGGGTGTATTGCCATGTTGACACCAAAAATGGAGGCAGCAGGTTCCACCAAAATATTGGTAATGTTACCTACCAACCTTCAAAGCTTCACATACTGGAAGGCTGCCATTGTAAGAACCATTCATCCAAAGAAACTTTTCTCACTGGTCAAGTGGCATGGTTTTGTAATTACTCTTGGTTATCCCAGTGGGATAGACAGTGTGTGTTTGATCTAGTAACCATTAAGTACAATCCAGGAAAATGTTGCTGTGTAGATTAAAGTAGTTTTTGACTATGTGCAGATTTCCCACCTTGGTCATTCCATTTGTTTCATATGTGGGGCTATAATGATATTCTGTCAGTAGGCCTTTGGCTTTTGAACTTGGGCAGTAATTTATTAAAAGCTGCAAAATAGTAAGCAGTAATCCCTAAAAAGTCAGAGGGGCTTATTTGCTGAGTGTAATTTCGCTTTATTTTATCTACTAGCTGTTCGAATTATCAGTGAAGAAGAGAGTTTTTCTTTTCAGGGTATATTGCCACCGAAGGAGACATTTAGAGAGTGCTTCAGGCACTGCCTAATGAAAGGAAGAGATGTGTTGGTAGGTAGTAACACTTAAATTTGAGGAACACAGGAAGGTTATTACCCACAGTGACTGTTATTGCAAATATGAGCAGAATGTGGAACAAGTATGGGGAGAGTAAGGATGTCATTAGAATTTTCCTTGTCACCAGCAATTGCAAGAGGAATTACTGATGAACTTGATGTACAGTGTTTCATTTGATACTTGGTGTGAGCAGAGCGGAGGGGACCAGAGAACAGAAACATGCATGTTTGCAGCAAGTGGCTGATTTCCACACAGATATTTTCAATAGAAGGTACAGGAAAGCATGCATGATTTTAGGCTTCCACTGTGGTGTAAGTGAGATCATCACTCTTCTGGGATTTTATGCAGCATAGATGGTATGCTGTGTAAAATCCCAGAAAAACAAAGATCTCTACAGGAAAGGAGATAGAGTTTTACTTGGGACCTGCCTCCAGTCGGTTATATGTTGAAGAAGAAGTGAAATCACATTGATATTACTGCCCAGTATCATGACACTAATATAGCATCCCCTGTCTTTTCTGCCAGCAACTGACAGGTATATACTTGTACAGTATAATGCAAATGGTGTGAGCAACTTGAACATATTGTTTATAAGTACTGTGCGATAATAAGAATGGCTGGCCTAAATTGCATGTGCTGTAGATTTGGTTTACGTCCACTAATAGATACTGGGGATTAAAGGAGTGGGCACTTGTCAGGGGGAGCTGTAAGTGAATGAGATTCTATAACAACAATGCTGTGGCCCTCTTGTTATCATTTGCTTTAGACATGTTGTTGATACCATTGCTTGTGCTATACCTTACCTCTTGTTACCATTTTCTTTAGACAAAATATAGCTTCCATTACCTGTCTATACTTTCCTGCTTGTGAAGTTAAATGGCCCCAAACTCAAATATCTGACTGCTGTATCTGTATGACAGTTCTATGCAGTGAATATAGAAATTGTAAAATAAAGAGAATGTTGTGTGCAAACTTTGTAAATTAAATTGATTTTTGTAATTTCCTCTATTTCAGTTTCAGCGAGTTTTGTGGGAACAGGCTCTGCTTGTATGTAGATAGTGTGTCCAGTTTAAACATTGTTAGTCAATTTATTTATTTCTGATACAAAATAAATGTATTTGTTCAGCACACCACTTGATTTTATGTTGTGTTGTTGCAGCATGTTTCCTATCATTGAGACAGCATTAATTCAAAGAACAAAATGTGTCAACATGTCATAAATATGAATTCTTTAGCACATACTAATTTTTGTCATACCTCTTACAATATTTCAAATGTGTATTGTGTGTCTGAATTATACAGTTGTGTTTTATCATTTGGCACTCAACTACAGAAAATAGTACTTTAACAAAGCCATTAATTTAAACAACACAAACTCTCCCTCATTTGAGCTGGAACTGGATGAATTATATTTACAATAAACATGTAGCAGCTTATTTCTCATAGTTATCCCTACCTACAATATACATATAAATTATTAAGAAGTCAACCTTTACAACGTTCTATTTATTTACATTAAAAAGACAGCTGGGTGAACGCATGTTACAGTGAAACCCTGAGTGAAGAATTTGGCAATAGTATGATCGCAGTTGTAAGAAGCTGTTTTGAGTGCAGTGTACCTTCATTGTTTTGGGATACTGAGCTCTTGTAGTCTAATAAAAATTTACCACTGTTCAAGAAGAACCTTTGCCTTCAGCTTCTGGGTTTGTTCTTCTACCCCGGCAGTGGAGGTATCAGGATCCTCCAAAATGTTTTATAAGTATCTACCAGACTAAACAGTGGTACACCACAAAAGACAGTATTCTTAATAATCATTGACATCAGAACTGCAATCTCAATTTTTTTTCAGCCTCATAGCTGGATTTCACTATAGCATTATTACTATGTCCTTACTTTTTTCCAGCAGATGTAGTTTCAGTTCAATTTATTATAAGTAGTGTTACAAATTGTTTTAGTCTTAGGTGAATAATGTCTCTTCCCCCTCATTGTCACACTAGTAGGAGTTCATTTATTTACATTCTCTGTAATATGCAAAATAATACTATCTTTCTGTTTGTACAAATGATGGTATTTGATGCATTTTATATGGCATAATATTCATAAACTCTGCTTATAATATAAGGAGCATACACTCTTCCTTTATGTGTATTACATTTTGCACATGATGCCAAAATAATTATGAGCAAAGCTTCCTTTAACATCTCCAAGTAAGCATCAGTGAGCAGAAAGCGTTCTAACAGTTAAAGTAATACCACTGTAGTAAAGAGGCCAACAGGGGTAATTTTACGTACTCTTCGTTTAGGTACTGCATTTGTTAATTTGTTGTTTTTATCCTGTAGTTTTCCAGCACTTATGTTATCTGCTTTTGTATTACATATAATTGTGGGAAGTATATTCTAATGAGCTGCTTCAGCAATAAAGTTTAGCTCTACTCTATTTTGTTCCTTCATTACACAAGAACTAATTTGTGAATATGAAACCATTTTTAATTCTAAAATTGCTTGTTCATAATGATATCTTGAGAGAGTAAATAATTGGGTTTTAAATTTGGTTGAATTAGATTTCACGCAGAATGTTGCCTCTGATGTTACATTCCACGTCTGCTGAGGCAGTGGAGTTATTATGTTGTTGGTCTCAAGATTCTTAGCCGGTTGTCAAGAAATTTTGGAACAATTGACGGTAGCACTGAAATTATAAGGCAGGTTAGCTTTGGTGTATGCTACAAAAATTTGGTACCAGAATGCAGTCTGGCCTGAATTACCATGTACCATATTCATAGTGAATCAAAGTTGGAAATGTCACTACCCTGTAAAAAAAAAGAAATTGGAATTAGTTAATTTTAACTAAACATGCTGAGTAAGCAAGGCATGTATCATAGTAGTGGTATGGAAACAAAAGTAGCATGAATAGTCAATAATGAATTGGAAAGATGTGGTAGGAAATTGTTATGGTTTGGTGTGAGCTACTGTCCTGACATCTGGCTGGAGAGACTGAGGGAAACCAAGAAAAACACCAGATTTGAAACCAGGACCTCAATACAAAGCAGGTATTATGGTGTTCTGTCCGGTTTGCTGTATTTCCATGTTTGTCAGGTAGGTCATAAGTGCTGTTTCTGTTGTACTGTAATCTGAAGTAGACAAAAATTATGTACAGAATTTACATACCCTGTCAGGTTTGTAAAGGTGTGTCTGTGGCATAAGTAATGTTGATCCAAGATCTCGCTCTGCCATTGTATGCGCTTCCTGAAAATGAAAGAATGCTATGGCTTTTGCACAAGTAACAGGTAAGGTAATTTTTCCTAAAAGAAATCAAAGCTACCATTTAAGAAAGAAACTTTTGCAGATTTTTCCAACTGCTTTTTCTATGCAGTAAAAACAGTAGTGATTCAACATATGATAATCACTGTATTTGTAACAAATCTGCTGCATGACCTAATTCATTTGAGAAGTGTAATAACCCCACAGCCAGTGTGATTCTGCCCAGCACAATTTTGACTATGCACAGTTGAAAATAAATATGTGGGCCAAAAATCTGCTGAAAACTGAGCAGTTTAAGTACCTGAGGATAAACATGGATGGTTACTCAATTGCCATGGAAGCTGGCTACATCAGCTATCAAGCACTATGTAAAGGTTTAGTATCCAAAAATGTATACATTTTAAGTGATTAGATAGGTACATAAGTATTCATATTCACATAACCCTATTTTTCTCATAAGAAGCTTGCGCAGTGTAGTTTTCCCAAACATGCCACAACCCTCACAGTGGATGAGGGATCACTGTAATGAGTCCGTTACCAGTAAAAGAAAATTTCGTGGACTTAAAGAACTCTAACATGTTCATGTTGATTTGGCTTGCATCAGAGTCTGTTGCATGATCATTGTTCTATGCATTTGAAGTTTCTGGATATGTAACAACTTACATCATTAGGATTCCTAGATGAGGGATTAGAACCGTAGTTGCTATGGAAGCTCTTTGTGGGAGGCTGAACTGTTGTCTCATCAAATGAGCGTGCTTCGGAGACAGTCCTGCAAGTGGCAAAAGTGACAGATTACGTTGTTCTGTTACAACATATGTTAGTTACAAGTCTGATGAATGCCTCAAAAGTGATATGTTAATAAAATGGATTGATTTATGTAATTTTCTCAGAAGCAAATGCCTGCCACTGTGGAACTCAATAGTCTGCTGGAAATATCTGATTTTGAACTTCAAGTTCATAGAGATAAGGAATAGTAATTAAAAGAGACATCTTCCATCATAAGTATCTGAAAATGTCAGCCATTCTTGTGTTCGTGTGCAAAGATTTTCCTGAAAGTATTAATTTATGTATGTAATTAATACATCTATGCCAAAATTACATATTTTTTCAGATATTAACTTTTTGTTAAGAATATTACATGCCTATACACACATATGCGTGGGCGCACACACGCATGCACACACACACCGATATATTTTTAAAATGTTAAGATTCAGAGTACCATTACATTTATGAAAACTGGATAAAGTGGAAATCCAATTGATGGGACAGAATGCAAAAATAAATATTATTACATAAGATTAAAGCACAGAAAGTACATAGGAAGAGAAGGCATGAGAGCATATCAGGCTGTCTGGTTTGGTATTTTGCAGTAAGAGATTGACAGTTATCTATAAGAAAGATTTGAACAGGATAGAACAAGAAGTGCTTACAATTCCTGCACCCTAGAGTTGGTATCCTGTTGTGAATCTGTTGTTGATGCAGCTTCCAGGTCTGGCTTATTCGCCTCACTGTAAAAATTACAAGCTGTGAATAGAAGTTTGATGCTTGAAGAATAGTTAACAGAAGAAGGATTACACAGAGGCCAGTTTCATGGAAACAGTTTGAGCTAGGTTTTCTGAATGTCTTCACCTGTAAAGTGTTACTCTCATGTGTACAATTTTTTGAATTCTGTGGTGTAGTCAATTGTGTTGATTTAAATTGTGTTTAATTCTGTACAAATAGTAAGAAGTCTGTGGGAACATGAAATATTAAATTAAATAGCTGTATTATACCCTTACTGGAGCAGTTCTTATATATCACATGTGTGCCCATTTCTTAAGAATGGATCGTTTTGTTCCCAGTTCTTGAAGTAAAGAAAAGTGGTCTTTTTGTTGCCCTTCCATATTTCACTAAGCCTGACACTTAAAAATCTACCTCAAAGTCAGATACTCAAATTTTAATTTATAACATACTTCTGCAAAGATATTTCATCAAAGCTTATTACAGTGTATCATACATTTAAAAAAATATATTTTACATATGAAGTTATAAATGTAATTTGATGGAAAGAGAGTGCAAGGCATTAGTGAAAAATCAGTTAGCATAACAAGGAAAAGTAAGTCTGAAAAGGTGTTAGAAATATATGGCAATTATTTCAGGCACCAGTATTTAGGAATGAAATATTAATTTGTGTGTAGAGTTTACCTGTCATTAGTGCGCATTGTGGTGAAGTGAGACCCATTGCTTGCAAGAGTATTGCGGTTGTCTCCACTGTTGCCACCACTACAATGTGCAATTGCTGCAGTTGTTACGTCAGTGTCAGATCCTGGTTGCTTTTGACCCACAGTGGCAGATACCTCGAATCCAGCTGACACAAGAGCACCTAGCCAACCCAAGCAATGTTGTTAATCATCCTGTGTGTTAACGTGTTCTTTTATTTATGGCAACATAAAGGCAGCTGCCAGATATCCCATGGATTTGTCAATTTTATGCAAAGAAGTTAAATAATTAAAGCCGTATTATTTGTTTGTAACATGAATATAATACAGCCCCAGTTATCAGACTGTCAACTATCTGACATTCCTTTCTACTTGATGTGTCGTATTGCCAGAATGCTTTATTTCATTTATCAGCATTAATTTTACCAACAAACATTATATTGTATCAACAATCATTTCCACAAATAGCAAAATGAACTACACTCTCCGTCATTTTCATGTGTGTATATTTTGTCTACATTGATGTGTTTACATTGTTTATTGTCTACATTTTATGTATGATACCATTGCCACAGGCTTTTGTGTGCATTATCTGGCTTTAATTACATGAGTGCAGCTGTGCTTTCATATGTGTAATTTTTCAGAAAGTAACAATTCTTTTCATTAACCTTTTAAAGCCTAGCGGTAACTTTACATACTACCAGGTTTAACATTAAAAAATTCTACGTGGTGCCCACATTGCGTTTATGTGTTTTGTATGGATCTCAGAACAAACAGCAACTTTTGCCTTATAAGACATTAAGAGACTGGTTTTTATAACCGAAGTGGAAAGTGTTTACAGCGCGGTACGCACTGAGTCCTTATATAAAACAGATACACTTCGTCTTTAAAGGGTTAACATGCTAGATGATAAAACAGAGAACATGGTCTTTCTCATGGAATAAGAGCAATGCCTCATAAAGGCTAGATAAAGGAGAAACTATGCAAAACGTGTCAGAATAATATGGTGTTGGTGATGTTACTCCTGGTGACTTGACGAGGAAAAGAAGCGAAACTGAAAAGTGATATTTTGCCAGCACTTCAATTGAAGGCCTGAATGAAAGAAAGGTGATGAAAAAATGTGACTGTGGAAAAGTGTTTGACTCTATTGTTGTGGTTGACACAACAAAGACAGAAAGGTCCATAAATAACTGGGTCTCATATATAAGAAGTGCTGATTTTTTACAAAGAGTTCAATGAAAAAGTCTGATTTCACAGCTAGTACAGTCTGAACAGATGCTGGATAAAACGTTATGGTGTGAGGCAGCTCAGTATCTGTGGAGAAAAATTATAAGCCCACTAGGAAAAATTTTTTAAATTTTGAGGTAGATATCAGTCTCTTATAGGGAATGAAGGGTTTGCACATGAACAGCTCTATAAATGTGACAAGACTGGCTTAAATTTTAAAATTATTCCATCAAAAACTCTGGCTCCTCACAAAACAAAATCAGCTCTTGGTTTTAAAAGAGCCAAAGGAAAAGTGTTGCTGATGTGTGCCTGCTGTAATGTCTCAGGAAACCATGAAATGGAAATCGCTTTAAGTGGAAACTCCAGACACTTTCATACCTTAAAAAATATAGCCCCAACAGAGCTTTCTGTCTGGGAGGATGTCCAAATTACTTTGGAACCTGCTTGTATAATATACAATAATGCAGTCTATAGGCAAATTGCAGAATTTTTAAATGTGACACATACACTAGTCACTGCATTATATCATCATTATGTTCATGGATTCCTTACTATAGTAACTAAAATCCGTATCTAGAGGCTTTCGTCAAGAGTTTATATGTTATAAGTCAGGTACCAAAGTATATGTTGTCATATCTCAGAAAACTGTACTTTAAATTCTTCTGTATTATTGCACCAACCGTAATTATTAAAACCAGAATATTACATGTGTTAGTGAATACATTATTCCACTTATACTCATTAAATCCATTGGTATATTTTTATAGTGTTTTACTTAATTGACTGTCACTTAGGCAGCATATTAGATTCTATCCACACATCTCCAAAAGCTGCTACCTACCTACTAAACACACACAACCAGTTAGTTACCTGTGGAAGGTTTTCTTGGAGCTGAGGATTTCCTTGAAGGTGGTGGAGCTGTTTCATTTGTTTGATTTGTTGAGTTACTTTGTTTCCGTTTTGTGTTGGCAGCACTGTGGTTTTCCTGCGTATGGAAAAGAAAGAATGTCTAAAGGTTTCAAGTATTTATTGTTCATCTTGCCCTTCCCCATAATGACAAAACATTGCATATGAATTTTTTTATCCAATTAGGGGTGATAGTAGAAGGAAATACATACTATAAATATAAAGAGCATGTGAAATCAGAGTTTTTGATTGTTCAATTTTTTGTCAGTAACAGACACAATGCTTTGCTGATGAGGATCTGTTCTTGATACTAACAAAAACATTTCAATGATGAGTTGCAAATCACCCAGTGAATAAACGTTCTGTGCTCTTTTACCATTTTAATGATACTGGTGTACACTGCTCAAGGATTCTATCTGCAAGCCTTATAGTAAAACAAATTACTGTCTTCTGCAAATTCATCAGTTTAGTTCTAATTGTATTCATTTTACCAAGCATCTATGTTGAATATACTTCAGACACCATCAAAGGCACACACTGTCTTGATTTATTAAATTATATCAAGAATCAACAAATTTCACTTCTAAATACTCAATCATTCATCGGAGGTTCATAAGTTTTGTCTACTTGGTTGTAACAGTTTGATTGTATTTATTTTATTCAATGCCTGTTTAACCCACTAGAAAATAATTTAAACACCATCAAGGATGTAGAGTATCTTTATGCATTAAATTATACCCCTAATAATGATTCAGTATTTTGAATGTAAACACGTAGGTTTTGTGTTATAATTTTAATAAATACAAATATTGTGTGCTTTTGCTGGTACTTAAGTTATAATCTATTAAATCATCAGTTATGTGTTCTAAATATACTTGAACTGTATTTCAGGAAACACCCAGTAATGTTGCATGATAAATTTTTCAGACGTGCTGTAATTCATACAGTCTAACCAGGAATATAATAGGAGATTTGTTATTTGAAGATTGTAGTAGTATACTGGGCAGGTATGGTCATACTTCAAATGTAATATTTGTTTACATATGAACCGAATAATCTATGCAATATTATAAATTAATGTGGGATCAAAATATAAGCAGTACAACATGTCAGAATAAAAATTCTATAAATTCTGCAATGATAGTAAAATATATGAAGCTAAGGTAATCCATAAAATCTCACTCTGCAGTTCTTACTTGCTTGTTTCCTGTCTCCAAGTAACTGAGCAATTTCTGTTGCTCCTGTGCAATGGCGCGTTTCTGTTCAGCACCAAATGTGGACATGGCAAGTAATGGCGATGTTGGTGGAATTGGTCTATATTTTGCTCGAGGTATCATGACTGTTAGTGAGCGGTCTCGCTGCTCTGAATATGGCATTCCCTCGTCTGATGATTCCACTGCAGTGGACACCTTTCTGCTACCAGCATGTACTAAAGCTGGCTTCATCTGTGATCCAAATGTGCTGGCAGGCTGTAATTTGGTAATGTTGGTCAAAATATGTGATCAATGCATGTGATATGCATAAAATTTCTTTTGATTACATAAATTTTGTTTGTGGACTAGACATACATGTGTATTTGTAAATTATATCTTTACAGTGCAATTTCTTTTTGATGCATGTGTGTGTGAAGTCACCGAATCCTAATGTAGCCCTTATATATGTTGTGACACTGAATCAGGTGTATCATTTAAAATGATGATGACTGTAACAACAACAATGAAGCTAATGCTCATGGTGGTGGTGGTGGTGGTGGTGGTGGTGGTGGTGGTTGTGTTTATGACTATGGTGATAAAGATATAGTGGCAATGATGATTCAGTTCATCATATCTGTTAATGTGTTTTTGAGCAGAAAAATTAGCCCATACCAGGCAAACATTAAAAGAAGAACAAAGAGCAAAACATATGAAAAGTACAAATGACATAAACTAATTGTAGTAAAAATTGCAGTAAATGTGAAAAGTACTGTAATGCCTGAGTGTACAACAATATGTCTTCAGATTCTAGATGCTAAAATAATTTAGAATTAAATAATCTGCAGTAACTCTATGTGATACCTAATGAACTGTGTGGAGCAGAGTCCTTCGTGAGAAGCTGATAATTACTTAACAGGTTGGATAATTTCGTGACTTCTATAAAACTTGAATGTATGCATTTTTAGTTCATTTAATGGTGCTGCTAGTAACTGCGACTGCTTAATATTCATGAAGTATGTGGTCCAAATTACTGATTTGTTACATAAACAACATTCTCAGTGACACAGAAAGTCCATTAATCCATTTACAGGAATGCACCATTGGACACAGGTTGGCAGCTGAATCCAGTCCACACAATGACATCCTATTTATTTAGGATATATTTTAATATTATCGTCCCATAAATCCTACATTTTGCTCCCGATTTTCCAACAAAAATATTGTGTGCATTTATTATTCTCCCATGCATACTACATGCCTGACATATTTTATTCTACACTATCCTCTTTTAGCATTGTGGTTATATTCAGCACAGTCACAGCACAGAATGAAATAACATAGAATAGAGCATTTTTTGCATAAGAATTAATTAAAATACCTAAGAGTCTGACGATGAAGATCCTTCCAACTGCCAGCAAAAACAATGTTAATCTAAGCCCAGTCAGCTGTCACTGAATCTTCAATTACTAGAATTTTTCAACATTACATGACCACTGAATATATTTGATACAGGAATGAAACTGTCAGCGAGAAAAATCAGTCCCTGTTGAAAATATTATTTGATATTATTTGGGTTAACTTCTTAATATTTATATATGTATGAATGTTATTGTGAGTGTAATTATTTTGTTTGTTGGTAAATATATTTGTCTGATGCCAGTCTTGTCATGTATGTAAATAACAGTGACATTTTTCTGGTAAGGATTATGAATTGAATGTAAGAAAAAAAGAAACGTTGATACAGCGTGACATTCACAACAGAGACGCATCTGACTGGTACTGTAATGATGGTGTACAATGAAAATGAAGTAGTCTGTGGTTAGTCTTGTAGGAGTATGTAGACAGCATCCAGAATGGATAAGCAGCAGTGAGTACTTAAACTGTGATCATATGGTGAATAAGTCAGTAAAGACTTAACATTACGTAAAATTTTGTAGTTTTAGCAGGAACACTGGGACATGTGATATGCAGTCCTAATATTATGATAAAAATGTAAAAAATAATTAAAACAACTAAACTTGGAGCAACAATTCAAATTGTCAGACTCACTGACACAGACAGCTTTGAACTGACTGCTTCCATTTTATTTCATGTTCGTGGAGTTACGTATCAAATATAGGCAGTGAATTATTGTTTCACTTAATTTGTCTTCTAGTATGAGGGTGTATCTTATGTGATCTGCAGGTATGGTACTTGCCTGATGCGTTGGCGTGAGGTAGGAGACAGGCCCATTATCTGCGGCACTACCCTCACTGCTAGAATCCTGAATCATGGCACACTTGTCAAGTGTGTGAGTGGGACTGCGATACCGCAAGAACCCTGTCCCTGTGCTGCAGGCTCGCTGTGAGGAACGCTTGAGGCAAGTCAGCACCACGCACACAATCAGCAGACCAAGGAGTATTGCACCGATTGTGACCAATGCAATGAGCAATACTGCAACAAGTTTCAGTTTCACTCATGGTTATGGTGATTTAAGTACCAAGCATCAGGTGTGCCTGAGTGGTGTGTTATCAGTCATTTATATTTATGTAAATTGCTTAACATCTGGAGTGTAAGAGAAACATTTTATAAGTCAGAAAATCAGAAGTAAAATAAACTGTACTGAAATTATGCGTATGTATTATGACAATGTTACAAATGGATACTCCCATTCATAAAAAATATGCAGTTATGTGATCTTCTGTTACACTTGATTGTACTTGAACCCCTTAAATGACATGCAGAAGTTAGTTAATTGAAAACATGAACAGTTATTCCAACTTAGCATTAAATTCAGAATACTGGAAACTGAAGGATATGACATTACACACCTTTCCTATTCTTCTGGGATATGCCGCCATTTATAATTATTTTAACATCCCATTGGATATATAACAATATTTGTAAAGAATTTATCAAAAATGTTTTATCTTACCTTTAAGATTTATGTGACAGTTTTCACCGGCGTACCACTGAAAGCACTCGCACATTAACTGATCGTCACCTCGTGAGTAACATGTTCCATGGTAATGGCATTTTTCACAACCGATCAGCTCAGCTGTGTTAACAAGCAAGCCAATACTTAAAACACAGAGAAACAGCAACATTGTGATGTGACTTTTGAGAAACTATTATAGTATCAGCCTATAAACATGTGTGTTTGTGTATTTCAACAGATAAGTTCCAATCAGCCTGCCAGTTTCCAACCTCAGCAGAAAGATCATATTACTGGCAGCATCTCAGTCACTGTTGACTTCCCTAACATTAGAGCGACCAACATAATTAAGTTCTTATACACAGTGCTTAGAGGGACTGCAGTATCATAGGCGGTATAGTGAGTATGCTACTGGCTGGGTGGTCAGGGGTCCAATCCCCGGTAGAGCTAGGAGATTTTTCTCTCTTCCATCATGCCCAGACTGACGCTGGGGCCTACCCAGCATTGTAGTCAGTGGGTACTGGAGGCCCTTTCCCCAGGGCCATAAAGCTAACCACTCACCCCATCCAGCATTAATGTTAAGAACGATTATTGTTATATGTCTGTTCCTCCTATTTGCCTTCATGGTGTGGTCAGGGACAACATTATCTTTATGCTTTTAGGTAGTGTTCACAAAGTTAACACTGTAATGATGCTGGGCTTTAAATTCCAGCTACTGCCCAGGATGGAGGGGTTTTAAATTTATAGTACACTTAAATGCATTCATGACTGTACAGTGCACAGAGGCTGGCATCAACAGTTAAAAGAAAATTTAATTAAAGAACAGAATTTGTAATAGTCTGATTTTTGTTCTGTTTTTGGATGTGTGTATAATTTAAATAGCAAAGGAGCAGCAGGCACATATTGTAACAATCGTGCAATCAGTTATAGCCACATTATTTATGTTTCTTTCTAGAAAGTGCAAGTTTCGAAGCCAAGTGGGTTCAGTAATCTCCATTTTCAGTCCAGTTTTGGATTTTACTCTTGTGATTCGAATGAAATTCAATACATGGACAACAATTTTTCCATGCTTCTCGTTATAAATATTTCTTGTGACAGCTGGCAAGGACTCTGTTTCACTCCTAGACCCCAAAGATGTAATTCGACTTGTCTAAGATAGTAAAGATAAAGTTGTCTCTGTGCTCAATTAAATATTATGCCATTGAGATGTAAGAGGATGTGGGGATATAGCTCCACACATTCTTAACTTTGGCCCCAGATGGCGGTGAGTGGTTAGATTTACCCTTCAGCCACTTTACTTGAAGGGAAACAGCTCCAAATACCCCTTAGATGCGAGGCGGGTTGTTGCCCAGAGGTGGTCTTGATGCTTTGGAGAAGAGACATGTCTTGCCACTGCTTGGAATCCAGCTACAGTTTCTTAGTTGTTGAGCACATAGCTAAGTGACTATACCAACTGGACTGTTCCAGCTCCTTATACACAATAGTACTAGGCATATTTCTTGAAAATCACTTTCATATGGTTTAAAATACTCCATCTCACCTGAGCAGACTCGTCCAGGGAACAGTGTGTTTTCTGACAGATCGGTGTAACCATCGTTGCAACTACAGGTGTATGTGCCACGAAGATTGAAGCACTGAGCATGCTCAGAACAGTCATGGAACTGGCGACTCTGACATTCATCAAAGTCTGGATGTGGAAGAGTAATAAATTGAACAATAATTTATTGTACAGTAAATTTTACTATTTACTTAACATGTAGGTTTAAGTGCAGTTTACAACACTCACCTTCAGCTTTGATGTGATGTATGAGGTCTTTATTAGCATACATCTCAGTGCTCCCCAGACTGTAATTGCTGGTCCGCAGTGACTTCCTGAACACATCCTGTAGTCGTGCTTCCTCTACATTTTCTGACAGCTGCAAAAGTTATGCAATCTATTGTTGAAACTCAGAATTCATTTACCTCAATTCTTCCATGTGCCTGCCTGGCATGGTGCTTAATTAAGCACATGAGTAACCTTACCTCTTCATCAGTGTGATGTAAAGTAAATTGTCAATGCCTTTTGGTCTAACATTTGTCAATTCCTAAATTCAAAGTTAAGTTTAATTTTTTGCTAATAATATATGTGAGTCATAAGGAGATGAGAAGCCCTTTAACACAAGATGAAGATTGACTTTCTTTTACAGTGTTTAATAGAAACAAGGGCTATAATGTTAGGGTCACTGCAAACTGTAAGTGGTGTTCATTTTTCTAATAGATGGGAAATGTCTGTAATTTAATGTCATATAGACACTGGTATGAATGGGAATATGAGAATTAATACAAAGAGTGTGAACACCATGTTACAGTTATATAGTATGGTTATTTGTTATGGTTCTCTATAAATAAATTTAACTTAGGCAGGTAATAATGTTCAGTTATTTGGGATGTCTGAGAACAAAGTATTTTGACTTAAGATAAAGCAAATGCAGGATGAAAGAGAAAATTAAGTAGCGAAGATTTGCATAACTTATATGCCACCCAGTGCTAAAAGGGAGATAAAATGAAGGATGATGAGGTGGGTATGACATGTAACATGAACGGTGATGTAAGAAATATATTCACATTTTTGGAGAGATAAATATAGGGAAGAGGCCGCAGGGGAGGTGACTGTATGGGTGGAAGAATGACATCAAAATGGATATTAAATAGATAAGGTGTGATGGTGGGGAACAGATTTAACTAGTTCATAATACGGCCATGTATGGGCTCCTGTGGACATGGTAACAAACCCTCTGGTCTTTTAGAGGCAGAAAATATTTTGAATCGTTTCCCAGAAAGATTCTGAATGGTGAAGTCAGTTTCTTAGTTGGTCGAATGCCCAGTTCACACAGACAGACCATTAAATGAAATTTGTTTTGAAACATTATGTGAAGTGCAAATACAAGACACAATAGCAGTCTAAAAGCTGCTGCCTGTGCAGTGTGTTGGTGTCAGTAAATTACACACCTGTACATAGAAGTTCACAGTGACTCCATCACCTTGGTCATCTGGCTGGAAGCCATCGACAACCACACCGTGATAGATGTCTCTGAGATCTGACTGCATAACCATGCGGTCAAGACCCTCCCTTGCTGCCTCAGCAAGTTGCTGATAGTGTGTTGAGGTGGTATCCTCCATTGAACTGCCATAGCGTAGTGTTTCTTTACCGTGACGAGCCAGTGCCACCTTCATGCCATATGTGTATGTTGCTGTGGGCATAAGAATGACACTATATCGCATCAACTAGTGAGAGATGCAGAGAATGTATTTGGAATCTCTGGATACTCTTAAAGGGAATGAAATATTAAGCAGTTATTTTCTAAGGAATGTACAGTATAACACCAACTGAAACCAGCAGAAAGCAACTTAATCTGTAACACAATCAAAATTTATGTAACTGTTTAATGCTATGTGATATGTCATAAAAATAGTTAACAGTATAATTCACAATATGTAATGTAATTGGATGAGAGTCCGTGTCATATCAGAATTTTGTTATGTGAATGCATAACATTCTAGCTGCTTATGTTAATGAGTGCTTCTTGAACACATGAAGCAAGCTGATTCAAACACTAATGCTTTTGATATATTCAGGAGGTCCCTGTTTAGAACCTCACCTGGGTCACTGTCTGTCCTGACTGAGGAATTTTGTGATACTTTTCAGTCCCTCCAGGAAAATGTTGTGATAATATCTCAAATTAGGTCATGTCATACACAGATCATATTTACTGAAAATTTAACAATGACACTAAGGCTATGTTTCAAAATCTTTAATGCTCTATAGCAAGTAAATTTTTTATCCTAAAATTATCACTGCCAAAGAAACACTTTCTTTTCACTTAGAGCTAAGGACCATTCCATAAAGACTGGCAATGATGCCAGCTGATTAGCACAACATCTACAAAATGGCCCTGAATAGAGCGTGCCATGAACTGTTACTCTTTTCCACATCCTGGTGTGTGCTTCTGTAAGCATGCTTCTGCTGACACACATTTTTTCAATATTTCTGAGGAGTGCTTTTATTTCCATACCTACTTGTGAACCGTAAACAGAATTCACAGACTCTTCTATTCACACATCTCCTTGCAAATAGAAATTACTTACGTCTGCATGGCCTGTCAGGGAACATTCTTGCGAAGCCAGGCCTACAGACACACCTCATGTGTCCCTCCACTTTTTGACAGAGCTCATTGCGAGATGCACTACAGTCTGGCCGACATGAGTTACTTCCTTGATCTCTGTTGTTGGAGTGGGTAGAAGGTGTATTGTGACGTGGAGGTGCAGCTATTAATACACCACCCAGCAACACTGCATTGTTTACCTCATTGTTGGGATCACTTTCATCATGGTTTGCTACTTCATGGTATTCTTCACCACCTTTAGTGCCCTTGTTAATATTTATAGTTGCTGGCTTTTGGTCATTCACCACCACAAAGAATGATTCATTTTCATCAGGACCACCTTTCAATTGCAAAACAAAAGGGTAGTTTTAATGATAACATCATAGCACACACCAAAAGAAGACATACCCAAGTCACATGAGACCTGAAGGTATATAAATAATGCAAAAATACTGCACACTCCCTGAATGAAGGCAGAGCACTATTTATTATGTATTAAAGGGAAATATGGCTTTTTAAGTCGATAATTTAGACTCTTTTTCATCATGTTACCAGCCTGCTACACAACTGCCTGCATTTGTGTCTTCCAGGAGGAGGATATCCCAGAATTCAGACTCCCAGGGATTGGTACTGGTTTGGTCTACAGATGCTTATTCTGTGTTTGAAGTCAAGTACTCACACTTACCCACAGAATCTAGCAAGCATTCCCCTGTCCACCACCTGGGGACGTACCTGGTAAATCACTCTCTCATCTGATAAAGTACATACAATTATAGTTTTATGATATCAGGTAATAAGATGAAGGTTAACCTCCTCTATACACAAATACAGCAAGGTCGAATATCATAATAAATGACCAGATTTTAGAACAGATAATACACTTCAAACACTTGGAGTGTGGTACATGCTATAAATGTGGTGACAATATGGAAGGAAATCTTCAGACATCCCGGGCAGCATGTGGCATACAGTTAATTGCACCTTAACTAGTTAGACATCAAATGTTACTGCAGTAGGGTTGTGTTCAAAATATCTAATATATTGGCAACAGCCAGTGTCCATCATTAGACTTGAGAATGGTTTCATTAAACTGAAACTTGTAGTCGTTTATTACGTAATCTTGTATTGAATGTATTATTAAATCAGCTTGATGCATTATTGCCTTCTAATATACATAAACAAGTATATCTTCTTAGATTCAATACTATATGATCTGATGTTCAGTGTTTCCTTGTCTTCACTTAAAGTACGTGGTTGTTTCTCTCAGCAATGCAAGGTTCTAATATTTTTGAAAAACCAGTTTTGATAAGAAGTGGGGTGATATAGGTATTTGTGCTCTCTAAATTTAATGTCTGTATATTGATATCAGTTGGCTGTTCCATATTTGTCAGTCTACCATATTTATAAATGTTTTATGGCCAATTTCATGAAGCTTTTTCAAGTAATTAATCAGTTTGTATATTTAGTGCTACTTGTGCAGCTGCATTTCTGTAAGCTTAGCCACAGTGTAAGGTTCAGATTCATCATAAGTTCGGAATAACACTGAAGTCACCTTAAAGAGAGTTTATTTTCTCTATATGTGATTTGTTTATTTATTTATTTATTTATTTATGTTTTTGATTTTAGCTGTGTGACTGAGATTAAGCTAACATGCTGCAATGAATAATATTTACAGTTTACTTTGAGCTGCCTCATGGCAGAAGTGGGGGGGGGGGGGGATCTTCTGAGAGCTGGGAACCACAAATTGCCAAGCAACCACATGCTGATGTGCAGTGTAACAATCCAGATAATTGTTTATTGATGACCATTTAAGGCCATTATCAGTAGCTCAGACTATATTGTGTCAAATAGTAAGATGGTTTGTGAATGGTAAATTGGCAAGGATGTGAAAAGAAGCTGTCACAAGACAATATGATTTATTATCCCTGCAGTTGTCTGTGTATGTTTGTCATTAACTGCAAGCCTTATAATAAACAGAGAGGCAGTGAGCCATTTCACCCAGTGAATTTTAATGGTTTGAATTTTAATACTAGACTAGCCAAGAAAGCTTGGTATTGAGAAGGAATACTGCCCTTCATAAACCCATACAAAGAGTGAATATAAAACACAGAGGTGAACAAGGAAGTAGAATGCAATGTAAGGAAGCAAACAATTAGCAACTTACCAGCAAGTACTCCTATATTGCTAGAGATGTTATCTTTTCTCACACCATAGCTATTCTTCTCCTCATAATGTTCATTTTCTTCAGAAGTGCTAGTAGGATTCAGTTGCTCATCCTTGCTCTTATGTCCTGTGTCTTGAATTGGTGTTGCTGAGACAGGTTTGACAGGGAATGTTGGATAATTGGCAGGGTCAAATGGTGATCCAGGGGGATATGCAGAAGGAGTTGCAGAAACAGTAGTTGTAACAGTGGCAACAACACTTGTAGGGCGTACCAAAGTATGGATCTCTGTTTCAGTGACAGTATCTACAACAGTAGATGTCTGTGTCTTTGTTAGAACAATAGTCTGTGTTGAAGGTTGGTGACCATGACTACTGATGACTGTTGTCTCTGTCAGGGTTATTGTTTGGGTGTGTGTGTGAGTAATATAGTGGGTTGGGATTTCTATAGTACTGCTAAAAATGATTTTATTATCACTGGAGCTTTCAATACCTAGACCTGTCTTATGATTATTCTTACTCTCAAATTCGGCACCAGAACGATTGTCATCATCATCGTCACTGTCATTGCTAGGATGATAAGATGATTCATTTTCTTTATGATGGCCACTAACCAAACTTGTACTCAGTTTGTGTCCTACAGTTTTAGATGGCTTCACCATTACAGTTGAAGGTTTTGTAAAGAGGCTGACATGGACAGTGTCTGACCCTGATGTAATTAATGTGGCTGTAGCAGCTGACACTGATGTCTTATTCCTTGCATTGTTTTCAGATACTGGAGCATGACCATGCTCCTCCAGCTCTGGAATTTCAGAACCAACTATAATATCCTTATTCCACAGTATTCCTGTGCTATAATTTGTTTTCCTTTTCCCAGAATCTTTCACTGCTGTTGGTGATATCACAGGTTCTTGTGGTATTGGTTTTCCAATAACTACAGTTTGCAACACAGACTCAGAATCAGAAAGAAGAGGTTTCACTACACCAGCTGTTACTTTGTGGCTATCAGGACCTCTTGAGGTATCATCAAATGCTACAGAACTGTGAGATGTGTTAGATTTTATTGGTTGGAGAGTGGGATGTCCGAATGGTTTTGCTCCATCTGAAGACATAGGTGGCCTCCATGTTGTGATGGGATGTCTCTGTGTATGACTTGAATCCTGAGATAAGGAAGGTGTCTTCATAAAATTTTTATCTTCGTCTTTGTTTGATTTTGTGCCACTGTCTGAATTTATTCTTACCGGACTAGAAATCTCATGCAAAGTTGGGCGGATCCAGAATGGCCTCTTGTCACTTGTCTTAGGTGTGGTGCTGGATGGTTCTGTTGTTGATGGAAGTTCAAACTTGTATGGTGGTGGCTTATTTCCGATGGGTGGTCTCCTGTGGTTGCCAGTACTGATCACAGGTCTGTGAGAGGATATCTGTGATTCAATACCAAGCATGGGAAAGTGCTGTCCACTGGTGCCACTTGGAGTGACTGGTGGTGGAGGGGAAAGACCTACGACCAATTGATGTGAGTTTAAGTCAAAACCAGGCCTCTTTGGTGCAAACGGAAGGATGCTAAATGGGCGTGGGGTATTGGCCTGAGTTTCCAAATCAAAGAGTGACTCTGATGTTGAAGGTTTTTCCAGCTTATGCAAGTCATCATATTTGTCAAAAATTTGCTGTTGCGGTCTGTGGTTCATATTTGCGCCACCAGAACTGACTTTTAAAGTGTTATTGGGACGTGAATTATCATCATATTTGCTAAACTCAGGATGATTCTGTAGATTGCTATGCAGTTTGATGTCAAGAAGTTCTGATTGATGGGTCTGAGGTTGTACTTTGTGTAAGGTTCCATCTAAATGAGACGTAACTGTTTTTTCTTTCAGGTGATTCCATGTGTTTAATATTTGTTGTCCATCTTCAATTACCACTTCATGTTCTGGTATTTTTTCAAAATCTGGCAACAGTGGTCTTTCATTTGATAGAAACTCTTCCATTAACTCACTGGCATTTGTTGAATGTGGAATTTTATCAAAGTTTGTTTGAGGAGTATTATATGGTCTTTGTGCAGTAGCTGTAATATGAGGGCGTTCTTTATAGTTTGGCTTGTAGGGCCTGTTCTCAGAGTTTGGTTTCAAGACCCTGTCAGGTGGCAATGGTTTGTCAAAAACTGGCTGTGGTGGTTTCATCTGATGCAGAGCTTCATCATGCTTAGTTTCTAGCTTCACATCAGGCCTCACTATTGTGGGGCGATGTGTTGATGCTGAACTTGCAACTAGAACTTCTACTGGAATTTGGCCAGGTCTTAATGGTCTTTGGTTTGATTCTTGGATGACTTCACCTCCCTCTACTTCTATTTGGTCATCATTGTGATCTGACTTAATTACTTGATCCTGTGTCTTAGGGCCTGGAGGATGTATTTGAGATGGATTGAGAGGAATAGCAGGACCATGGAAGTTTCCGGAGTTATGGAAAGAATCAGGTTCAAAATGTGTGTGAGGTGGTGGAGGAGGGGTCATAAAATCTGTTGGTGGTTTTGGATGGTGTGGAAAGGAGTGAATGTGGAGTAGTGGTTTAGATACAGCAGGGAGTTGATTGGCTGGAGTTGGAAGAGGAGGCAGCTGCTGGGTTAGTGGTCGCGAAGGTCTGTGACGATGACTGTGTACATTCGGATTGGGCCTTCGGTATGCTGTACCTGGTCTACCTTGGAGTGGCACATCAAGAACAATTCCACTTGGTGATATATGTTCTCCTTCAACTGAAAAATGTCCAGAAGCTATCTCTACATTTAGTCCTTGCCCAGGGCGTACATCAACATTTATGCCTTGCCCTGGGCTAACATCAATATTGATTCCATGTGTTGGTCTAACATCAACATTGATTCCTTGCCCAGGACTTATTTCTACATTTATGTCTTGCTGTGCGATATTATCATTTGCATGATGTATGTTTTCAGACCCTTGTGGGGGCAGATCCATCCTTGTTCCGCTTATCTTGGAGACATGGGGTGCATGATTCTCAGGATGAATGTTGTGTGGCTTATTTTCCAGTCCATCTATTCCTACAAATCCTGGGATTGATTCTGGTAAAGGATATGGTGATGGGTCATAGAACTCAGAACCTTGGTCACTGAAGGGGTGAGCAACTGTGGAGGCACTATGTGGTATGATCACATGTGCTACTTGTGATGGCTGTAGGTTAACCAGTAGTGGAGTACCTGATGAACGATCAAGTGAATTTGGCTCTGTTTGAGCAAACACTGGTACAGGATTACCATGTATAATATCAGTTCCCTGACTCACTGGTTTGACTTCAAATATGGTTTGCAGAGCAGGAGAAGAAGATGCTTTAGCAGGAGCATAGAGAATTTGCTCATTTGAGTCTTTATAATTCCCATGTATGTCTGGTGGGTGGAGAGTGATATCTGGTTTGTCCAGTGGTGGAGGTAAAAGTGGAATACCATCTGCTGGTGGGAGATGGTGTGCTGAGGAATGGTAGATATGTTCCCGTAATGGTATATGATCCCTCAGTGGTACATGGTTTCTATCTGCTGGAGGTGGGAATGAGTCTCGAAGTGGCATGTGTCCTGAGCTATGTTCCCTATTTGGTGGATGAACAGATGGTGTGTCCCTGTTTGGCCATATGGGTAATGCAGGAGGAGGTGGAGGTTTCATGCCCAGAGGAATTTCTTCCTTATTGTTGCTAATCTTAGGTGGTCGTGGCCCCATTATTGCTGGTTTCCCAACAATTACATCACTATTAGCTGTTATAACTTGACCAGGACTGATAGGAATACCATCTCCCAGCAATGCACTTTCAATTGGTCGACCCATTGCTGCAGAATCTATAGGATGACGTTGATGTATATCAGAAAATCCTTTATCTGGCCATTTCACATCACCATTTAGATTAGCAATACCCTCATATCTTTGACTTTCTGCTGTAGCCACATCTTCTGTGTCATCTCCAGCAGCTGCACCTACTGGAATGTAGATTGGGGATCTTACAGGTGTTGTACCATCCAGACCTGGTGGATTAACAGGTTTAGGAGGGACATACACTGGCAGGGGATTTCCATTGTTATCTCCATAATATGCAGTTCTTATTTTTGGTGTAGTTGAAGGCACATTTATGACAGCTGTGTCATTACGTCGCTTGTCATTATTGAGATTACTGTGTATTAGACCAGCCATTGCATTAATTACAGGACCCAAAGCATTCAGGCCATTAATGCCAAGTGATCCCAAACTCAGAAGATCACTTACTTGAATTTCATTTCCACCAGGACCAAATCCTCCTGTGGGTTTCTTGTTTGAAGGATCTGACACAGGGATCATGGTGACATTCCCTCCAGGTTGTGTCATCATAATAACCTGCTCCCCTGGTTGCAGAGTGGCCCCACTTGGTGTTGCAGTGGAAGTTGGTAAAATGGATGTAAGGTATGAAACGGTTGAAATTGTTATGGGAAAGGAACTGGGCAGTGCAGTAGCAACAGATTCTTGAATCGGAGTAGAGGAACTAACAAGTGACTGAGCTCCAACCACATCCTGGGGGAATAGTACTGTTTCAGCTCCTGTATTTACAACTGTACTCTGGACTTGGCTAATTGATAAAACACTACTTAGAGAAGGAGTTGCTTTTGTATGACCTCCCATTTCTATAGCCAGTGTCCGTGATGTACTAGAACTGTCTATCTGATCTTCTTCATCAAAGAAAATAATGGTTGAACCTTTGATAATGTTGTTGATATTATTGCTTACTTCGTCCATAGAGGATGAGATTTCATGATGAAGTGATGTTGGTGTGACTTCAGTTTCTACTACTGAAGTAGGTCGCAAATCATGATTCATGGCTGTAATCTTCAATTCCTGCCCACCTGATAGTGTAGCTGTAGCCACTATTGAAGGGCTTGACAAAGAATTTGAGTGGATTGAACTGTGTAGTAAGTCTAAATACTCAGGATCCAGAAGGCTGTTGTCTACAGTTTCAGTAACTATGTTTTGAACAATTTTTGTTCTTGAACTAACAACAGTTGATGTACGGTCACCGCCACTATCCTGTAGCAGAGTTGTGAAGTAAGTAAAAGTGGTTAAGTATGTCTTTGTTGCATATAAGTGAAGTGACTGTTTCTGTAAATCAGTTTTTTCAGTTTTCTTAGAAGTTGGTTTAATCTTAATTTCATCTTGACTTTTAGTTGGACTCAAGCTTGGTGGCATTGTACGTTTTGGTGACACATAAAATTTTTCGGTTACTACATCTGAAGATGTTGCTATGTTTGTACGTATAACAGTACTACTACCTTCAAGGAATGTACTAAAATAAGTGTATGTAACAAAGTATGTCTTCACTATATTTGTTATAGAACCTGGCTGGGCTGATGGTCGTGAAACTGTAGGGCTGCTCTCTGTTGGCCCTTTCACTTCAGTTGCTTCCTTATCAGATTCTGTAATGACAATCTGTGTTAAGATATCTTTAGTGCTTACCACCTTCACTTCAGCACCATCTGTCAGTGTCTTCGTAAATGATACTGTACTGAGATATGTGTTAGTGTCCAGTGTGGATTGTCTTGATTGCTGCAGCTGAGGTAAGTAGTCATGTGGTGCTGTCAGTGTGTTAGCTACGGTGCGCTGTGAGGTAACAACCAGAGGAACATCACCATCAATCAGAGTGTTGAGATATGTGTAAGTAGTATGAAACACACCAGTGAAAAGGGATGGACTTGCTGAAAGGGTTATTCCAATTGTGGGTGTTTGAGTTTTCATGTTGCTGCCTGTCCGTTCCTCTGTAACAACATTGGACACTATCTCCTCACTACTTGAAACAGTTGTTATGCCACTTTGCAGGAATGTTGTTAAGTATGTGTAGGTAGTGACATAGGTTTTTGTTACAAAAACATTCTGTTGCAGCGATGAGGACAATTGGGCTTCAATCTGCAGAAAGAGAAAAAAAATCACGTAATAAGCAATGATACAAATAGTGAATTTATCTTTCTTCTTTAATACACGCCAAAGGAAAGAATTTATTTTGACATTAAAGGTCATTAAATAAAAAAATCGTACTATGCATAGACGTAAACTTGAATTTATTTTTCGTAGGTACAATAACATGATTTAAATTTCCTTCAATAATACAGGAACAAGGTGTTTGCTGATGAACTGGATACAATTGGCTCAGGCTTCTTAAAATGCAGGATTGAACTTTCCGGTTCCTTAATGAGAGGCAAATTCTTGAGTAGATGAGTGAAAATCAGCTTCTCAAGAACAAATGTGCTTTAAGGAGTTAGTTGTTTTCTATGAGTTTAGTTTCTATATTTAGAATTTTATTACACCCGTGTGTTTATACTTCACTGGTTGTTCCTTCTGGCAATGATTGCTAGGAAATTTATATGACTGTTGCAGTTTCTGAACTGTGAAAAAGAAATAATGGTCATGTATTTCACTGATTATGACAGAATCATTAGAATTTTTATAATTATGTTTAACATTAACTGCATATACAGTAGGCTTTACTTGGTAGAATTGTGTAATGGTATATGAAATACAAAATTTTAAAACATTTATGGTTCTGGAAATTTTGCAAAATACAGTATAATCAGTTATGGCTCATGTCATGTTAATAGCTATGACAACCATTAGTCAATAATTTGATTATTATTACATGTGTTCAGGGCAAACTAATAGTGGGAAGGAAGCAAAGTATATAATAATTCACATTTAGTATTGACAGAGCAAGGGGATTAAGAGCATGTGTTTTGAATCGTATTAATTTTATTTTAAATATATAAAAGTGGCAAAGGGACTTAATACTGCCTGACTTGCGTAAGACTACTACACTGTGCTCAAGATAATAATAATCATCATCATCAACATTCATATGGGCGTCTCAAAAACATCTCCTAAACATGAGGGACCATTTTAAAAAATACAGGGCATCATACATACAATAATGAATTCCATGTACAGTGGTAGTCTATACACATAACTTCAATCACGAAAATCCTTACATTTACAGTATAAAAATCTTCCATTTTAGTTGCATTATATGCACTGGACAATGGTGAAACATGAAGGTGCTGGGACGGGGAGATGGTGCTTGGCAAAATGCCATGAACATGTGTGCAGCCAATGGAAGTAATGCTCCGCATATTCTTAACCTCAGCACTAGGAAGAAGCAAGTGTGTAATTTCATGCTCTGACTACTTTTCCCCTGGGGACAAAGCCCATGGTGCACATTGTTTACAAAATAGATGAGCCTCATAGTCAGGGTGTAGGTAGCTGTGATAAAAATATCCCTGCCAGGAATTAAACTGCAGTCACTGAACCTGTAGCCTGTCACTGACATGAAGTATATTTAATGTTAAGTCGCTTACTTACCTGAGAATTCGCATGTGGTAGGAAGAGAACCATGTGATCTGTGAGTGTGCTGGGTGCCAATGTGATTGGCCGAGATATGGAGCTGGACAGTACACGCAGGACTTCAGGCTCCCCTGGCAGGGTGCTTCTGTCACCAGCAACAAT
Source organism: Coptotermes formosanus (assembly GCA_013340265.1). NCBI lineage: Eukaryota > Metazoa > Arthropoda > Insecta > Blattodea > Rhinotermitidae > Coptotermes > Coptotermes formosanus. Next base: position 741,452 of record BLKM01011478.1, on the reverse strand, counting down.
TACTTCCACACCATTACTCATCACCTTGGTGGCCAGATTGTATCGTGCCTCTCCCACACTATTCATGTTCAGTCCACGGCCATTGACTGGCAGCTCTGCAGGGAACATTCAAGGATTCACCAAATGAAGGTGTTACCTAAACTTTATATACATTGCAACCAGTTTTTGTGTAAATCACTAATATATATATATATATATATTTCCACATGAGAGACAATCTCTGTATTCTCTAGGTCTTCCATGTCATTTCTGGTGCAAATATCACACAGACTTACAGAGTATGTGAACAGACAATTGCATGAGCCACCTCAATATGCACCAAATCTGCCCTTAATTGTGCATGTTTTTCTGGACATATATTTTTGTGGCTTTTCCCTGACATCAAGGTAAATCTGTGAATCATTGTTCCTGCATGCCTGTATATTAGGTGCAAGGTAAGTATCTTGCTATTAAGGGACCAAACATGTTTACTTTTTTTTGCACAACATTTGTATGGACAGAACATTGAAATTAGTGCAAACCTTTGCATGAGCTTTCAATAAAATTAATGCTCATAGAGAAATATATTGTTATACTAATTTTCTTCATGCTTAGGTTGTTTTATGTTTCACTGGCTTTAAAATTTAAGTTGTGCTAGCTTCCTCCATTGGACGTTTATTACAAAATTGAGATAAGAAAACTAGTAATGACATCAGGAGATCAATGGTACCAATGGCAATAATAACAACAATAGCAATGATGGTAATGATGATTATAATAGTGGTGGTGGTGTTAATGTTGGTGATGGTGGCGGTGGTAGTGCTAATAATGACAAGGATGACATATCATCTTGTCACAAAATTTTCAATATTTAATACGAAGCCTTATGCCCATAGGTTTCCACAGAGGAATTCAGTATTTGAGAAGTGGGGTATCCGTGATTTCAGGCTTTTGCCGCGATGCTGATGAGATCTGCACTCGTCTGAGATATTACGCAGCGTCGAATGGCAATCCATTACCGACGTTTCGGGACAATGTATCTGTACCATCTTCAAGGGTCAAGAAGTCGTGACTTCTTGACCCTTGAAGAGGCGACCGATACATTGTCCCGAAACGTCGGTAAAGGATTGCCATTCGACGCTGGGTAATATCCCAAAAGGGCGCAGATCTCAAGGAGTGGGGTAACCTAATTCTTTTTCTCCTTCCCTTCATAAATAATTAGGGCACAAATACAAAATTCTCTCCTAGCCATACAGATTGATTTATTGAATAAATTATCTATTAATTAATTAATCTTTTTTCAATTTCTTGCTGTACGACTTCCTCCCTTTTTTTCATTCATTGACTCACTCATTCACTCGTTTTTTTTCTTGTTTATATCCCTTTTATGTTATTATCAGTGACTGTCAGCCGTTTTTCCTGTCTGTGAAGTAAACATACTGTACATGTTAGTGATGTTGGTGCTAATTTGAGATCTTGTGGAGAAAGAACCAAGAGTTTGGAGAGCTTAATGAATATTTTTGTGTGGTTACTTTAATTACTCTTTCCTAGAAGTCGGTATGGACGTGGTTTTAATACTGTGTCGTATAGATGACGCTGGAGTAAGTCAAGATGACTTCACTAATCATGATATTATGTTTGTGTGAAGGTAAGAACCAAATTCAGAATGTTTGTTACAGGCACATGCTCAGAAGTCAGAAGTTGCAGTGTATCAATGGCATGATTTATTGGTTACATTTATTGGGTGCATGGAGGACCACAATCAAACTATACAGGTTATGTGAACATTTAATTTTATTTCTAAGCATTTCTGATAACAAGTCTGATGCTTGATGTTTAAGTAGGAATATTTTGGTTATTAAGGCATGAAATGAAGCAATTGTGCCAGTCATGAGTATTGTGGGATGTTGAACATAATATTTTTTTTTACCATTGAGGTTATAGAAAGTTTAAAGTAATTGCTCATAAAAATGTCTAAACCACAGTAATGCAGCCACACTGAAGATCCATGCTTCATGAATCAGTCAGTGTAGGTAAATGATGTGACAGATATTGCACAAGAAAAGACTGGAATGACTTAACAATTCAGTTGTAACTGCTGTGTACCATTTCCCTCCACAGACCAGTCACAGCAGATTTCTGTTCTTTAATTTCATTGAATCAAACTCAGCTATTGATTCTGCAGTATGTAGTAATGTAGTACTGCAGCATGTAAGTGCACCATGAATGTAAAAACTCAGGATATGGGCAAATAAGAATGAGAGGCTTTTAATTAGTTCTGTAGTAGTATCCACAGATTTTGTGTGTTGGTGGTTTGATTCTGTCGCTCAGAGTGTTATAAGGATTATTTTAATTCCATTTTTCCTTGCAAGTATTTTAACATATTCATATTTGCAGTACTGACATTGCTGATGTAGGGAAGTCTCATGTCAGCAGTAGTTTTCAAGAAATCTATTTGTTAGAATGTTCCATGTCTTCCTTCCAACTCTACCTGTATGAAACTGTTCTACTTTATTCAGTTTCAGATCACATTATACACTTTTTAAACAATCGGGGAACAAAACCACAGTGTGAGCACCACATAAGTGACCGTCTTTATCAAGCAAGTACACATACATCACACATATTACCTAACATCCTCACACATTTCTTATTGTAAATTCTTACTATATGCAATACAAACATAATGTAATTGAAACCAACTAACCCACTTAGAACTGCAATAAAATTTGGTTTGTTGTAAAAATATAAAAATATAGCCAATACTAAGAGCTGTAATAGTTTGCTAAGAAAGTTATTGATGTTTGTCTATAAATATTAAAATCCTGTAAAAATATTATCCAAACAAAACAGGCATGGGTAAGTGGGCCCCATATTGTAAAGACATACCCACTATTGTTTTAAAGTTTTACTGTGTGTAACTTTATATAAAACAATACAACTTTGAAGACAAAAAGTACAATTTGAAACTAGAAATAAGATATACACTGATAGACACAGATGTACATAATTGTACCTGACAGACTGTATGAACTTTACAATTCAGAAGTCTGCGCTTGTGTTTAGATAAACAGACACAGAAAAGAATATAGACTACAGAAGTGTGGGGACAGAAACTGCAGGTAGAAGCAAAGACAGGAATTTTTACAAAGGTGAAGAACATGTAAGAAATGGATCTATGAATGTCACAGACCTGACAAAAACAATGAGTATAAAACATAAGGTATGAGAACAGAGAAAGTGAAGAGGAGAAGGACTCACCTGTGGCTAGCACGGGCAGTGTCTTTGTTACAACGATGGTTGTTACATGAGGTTTCACCTCTGTGGTGGATGTGACCACTTGCTCCTGACCAGCTACTCGAGTCACAATATATGTGTATGTTCTCAGTCTTGTTGATGTCACTGTCTCCATCACAGTTGTTGAACTGATGTCTGGTGCAAGTGTTGAGGAACTGGCTGTGGTTGCTAGGACTGCTGTTACTGATAATGATATGGGCAAGCTGTCAGAAGAAGAATCAGAATTCTTGTGCGTCTTTAAGGAACTGTCATCAAAAAAGGTGTTTGAAGAAGAATGCGACAGACTATAAGAAGGAGTGTCTTCAAAGTTTGAGAATGTTGCTGCAGTAAAAGCATTGGTTGGTGGCGTTGTATACAGATGTTTGTGGGTTTTTGAACTGCGTCCGAATGTTCTGGAAGTGGTTGAGGGGCGCCTACTTCTGTAGGAAGACTTGTTATTACCACTACTGCTGTGGATATTGTGACTGCCAACTGTAGATGATGGTGTCAAATTAGATGTACGGCGTCTACCAGGGAAAGTTGTCTTGGTACGTCCAGGTTGTCTGGTAATGCTGAAGCGTGTTGGACGGATAAACCGTGGACCATCAAATAAATTTTCTTCTGTTAATGAAATTAAGGTGTCTTTGGTTGTGTTTATTGATGCAGTTGTAATCTCATCTTTGGCCACAGTATTTCCATTGTCATGTTCTTGAGAATACTTTGTATCTGTCTCATGACCATGTTTCTCCTTCACTGATATGTGTTTATTGTTTTCTTCTACACCTATATCTGCTTCTGTGCTTGTAGATTCATAATAATTTTCTGGTTTATGTACAGAAGTTAAATTTAGTGGTTTAATTGTTTCATAATCAGTGGGAGTGACCAATGAAATCTTCAGTGATGATACTTCAAGTGGTAAGTTTTGTGTTGACACTTCAAAGGTTGGTGTCTCAGACTCAAGATTGCGAGTTGGCACATAAAATGATGATTCAATTTGTGGGGGTGGAATAGTTATAAGTTTGGATGTAGATGCCACAGTACCTAAGAGACTGCTAGAAGGAGTTGAATCCTGCTCTTCATCATTTGCTTGTGTTGAAATTAAGGCATCAGTGTCTTGTTCAGTCACTGATATGTGCAGCCCTGCATTTGTTTTAAATGGAGTGGTAGTTTCTTTATCATAACTGTGCTTCTTGCTCTCTTCTACGGATGTTGTGCCATCATAGACTCCTTGTTTAATTTCTCCACTCATGAATACCTGTGAAACCTTAACCATGTTCTCTGTGTCAGTATTCAGTCCTTTATCTCTGTTCAGCACAGTATACTTATATGAGTATAATGTAGACATAGAGTCAGGGATAACATATGTTGGCTCAATATCTGTTTCAAACTTTGGAACAGGCCTCTTTTTTGTTACCACAATGCGACGCCTCTGACTTGGTGTTATAACAATAGGCCGTTTTTTTGTAACCACAACACGCCTGCGACCTGGTGTTGTCTGCATGCTGACTTTGTCTCCTCTTACAGTAGTTGGAAGCAGGTACAGATCTCGCTCAGCAACAGCTGTATTACTACTGCTGAAAAATGGAATTTCTTTTGGTCGGTATGTTGTGATGACAAGACCATCTTTGACCATGCCTGAGGTATTGTTACCAGGTACAGATCTTGATATGAAAGTGTCCTCAGGGATGTAATCAACTGTGGAGTGGTCTGGTTTCTTACGGCGTGTTACCACTACTCTTCTTCGTTGGTGATCATTTGTATCTTCACTAGAACTTAAATTTGCTGGTCCATGTCCATGTATTATCTTTACCATCCTTGAGCCATATTCAGGTTTCAGAGAGACATTTCCTTGTCCATGTTTGTTAATATCTTCTGCACCAATGTCCATATCAGGAATTCTGAGTGTATGTTGTGCTTCTGACAATGTTAAAATTTCTCCTGTATTCACATTTTTATCTTCATTTAGTTTCTTTCTATTTATAGGTACTTTAATTCTGACCTTTCTCCTTTGATGAGATGATGTTTTTGAAAGTACATCACTATTATCTGTTTCTCCCAAACTGACATCAGTATTTCTTTTCTTCCTCAAGGCTTCTGTTTGCTTAATAGCTGTTGTTTGTGTACTGTTCCTAGGTTTAGGTTGTAACTGAATATTTCTTTTGCTTGTGTTCTGTTTCTTGTTACATGACGTGCTAAGCATGCCCCTATTTTCTTGATTCTTGACCTTCCGCTTGAGTGGGGCAAACTCAGCGGGGCCATTGGATAAAAAATGACCGGCAGAAGAGCTAGAGTTGAAAGAAGAGGCAATAATTTTCTTCATAGATACTTTTTTCTTGTTTTCTGTTGAGGAGGGTGTTGGATTTTCAGTTGAGGAAGATTTTAATACAAGAAGTTCACTGGATGGTGATGAGTTACCAATGACTGATGAGACATAACTGCTGACATCACCAACAATACTTTCCAGACTCTGTGTCTCAGTTTCACTGGCTTGACCAGATACCTCATTCATTGCAGACATGACATAATGATCTAGGTAACCATCATCGTCAGAAGTAGGAAAAGAACCTCCAATTTCAGGCACTTGTGATGCCTTCAAAATGAACATTTCAGGTGCAACGAATTCCACTTCACGCTTCTTAATAACAGCAGAACTCTCATCACCAAGGGTAACTGTAGAGATGACAGTGCTGAACTCACCAGGGCGCCGTCCAGAAACATATAAGGTTACAACACTTGTTTCTGCTGGTATTGGAGGTGGATCAGGAGGTTTCTTATCTGTTCTTGATTTCTTTCTTGAAGTCTTGAATGTACGGTCTCGTCCACTTTCTTCTTCCTTAACATTCTGCACAGCATCGTCATCGAGAATTTCTTTTTCAGAATCTCTAGCAAGCCTGTCTGCATCATCAGGCGGTCTCTGCCGGTGTCTGGATGGAAGTTCAGGGGCTATATCTTCTAGTGCAATGTCATGGACTGGCTTCGATTCCTGCTGGTTTATTTGCTGCTGAAGACCAGCTAGGAGAGGATTTGATGTGATTGGCTGTTGCTGGGTTTGTCCACCTAACAACTGTGCCTGAAGCAATGCAGGAAGTAGCAAAGAATTAAGTTGGTTACTTCCAGCATTCAAAGCAGCAGTTGGTGTAACAACAATAGTGTCTGTAATAAATTCTGTTGCAGTAATTACCTCAGTTGAGCTGTCCACGATGGTGGTAAGAATCTCTTTTCCTCGGAAGGTCAGTGGAATAACTGTAGACATTCCCTTAGTAACTGTGGTAACATAAGTAGTTTGCCTTGTCTTGAATTCTGTTGTAGGGCTTGGTGGTGGCCCAGGATTGTTGAGAGCAAGTAGAGGATTTAAGTTTGGTTGTAAACCAAGGTTACCTAATAAAAGCTGAGACAATAAAATATTTGCCAGTGGTGCATTAGGCGATATTTGTGGTTGTAGGGTGCTGACAACCTGTTCAACATCGTAAACAGTGCTTGGTACAATATGGGAAAAAGATGTTTTATGTCCTCTAATTATTGTTGGTGTAAATATTACACTAGTAGTTGGCGTTTCGTGTATTACAAACTGTGTAATCTCAGTGACTCCACCTGGTAAGGTTCCGGTAACTTCACTTGTCAGATATAACACTGTATTACCGTCCTTAGCTGTTGACACCGTGTACTGATGTGGTCCTAACACCTCGGTGCTTGCACTAGCAGTAATCACGTTTCGATATTCTGTGATGCGTCCATTCACGACAGGGATTGTGACTTCAGTGGGGATGCGATGGGTCACTGTTATACTTCCATCAAAGCTTGATTGAGAGTACGTGTATGTATCATAGTCGGAAGTCTCTCCCCGGTATCGGGTTCGAGTCGATCCTCTCCTGTTCGTGTTGGGGTTACGGCGGGGAGGGGACCGTGAATATGTCGTGGCTTCAGACTGGCGATTGTTGGATTGAGTTCTAAGCCTCGGCGGCTTCGGTCTCTGTGCTGATGCAGTCGGTTCAGGCGGTTTATTATTCGTTGTTCGTCTTCGTGGTGGAGCTGTTGTAGGACGCCTAAAGTTTGCGCGATTATTCGCAGTAGTATCTTCCTTTCTAAGTGTAAATTGAGACCTACCCATATTTGAAGATGCTGATGTAGGTCTCACTCTAGGTTGCGTCGATGCAGAAGTTCGTGGTCGAGGTGTAAACCTCCCGGGATTTGCCGACTTCGATTTCGTGGTGTCCTGAACAAATTCCGGGTCTTCAGTGGATTCCTGTGGGCTTCGCGTTGATAATCCAGGGCGGCGGTACCGAGGAGTGAAACTTCGCGTAGATCCAGTGCCACTTTTAGTGCCAAACTCTGCTTGTCTCTTTGTGCGTACTTTGCGATTGAAGCCTACAAATGGACGGATGTGAACGGGATTATATGCTTTGTCGCTTCGTCTGTTGGGCGACTTGTTTGGTTTTTCTTTTGATTCACTAGTTTCAGATCCGTCGTACTCATTATCACCAATGTCTCCATCATCCTCTTTTTCGCCTCTGACTTCTTCATGTTCATCCTGTTCATCGCCTTCATTCTCATCTTCATTTTTCTTGTCTTCCTCGTCATCTTTTTCTGGTTTCTTTAGCAATCCTCTAGGAGGGAACAGACTATTTGCAGGCCTTTGTCTGGGAGTCACTGGGTTGTACCTATTATTTGTAGGAGGTCTGGTAGTAGTAGACCCTCGTTCACTTGCTGGTCTTCGTAACAATGGACTTCGTCTCGAAGATTGTGTTGTAGTTGGTTTCGGAGTGGTGCTTGTTGTTTGTGGAGTTCTCAACGTAGGTGGCCGCCTAAATCGTAATAGAGGATTACTGCTACGACGGGAAGATTCCGTACTAGTGGATATGGGTTGTGTGGGTGGATCCTGTTCTTCGTCAGTGAACTGTGGCGTCTCATCAGTTACGATGGTAGTGAGATCATCTTCGGGTTCCAATGTTTCGTCAGTGGAGGGCGTGGTAAAGGTTGTACTACCAGTTCTTCCGAGAATCGACGAATGAGTGGGTCGAATACGGAAGCGAGAGCTACTTGCCCCCTGATGGGATCCAGTCGTGGAACCTCTGAATGGATAATCCGAGGATACTGCACTTCTACTCGAGGAGCTTCTGTAAAATCCCCCTCTTCTGGACGTTGAGACTTGACCAGGTGTCGACGTAGCATATAGGCGAGATGTTCCTACAGAACTACGCCCTCTTCCAGTGTAGTGAGTGGAAAACGCAGAAGTTCCACCTCCAGTGGTTCCCCGTGTACGGGAAGTTCTCCTTGCGCCTGTTGTCCCAGAAGGTGTTGCTCTGATGTCACTGTAATTTGTCTTGTACAAACCAGAAGAACTGCCACGTCTGTTGTTGTTGAACCTGCCTTTTCCATTCCCATTTGTTTCAGATTTTGCAGCTGGTGTTGCTGTTATAGTAGGCGTAACTGTTGCTCTCGTAATCGTTGTAGCACTGCTGCCTATAGCTGTCTTTCTCTTAGGGTTAAAGGTTGGCCTATTTCTTGAAGCAAATGGTCTGATTTGAGGCGTGAAGGTCCGCTTTCTTGTTGAAAATGTTAACCTTGATTTCTTGCGATTTTTACTAACATCTTCATCACCTTCGGTATCTTCTCCGTTGTCTCCATCGTCTTCTGTTTCGCTGTCAGTAGCTCCGCTTCCTTCACTGAGCGAACTCTCTATAACAGCCGGTGTGGGTGACGTAGTTGAGGACAGCGTTGGTGTTACAGAGACGTAGGGGCTCTGAGTTGCTGTGGCTGCGATTTCGTTGACCCTGGAACCGGGAACAGAGGTGGGCGTAACAGCTGCTTTGAAACTTGAGGTGCTTTCAATGATCTGCGCGTATCGCCCATCGATCAATGTTCCCACTACCCTGGATTCGTAGAACGTAGTAGTTTGGTCCTTAACTATAGAACCTTCAACTATACGAACCAGTCCAGTTCTTTGTACTTTCACGCCTTCTGCTGTACTTGGGCTTATTGCTGCAAGAACAGATTGTCTCTCAGTGTTTACATTAATGGATGTTGTGCTTTCGACCACTTCTGCATAAAGAGTGTCGATATAAGTTCCAATGGCTTTAGTAGTGAAATATGTTGTGCTGACTCCATCAGCATCCACAATCCTGCCTTCATGCAGGGACACAACCCCCGTAGGTTTCAAGACGAGATTAATTTTGTCTGAAAAGACTGGAGTCGGGGTGACTATTTCAGTGGAACTTTCTAGCACTTGTGCATACAGGCCGTCTATGAATGTCCCATATACGTCAGTTGAGAATAATGTTGTGGTTCCATTGTTTACTTCACTAGTTACAATTGTCGACAGAAGACCAGTTGGTTGCAATGGCAAGGGCGAATCTACGGGCATCGAAATTTTTGTTGCTGGCTCAAGAATATTCTGCTCGGTTGCACCACTACCAATGGCGCGGCCCGTTGCGTCACTGGCACCTTCATTTATAATATTCGTAACAGTCTCAAGCCGGCTGTTCAGAACGGTATTGTTACCAATATAAGAAGTGGTGAAGTAAGTATAAGTCGTGTAGAATGTCGCGGGTTCTATTGAAGCAGGCGTGGATGAGGGCAGAGTTATTTCTTCTAATGTTGGTGTTGTGGTGACATCTAAGGTAGTTGCATTCGACGATGAAGGGCTCAGGGTGGGTGTTACTGTATTTGAGATTGTTTCTTCTCTACTTGTAACCACAGTACTTCCATCTTTAAATAATGTTGTCCAATAAGTAAAAGTTGTGAAGTATGTTATGGGCAGAGTTGCATCTTCTGGAGCAATTCTTGTTGGAGCCGCTGAGGGAGCTAGTGTTTCTGTTACGACATTGGTGACCGTCTCTAAACGGCTGACGACTTCACTCGAAGAACCCTTATAGACTGTAGTGAAGTATGTAAATGTCGTATAGCTTGTCTGAAGAAGCAAAGTTGGAGATGGCTCAAGGTCCTCTGTATTGCTTTCCGAGCTGATCTGGTCGTCAAGTAACGGATGTCTGTCATTCCTTTTCTCCAGCATCATAACTTTGCCTCCATCAGAGCTGCTACTCGTGACATCAGTGCTCATTGTTTCGACAACAGCAGGTTTGTCTGAAACCAGTGACGATGCAACAGCCACTGGTGTACTGCGTAAATCACTGTCTGCTTCTCGGGATGTTGCTGGAGGTTTCGGCGATGAGTTTTCTTCTAATACAGTCTGAATGGTAGCACTGTTACGTGCCCTTGATATGGTCGCATAAATACTGCCAGTTCTCGGTGTGTTTCTTGGGAAAATGCTATTTTCTTCATCGTCAACATCGACAGAATTAACATGTGAACTTTCAGTTCCATAACTCGGAGATTTATGTGAACGAGAAATCGTGCTGCTGTATGAATAAAGAGGCGTAGATCTTAGTATCGGCGTTTTAATATGGTTAATATCTTGAGAAGACTCGATGATATCTGAGTATAGGTTAGGCTGTCGAGGAGATTCAACTTGGTGTACCACATCTAGGTCTGAGTCCTTCTCAAATAATGGTTCACGAAGCGATATTGTAGGTTCGATCATGACCACTGTTGGACTTGCAAGCAGGCCACTAGGCGTTACAATATTTGTATAGATCTCTGTTCTACTTGAAATTTCCGTTTCACCGTCAACCAAAATAGTCGTGAAGTATGTGTAAGTCGTGTAGAAAGTTTTCAGTTCTTTGTCAAGTGTTCCTGATTCTCCATATTTATTTAATATAGGCGTCGGAGTTGCTAGTTCTTTTTCAAGATCTACAGATTCTATTACGGTTGAAAACAAATCGCTATCAGAGCTTGTACCCAAATCTGGGAAGTATTTCGTTGTTGGCCTACCTACACCAACACTTGTGGGCGTTGGTTCAATAGACGATGGTGAGTGTGTTGATGGTGTTACCAAAGTATCTTCATGGGCTAATAACCCAATAACAGCAGGATCAGATGCATGCAAGATGTAACTGCTGTCCACAGTAGATGTAATTACGTTTGTAACAACCACTTCTCGACTTGAAACACTTGTTGTGTGTTCCTGAAAGAAAGTCGTAAGGTATGTGTATGTTGTGTAGAGGGTTTTGAATATTAATTCAATCTCGTCTTCTTCGCCTTGAACATTATCGTCTGGAGTAGTTGGGCTAGGTGTTGTAACTTTTATTTCATCAGGTATTACTGTCGTCTTTTCTTCCGGTAAATTTGGTGTAGTCATTGTATTTACTTCATCGTTATTTGTAGTTTCAACAGTTATGCTCTCGGGTGTTGTATGCAAACTTTCTTCATCTGCTAATGAAGCAGTTGGGGAAGGGACACTACTAGATGGCTGTATCGCACCGTTTGTTCTGAAGGGTGTCTGTTCTTTGCTTGTTTCAGCATCGGGACTGAATATTCTTGTTACGTAACTTTTCTCGGCGGTGGTAACTTCTCTAGATCTTATTGACGTCGTTGTCGATGTACCTTCTGCAGGGATAAAAAATGTAGTAAGGTATGTAAAAGTTTTATAAACTGTGGTGGGTATGAGTTGTGTTATTGGGCCATCAGTGGCTGAAGAAGGAGGCGTTCGTGAAGTCTCGTGTTGTCGACCGTCACTATCCGCTACATGAAATTCCTTATCTTTCTGTTTATTCTTTGTGTCTTTTTCAGCAGTGGTATCTTCTTTTGGTTTCGAGGTTATCTTCCTTCCAGTCTCTACTTCATTAATGGAGTATGTCTCGGAATCCGTCGTCTCTTCGGTCGGCGTTGTTCTCGAACTTTCCTCCTGTGTAGTTCTACTACTGTCGCCTTCTGTGGTGGCTAGTTCTGCAGCAGTAATCGCGTTACCTTCTGTCGTTTGAGGTAATTCGTTACTGGAATCTACTGTTAGTGGTGAAGTTGTCGGTGGCGTGGTTCCTTCGGTCTCTTCAGCAGCTTTTGACGTTGTTTCTGATAGCATATGTGTTACATGGGTGACGGAATTCTGTATTGTGTCCACGACAGCGGTAGGTTGTATAGATTTGTGTGCATCCGTCATATCGACTTTGGTCTGGTCAATGTAAAAGAATATACTTGATGTTGAGTGTATGACCTGGGCATAATTTCCATTAACGTACGTTCCATATATTAGGGAAGTGAACAAAGTAGTGGTTCCATTTAGAGCCTCGGTACCACCAATGACTTTTATCAGTCCCAAAGGAAATTCAGCACCACCGGTATCAAACAACTGAGTCTGGGCAGTAGAGAACGACGATAAAGAATTTGTAGCTTGAATCCCAATCTCTTCAGTGCTAGACTCAGCGGGGCTAGACTCAATAACATCTTCGATTGAAGGCTCGAGTTTGTAATCGTAAGAAACTGATGATGGATCGATAGTATCGATACCGAAAAATGGCTCCGTAATTAAATCTTGTGCTGGGGTTGTTGGTATTTTCTCAGCCATTTCTAACTGTTCGTGAGCTAAATATTGAGCTGCGTCTTCGAAGTCAGTTGGTGGGTTTTCGGTTATTGGCTCCACAACTTGAGCTGACTGGAGAGCCTTGTGGTCGCGGCTGATTGTAACTGATCGAGATGATGTTTCTGGGAGAACCACCATGGTTGGCAAAGCAGTTTGCATGCTGAGTGAGTGACCTGTAATCGTCCGTGTAACCATTCCAGGAGTGTGAGACATAAAAGTTTTGATGCTAGTCACGACAGACACTGGGGTTTCTGTACTAACATGCTGCAACTCCGGGGCGAGCGTTGCGTCTCCTAATATCGAAGTGGCTTTTCTACCTTGATTTTCTCCCCCAGCTGCCCTCGTGTGAGGCATGAATATTATTACCGTGTCCCCAACTGTAGTTGTGAAATCAGAGAAACCCAAGTATGTCACAGTATCTAGTTTCCGATGTTCCATCCTGTTTCCACCGAAGTAAGCTTTCCCTGATCTGAACCGATTGCTTCGAAGATTTGCCTCTGTATTGTGACTTTCAGTCGAATCCTCATTGTCGTCGACCGAAAATCCACTTGGGGCAAACTCATGGCGAACCGTGAATGTCGGTAAACCGTCCAAAGGTCGCACAACTCTAGCAGGACTTACGCCGTTTATCTCAGAATCTTCACCTTCTCCTGCATCCCCTGTATTTCTCTTACTGAAATACTCCATCCGTTTAGCTTTCAAGAGGTTCTCGGAGTCTTGTCCCTGATCTTCTTTGCTTGGGAGGTAGTGCTTGTTCGTGAGTTTCTTTGCCTTTGCTTGCAAGAACAACTCTTCTAGCTCATCTTTGCTATCTACTTCAGGCCCCTGAGCCATGCCAGACGATTCGCGGGTGATTACGGATGTGCTTATAACATTACCGCCCGCTCTGGGGTGTTCCCCAATATATCTAGAATGAGGGGTGTGCTGTCCATTTACTGCAGTCTGGTAGATGTTACCTGATTTGGCGTAACTAAATGGCTCGACTTTTATGACTGAATCTCCGGTCTGAGAAGGAAGCACTTGGATTGGTTTTGTGGGACGTGCTATATCAGCCACGAGGGTTATTGGTGGGAGTACCAGTTCATCAAGGTTTGTGCGTGTCTTGTCTCGACCCTTAGAATCACCGTGGTAGAACACTCTGGAGCTAGTGGTAACCACCTGAGCGTACAGACGGCCGTTGTCTAGAGTCGTGCCTACGACCTGTGTTGCAAACTCGGTGGTCGTACCTTCCTGGACAAATGTACGAGCTGTCGATGTTAAAAGACCGACAGCCTTTTTGTGAAACCGACCATCTCGATGTCGCCCTGTATTATCCACCAGCAGGACAGTGGTGACGTCTGTTTGGTGTGACAGGAATGACAGATCAAGAACAAGAGATGAAAAAACTGCCAGTAAAATACGGAAAGAAAGAAAATACGTACAAGATTATTACACACGTATGACAGTGCAGAGAAACGCTTTATAGCAAGTTGAATAAAACGGAATTTTAAGGCATATGCCTATTCAAATGCCTTAATGATTATCTTAAACCTAGTATGTTGGCTGACACGGCAATGCTTCTGACCAGAAGCGTAGATAACCGGTCGAGAGACCCCGCGACTCAATAATGCCCCCTCCCCCCCGGCATACTTATTAGAGGAGTTACTGCGCCGGGATACTGCCTTCTGTCAGAAGAACGGGATACATTCCGAGAAAACACAAAAATTTTTGTATTTTATAGCCCCGTTACCCCTTCACGCTACGGGGCTGCGGGACCTATACCTACGCCACTACTTTTGACTTGTTTTCAGGAGGTATCCACTTTGAATCTGCGCCGGAACGACGGCTATTCTGAAAAGTTTAATTGTTTTTCTCAGCGCAGGTACGTGCCAGGATAGTACTTTAACTGGGCCACGACCAATTGGTGTCAAATGCTCTTTTCTTCATTATTCACCAAACAACTTGTTAGTCGAGAGTATGTAGGCTAATCCGCGATACTGACAGCGTCGTAACGTAGAGATTGAATAAATAGAGCCTCCAGAATACTAGTCCCACTCCCACTACTACTACTACTACTGCTGCTAAAGCGATGTAACATATAATAGAAGGCTCAGACTTTAAATACCAGCGCATCTTTAATGGCTTTGCTTTTTCTCTTGCTGTACATTTTTAGAATTGAAGAGAAAGTAGTGGTGATTGAAGTGTATGGCCGAAGAGACTGATGACGGACACATTTAAATAATACTTAAACTCCGATTTGCACCTCCAAGAAAACACTTCGCATTGATATTAAAAAAAGAGTTTGTTATTATGTGAAGTGAGTAATCAGTATTTGTTCTGCGAAGCGGAAGGATGCTCCTGCATGTAGGGCCTATGTTGTGGACAAAATAGTTAATTGTTACTTATTATTGTCTGTTACTTTTATTATTATTATTTAATGTTATTTAACCTTAAATAAAGTGGTTCATGTAGTTACCATTGAGATTTTTTAAAGAGTTTATGAGAAGCTGGTATATGAAGTGAAAGAAAAGGCAGACTATTGACTGAAGTGCCTAAGAGAGCCGCAACTTAGGCTAATATTTCAGTATATAAAAGCGTTTCTCTGCTCTGTTGACAGTTTTATAAACACAGATTAAAACTAACAGAGAATTAAAGATTCTAAATTATGAGTTAGTAACCTTTTTTCAGTGTGTGAAGAAAAATTCGTGTATCCCACATCCCGTTTTCACTTAAAAACAAAAGGGAAAGAAATTATAGTCAAGGTCAGTCCGTTAAGATTCCACCATTTTGGAACAGATGACAGATGTTAATATCGCATATGTATTGTAGATTTAACACTGTAAAGAAAAGCAAATAGTGTACCCGCCTGCGAAAGATCCTCAGTAATTTGTCTGAAAAGAAGGCTCACAGTCTTTCGCCGGCAAGTCACTTAAGGTAACTTACTTCATTATAAATGCGCCATTCTGCACAAAGGAATAATAACCGTATTTTACCATTACCGTAATAAGAGTATTGTCACCGTAGTCCTCTAAAATTGTGGGTACATTAGAACACGGCAAGAAGAAGATCGGATGCGTCAGGATGCCTGCTGTGAATTGCAATATGGAGTGTGAATGTCCCGATAGAGAGTTTAGCAGTCCACTTTCCTGTTCCGAAGTCAACTGCCTGGAATACAGGCTGAGTTACCGGTTCTGCTATAGTTCGTCTTTTACTCAGTTCATCCACAAAAAAAAAAAAAACAAAAAGGGAAATTTGTCCCTGTACACGCCATGAAGGCGTACATTGTAGTGGAGGCATGGCTCCTGTAATTCTTAACCACGGCAGTAGATGGAGGCGAGTGGTCAGGTTTACGACTCCGTCGCTTTATCCCCGGCAAAATAGCCCTCGGGGTACCACTAAATAGCAGGCTGGGCGCGCCACAGGACTTGTCTGGACGTTTTGAAGAAAAGATAAACTCCTTACCCCTACCGGGATTCGAACCCAGTATTGTCGAACTCTAAGCCTAGGTGCTGTACTGACTGAGGTATCTCGTTTCTTCAGTTCAACCGTGCGGCTGCCAAAACTGTGCCTGAAAACAGGTCGCAGGGACATATCGTCTATATACCTAGTCACCGTCGCGATCGTCTTCCCATTTCATTTGATGCTGTGTAATATCTCTGTTTAGAACAAACTCATTAGATAATCCAAAAGTCAAAGTATCCATCACTGCTCGGACCCTCCAGTCCGTAGCGAGTCGCCATGCCGGCTACGCTCTCCCGGCCCCCAACTTTGCAAGATAGCGCACATGTACTGTAGCAGTGAAAATGCATTTCCTAATATCTACGAGTTTAATCGAATATTTTGTTAGCACTTATACGAAAGTTACATTAGACCATACCGCTTAGTTACAGAAGTTACAAATGTACTTGGACATCTACACCAGAAGTGGTAAGGATAGCTGTTTAAGCCTGCTTTACCTATGAATTTATAATCCGTCACCATTCGAGAATATTTAAGTTGAAGAAATTCTTTTATTAGCTCTATGTTAGTTATAAAATGACACTCCAACGTACCGCCTGCATCCCTCTTTACCCTGTCGACCTTCGATGATTTGAGTAAGACGGGGCCATCCTCACTGCCGAGGATGTCTTCATTGATATCTGAAATAAAGAACAAAAATCATTTATTAGGGTTCAGCATGATTTCAAATGCGAAGATGCAGAAAAAATTGTACACTCTGGGCCATTTTATATTGCAAGTAAAACGGCATCGGTGGCATGTGTTTACTTTGACTCTGCTCTACCTACAGTCTGCTACCACCAATAAAAACAGCGGTATTTTTGGGTACCGCGTGCTGTAATTACAAATTCTTCGGCTGTTCACCCACACAGCATGATTTTCAAAACAGACATCGGCAATTTTCGGCAACACCACTGACGGTATGATATATAATTTGTGTATGCATACTGCATATAATAGACCTCTACACACGCACGCATTATTCATGTGCGTGTGTTTGTGGCTTCAAGGGTTACCTTGCTCAGAATACTGTCGTTCGATAACCACGCGCTGTGCGACTTACGCTATAATTGTCTCCCCCAATATGTACAGAATATCAAGACTGGTCTGCGGTTCGTGGCCACAGTTTTGTTTAATTAAAGTCTTGCAATGTACCGTTAATGCTTTTGAGATCAAGAAGAAAGTCACCGTATTCTCAAATTGTAATACCAGGCGACTTTCAGTGCCATATGCTGTATTTACACATTATCTTGTCGAGACTTTGTTTTCTGACACAGAAACATTAATGTAATTACAGATACTTCCTCTCATTGAATGAAGCCAGTAAAGCACGTTTTCATTGTTGTTGAAAAATTGAAAATTCGCCGCACACCTACCTTGCGACGCACAAAAGGTCCCAATATTTCTACTTGTTGGTTACACCCTAGCGACACGGGATAGCTTTCAGCTTGTGCAGTGCACTCGTCAGCCCGCAGCAATGAGGCGGTCAAACGTCATTGCTAGGAACACAGACATCCGTACGATTTATATTCTACAGTGCTGGCAAATTCAAACATTCGGAGTAGGCAAAGAGCAGGATTTATTTTACAGTAAGTTTGGCCATGAGATCTGCACAGTTCTGGGATGCTACGCAGCGTAGGTGGGTAGTTAGTTACCAACGCAGCCGAAGAGTCTTCTAGGGTTGTTTGACCCTTGAAGATGGGACCGATAGGTTGTCGCGAAACATCTGTAAGTACCAATCTATGCTGCGTAACATCCCAGAATAGCGAAGATCGCATTTACACCCTGGCGGAAGCCTGAAATTACGCAAGGTTGGTCACAAAATCCATAAGGAAGCTGCTCAGTTGCGTCTCTTGTCTCGTCGTGCTGTTACTTCTTGTGAACCTGTTATCTTCTGGTTCACTTGTAATGTTTTTCCGATTCTCGCAGGCTGCTGTATGCCAACTGTTATAACTTCGTATTACGAAGTACGTGGTAGCGGGTGCAAGACGCGTGCAAGCAAGTAGAAGATGCTGAATCATAATTTAATACAGTATTTCGGAATTCACTTGGATTGACTGAGCGATCAGTTAGACTGAGGGCAGTCATTAAACAATAGTCCACAGAGAATATGGTTACTGAGCCAGGATCCTCTCAGTACGGCTATCTTTTGTGGACACGAACACATATGCACACACACAGTATGTTTTTTAGTGGATAAGGACCATTACAAAGCAGTCACTCAGTATGTATTCCAATCCGGCGTTCCTTCAGTTGGAAGCAAGATTCGGCTGAGTATTCGCAAACAGATATTGTGCCAGTTTGTTTGGAAGAATGGCGCACAAATCGTAGGTCTTGCGTTATATAAAGTCTTTGTAGATATCTTCTTCTTCCAAATGGTTTTTATGGTTTAACGACTGTGTGAAAGAAAGGTGTATCGAAGCGACAGTGAAATTACGAAAGTGACGAAATTGAAAATATTAGTGAACTGCTTGTGAGTCTTACAAAACGCTTCTGTTATACCAATTTAGGTAAAATATTTGACATAATTAAATCTAATAATAGAAGCAACTCAAAAATCAACACTGTGGTAGTGTCTCATCTGTTCAAGGAAGGAACTCCAAACTTCAGGGCTGACATCGTTCTCGCCTACATTTCGGTTCACAACTCTGATGTGCCTTGCTCCCTTCCAGGCTCTGTTAGGTCGTGTTCCTGTAACCCAGCAGCGAGATACCCGACCGTGCAAAAATGTCGTATATCGTTGCACGACTGCACACATTAATTTTATCCGTGCGAGAAAGGCCTGCGGCAGAAAAAAAGTCATGTAAAAGAACCCGGTTATTAAAACTAACCCCGTAAAACGGAGTGCTTTTTAAGGATTCGTTCCTTGCTGAACTGGTCGAGACATTTCCCCGTCTTTATTAAGTCGAAGGATTGTTACTGTGTTCACGAAAGCCCGCTACTGCAGTCTTCTGAGCCCACTAAACCTAATCCATGCTCTTACACCTGACACTCTCTCATTTAGGGTACGCCTAGATCTTCTAGATGGCTCTGCCAGTCAGGTCTTCCGACCAAAATTGTGTATGTATCTCTCAGCTATTCCATTCACGCTATAATTATTAGACATATTTTAACATTCTTCTTTCAGCTACACCTGCGTCTTTCGGGTGGCTCATTCGCTGCAGGTTTGTGATGAAAATTTTTGTAGATTTCTCGTCGGTTCTACTCTTAATACAGGCCCGTCCCATTTCTATCCGTCTTGATGTGATCAACCTAATAATATTAGGAAAAGGGTACAAATTATGAAACTCGAAATATTCTCATCCTCGTATCAGACTCACTTTTCCTATCTTAGGCCCGTATACTTATTTTAGCTCTGTTTTTCCTGTCCCTCGATGTTGTTGCCCTGACAAGAACATCGGGGTTTCCCACCTACCCAGAGCATCGAAACCTTCATAGAGATAGCAAACTGTAGTAAGGTTACAACAAATGACTGAGCCAATTTTGTCCCAATTTTATAGCCCATTAATTTTGATCATATGAAATCAGACACACGTTACGTTTGCCTGTGACCTAAAATATCACTATAAAACATCTTTTTATATACCATTACTGCCAAGAGTGACGTAGTGGCGTTCCTTAGTGCGTCTTTACCAGCTTCTCTTGCTTCTAGCAATAAGCGGCATTTAGATCGTAAATAAGTGGCATTTCAGAATTACCAGCGCGGCTTTTATATGTCCATTGCATTGCTTAAATCAAAGGATGTGAGGTGCATGTCTTTTACATGTCAAGCTGCTATGATTTCTTTAGCCATGATACGCTTAAGTCGCTAGTTAAAAGCAGCGGTCTCCTCTGTTTGTAATGTATTTGTGTAATCTACTCGACAGAGTTTTATTTTCAGTGTAGGATCTCGCGGTGTGTACTTACAGTTAGGCAACTTCTCCGGCACGCGTTTATGTTGGTTACTAAGCAATTGAGCCAGGGTTTTTTTTTACACGAAGCTTGAATCAAACGATATTGCATGCATGTCGAGGAAGATTTATTTTCACCGATTTTTTGGGTGCTTTAGCAGTGGAATATAGGACTCGTGTTTTTGCAGCACTCTAATATAAATCTTCACGCAAATTGTAAAGTTTCCAAAGGCACTCGGTATCCCATCTCTAACATGCTTTGAATATGATTAGAAAATTACGAAGTTTTGGACTTGATGTTCTGTTGTGTATAATCATTCTATGATTTTAAAAAGTAGAACCGTTATAAATGAAGGTCATGGCCTCATAGCGGAAACTTTCAAATTTTCTTACACCTCTTAAACAGCATTCACTGCGAGCGGTTAAGGCAGGCGTCTGCTGCTTTAGAACAAAATATTAACCGTACGTTTCAAGGTTTCGTACATGCTGATCTTTTTCCGTCCTACACGATCTTCGATTGTTCTTAATGTTTACTTATGTTATGACTAAACTGTTATGTTCGTGACAAACCTCCTACACGACTCCAAAGTAAAATGTGGTCTTTTATTGTGTGTAAGAAAGCAATATATATATATAAAATAAAAATAAAAAATAAATAAAGTTAAGTGAAATTATAAACCAATATTGAGGGAGAAAGTACAAATATTATATAGTTGTGAATGATTATTTTCGATAGTGGAAATCACGAAGTTATATTTGAATATCAGAAAGTACAGTCACCTTAAAAATATAGCGGTATGTAAATTGATAAAGGGACCACGAAGTTTCGGAACTGGATTGCGCGTACATTAGGCATTTGAGAAGTGTGTGTCACAGAGCTTTAGCCGGAAATACTAAGGACACTGTGGAGACATGGGAAGAGATGGAAGGAATGGAATTAATCTGGCTTATGATTGTGTTTAGTGCCGACTTCTTGTGAATATGGTAATGAAACTGCGGTTCCCACCTGCCTAAATATAAGCTTCTTAAGATGGACTTTGTTTGCAAGTTTGCTGGAAGAGTGATAAGGCATGATGGAATTTAATGATCGATGTAAGGGTCACTAACGGCGCTACGTCAACAGACTAATGTTGTATGTGTGGAACTGTGGATATCCAAGTGCTTCGTAACTGTGGATCGGAAATGTAGAAGAAAGCAATTTAGTTGGTAAATTTAACTGAACATGTTGAAGAACTACAAAATATCTTTTCTAAATAGCTTAACACAGTGGTGACTTTTTAACTTACTTTCGAAAGACAACGGACCAACTTTTCTGGCTGAGGTTTATCGTGCCGTTTTTCAGTTCTTCTGGGTACTATTAAGTCCCAGGCAGTCCATGGTAATACACCTTCCAGGCGTGTCCCGTTTGGGGTTACCAGTTGTGGTGTTATTTGTTATGAAAATTTCTTCTTCGTGTCAGTTGTCACTTTACGTTACGGTACATTTTCTCAGCATGTAGGAGCGTGAAAATATATTCACAGAACTTCAAGCAAAAAGGCAACAGGCTTACATATCAAATGTTATACTTGCGTTAAAACTGTGGCGTGGGGGGGTCACAGACTTCCAAGCGGTTTTTGATTTAGCAGTGCCCCTCAAGTGCTGTAATGTATCATACTGGACCAGAGGAAGTATTGTCTATGTAAAAAATAGGTATAGAAGGGATTGTCAGATTTTCTCATTGAATTTTCAAAATACTTTTTGTTAGTAAAAAAGTCGTTACAAATTATTTAATAGTGAATACACTTATTTAGCCTTTTGTAAAATTTATTTCTTAGATGGAATTACATCTTTGAGTGAAAAAAGAAGTTCATATCGCCATTCTTCAAGACGGAAGCTGAAAGTGTGTTTAGAAACTCAGACGTGCCCCCTCCCCCCTTACCGGCCTTGTTCAGCCTTAAAATTTCATAAGGATTATAAAAGCGCACGAGTCTCTTGTCTGCCCACTCGAAGTACAGTTGTTTGTAACCAGAATGTGTATTAGCAGCGTTATAAATTTCTTGGAAGTTACACTGAGTGGTAGGAGGACTAACTTCCTTAGAAGCTGCACTGAGTGGTATGCTAAGTTCCTTAGAAACGTGAACCACTATTCAAGCATTGTGTGCGTATGAGATGCTGGTAGCCTGAATTCCTCTGGTCGCACAGGTGCCCGGGGCAGCTGAAACTGACCTACATGAAACATCCTCCTCCTTCTCTCGCTATTAAAAACGCACGTGCATCACATTGGCTGTCGTAGTTTTAAACCTGTGATCCCAATATTACTACATCCCTTTGCTTCTTGCACTTAGATTACATTAATATCCCACCCTCTGCACGTATATTTCTCATCCTGCTATCGCTCCTTGTTTTCAATGTTTTAACGCCAAATTAAGACTTCTTGTAAAATTAAAGATTTGGAATCAATAACAGCACATTGTTTTGAATCAATAAATTATCAACGGGAGCACAGACGTTTATTTATTTACTTATTTATATGATTTATTTAGCAAAATTTTCAAAGACAAAGTGTGCAGTGGGACCATTGATGACTAGAGAATTGAAAGTGACGTGGAATGAAGCAGCAGTGGCATTATTTGAGCGGGACTTCAGGTAATTTCCAAGAATTTGCTGAGAAAGGCTCAGGGGATCCACGAGAAACCTCAGTCGGAATAATGGGTGCATCGGCCGAGATTCGAACTGAGTATCTCCCAAATACAAGTCAGATATTTACCGTTTGAGCTAACTGGTTTGGAATAAAACATGGGCGCACAAAACACTGGCCACAACGCGGCGGCCTAAATTAGTACCACACCCGTCAGGCAGTGTTGCGATATTGGGGCCCACCGGTTGTCTGTCCAGCGTTACGTATTACAACAGTCGACTATTGGGTGTCGGTACCCATCTTGGTTAGTTGCTTAACTTACCAAATATTAAGGTGACCAACTGAAGGAGGGTTAGATAGGTGGGATTTGTAAGACGCAGTGGGGATAAGAGCGAGGTATAAAAAATTTTGGTCCGAAAACCTCAAGTTGAGAGAAGTAGACATAAACTGGAGGGCATACTAAAGTAGATTTTAAATAGGCTTTAATTATATGGATTGAATTCATCTGGGCCAGGTTAACGTTCATTGATCCACTCACGTGGACATATTGATGCATAAAACCTGGACCATTTCTTGACTAGCTGAGTGATTATTAGGATCTGAACCAAATATCTGCACAGTGGAGTTAGGTACTTACCCAGATAGTCACTTTTGATAGAAGACGAGTGAGTGTATGCTGGGTAAGCTGGAACGATGATCAGGGATTGTAGGCAGTGTACTCCCGTGCCAGAGGTCGCGGGAGGGCATCGCCCCACTTAACTACCTGCTGGAGACCTGCACTGCCCCAGGCACTGACACACTGAAGCTCCCTCTCCATTCATCTGTACATCAGTTTTCTTCTTTGCAGTACGGATAAAGGTAGGCCTCCATTACAATGGATGTTATTATGTGTACGCGGGCGGGTTGATTAGGAAATAAGTTAACAGTACGTATATTTGGATTATTTATTTTCTTCGCTAAGAAGGAGTTCGGATTAATTGCACTGCTATGTTACTGCTCGTACCCTTCCACGTATTTCCCACCACAAGTGAGGCATTTACTGTATCACGGGAGGAGCCACTGTGCTGTGTTGTTGGCCAACGTATCACAACCGTATTCACAACATCTTTAAATCTGTGGCCCCAAAATTTTGCTTCGGCACGGGAAACGGAGATGGTCTTTCAGCATAAGGTCAGGGCTATGTTCGGAATGTTCCAAGGTTCATTAATTAACTTCACTTTACGCTGTGTAAACTTCTTTTAAAAGCGGCTATCGTCCATGCAGGGTGTCTCATGAAACTTCTTCTAAACTTCAGGCCGTTATTTATCGGGTTATTTTGATTGAAATATTTTATATTAATATGAGGGGCTACAACTGTTAAGTAGTTATCGCACGTTCCAGTAACGCACCCTCATCATTTTTCGGTGAATGTGTCGTGCCGTCTTGTGGAAGACAAACTAATTGGGCCGTTCATTCCTGAGGGACGTCTGCAGCAGTTTGCTAACCTTCGTTTCTTACAGGACGAGCGACTTCTTTTGGCAGACGATGCTACCCGAGTCATATTAAACGCGTGGTTGGAACACGACGACTCTCCTTGTCATTCCGGTCGACAAGTCACAGAGTATTTGTATCCAGGGCTGTGGAGTCGGAGTCGGAGTCGTGGAATTGTGGAGTTGGAGTCGGAAGGGATTTTGGCTGGGGTCGGAGTCAATAAAAATGTACCGACTCGGACATCCAACCTCGATATAAAATCTTAAATAGATACTAGCGACAATAACCATTAGACTTAAATAGAGATTATAAGTTTAAAAAGTAGCCTGATTGTTCACATGGTGGTGATGAAATGTCGTACGATACCATTTACCGCTTTAGTAGGTTTACTATTATTAAAATATATTGAGCTTTTATGAAGGAGTCGGAGTCGAAGATTTTGTGTACTGACTCCACAGCCGTGGTTGTATCGGTACTATGGAAGTTGTTGGATTGGTTCTTGAGGTTCTTATACCTGGCAACCCCGTCTGCTAGACTTGACATACCTTGGTTTCCATTCTGGGGGTGTGTGAAGTACTTGGTATATGGGAAGAAATCGCAGATACGAGCTGTGATGTGACAGCGTGTGAGGGAAGGCACTGCTTCGTACATAACATTAATGAGAGCGTGTTGAAGCAATACGTGCTGTTCTAAAACGAGCTCAGGTGTGTAGAATCAATGCAGGAGGCCGTTTTGAACAGCAGGCCACTTAACTACGTACGTTATGTCACAAGATGACTACGTCCAGTCTGTCAGGGCCGGTGGGGGCATTCTGCTGGAACGAGAGGTAACTACATAACGGTACAGATTTAGACCCATGTTGACATAACATTTTTCTCTCAAAATAAGCCAGTGAATAGCCATTTGGCAGATGTTTGTTGCGGTACATGCTGAATGTTGCGAATCATTCGGAACGATTAGTAATTGAATGAGGAGAACTGACAGTTTCACTGGGACCTACCAGTTGTGCTGAACGTTAACTTTGTTTTGGGGGTTTCTCTGCCATGTGGTAGTGGGCTGGGTTGGCGATGTTTCGGAGGAACTTGCTGCCTTCATCTTCACCGTCGAAATTTCCAGCATATTCCAAAACGTTAAACTGATCAAGGAAAAGGGAAAGATAAGCATTATGTTCGATTGGCTAAGTAGATAGCTTACTAAAAAGGAGGTAGAAATTATGTTTCGAGGGGTATGGGGGGATGGGCAGCGACTTTTCAGGCAGGCGAAATTTGACTGATGCTCGTGTGCGCCCCCCCCCACACACACACGCGCGCACGCGCTCGCGCGCGCGCACGCGCACACACACACACACGCACACAGGTTGGTTAAAAACGGGCATCCGTAAAAAAAGTATAAATATGAACGTCTGTATGGATTTGAATGAAATTCTTGAAAGTTGTGTACAACGAACCTAAGTATGTGTGTAAAAAATTTATTTAGTTGAGTTTATTTAAAGCGGAAAATATTTTACATTTGTAGTGAAGAACTTTTTTTGCTGCTTCGCTTAAGAGGAGAAAGTGTAGATTTATGATATTACCATCTGTATATCTAAAGTCATTGCTACCAGGCCCTGTAATTTCTGTGTTGTATGACAGTTGTATTTTGCTCTTATTTACAGCTATGGCGTAGCACTGTTTTCTGCTGAATTTAACGGCTAGCAACTAACGACACAGCAATGAGCTCAGATTTATCACTTGGTGAGTAAAACCGTTATGGTCATCTCTCGACCAGATCACTTGACGTTTCTTGTTTCTGCAGACTTACAAACATGACGGTTATTCAGATTGGTAGGGTTATGTCTGAAAACTATCATATCAGACAGCCAGTACTGGCGAAACTTACGAAAGGAATTAACTCACCATTTTTTGTGACTGTTGTTTTATAAGGCGTACAAGTTTTGTGGCATCGAAAGGGATAAATTTTTATAACCCCTCAGCCTTCCAGAGGTACTTGTATAACTTTCTGTCATCATACATTACTTGTTACTAGACTGACAGACTGTAAGTGCGTATACCTATTCTGAACTGTGATTAGACACCTGTCGTTCACACATCCACCTATGTTATGTAATTATACGAACATACTGTTGATTGTGTCAGCGTGAGGGGGATGTCAAGGTCTTAACAACACCCTTCCATTGTGTGAAATTCTGCGTGGTGTTGCGATGTGCTATTGTCTTGACAATACGCCTTGTCAGGGCAGTAGCCAATTCATATGTCAGTAAGTCATCACAATGATCATGCCCATTGATTCGTACGCGTATGTTCGCTGCTTCTGAAAATTATTGTGCTTAACGTGATTTTGATTAGTCAGTTGTGTGACCGTTCGTAATTTCTCATGACTCCCTGCATTTCACAGTACATTCATCGTAAAGAAATAGAACGTGCGGACTTTTGTTGTTTCTATAATGTCGTTATTTTATCTGACAAATATCGATTGCAACTTCCTGTCGGCTGAATTATCCTATTAACGTAGCAAATTCAGCCTACCACCTATACGCGCAGCAATATTGCGACGGGAATTGGCAAAGGATAGTTGTCGCACAAATTGATGATTCTGTAGTACTAGTAGTAATAATACATACACTTGTATGTTATAACTTGATCTCCTAATCATCAGATACAGAATGATTAATTAGCTGTATTCACAGCCTTACATGTTCCGCCACATTGCTATAATCAGGGCCAAAAATACTGCATAAATTAACCACGGATCTACGTAACGTCACATACCCACCGTGGAAACCTCAAATGTTCCCAGTGCTCCTATACAAACGTCGATGACATGAGATAAACGGATGGACGGAATGGCACTGTACATCGCAGCCCGATAGTGAAATACAGAAACATAGATCTATGAACATCCTGTAATTTTAATCGCGTATAAGACAGAACGGAAACATTACAGGAGACGTTCGTAAACCCAATAACAGTGGTTGTAATTTATATGTCTTTGCCTAGGCTGATGGGAGCACAGCCAAAATAACAAGCAGATTGGATAGCCGCGGAAACGCGGAAACCACGATAGTGGGACGAGAGATACAAAGAGCGTGTGGTAATTGCATTAGGCAGTTTCACTTTCCGTCAGTTTGTTGAAATAACTGGACGTTCAAGTGAGCGGAAAACAGTGCAGAATTATGTGCTCTGGACTGTAACGCGAATTGTGGCACATCCCAGTCGTTCTGAAATTGCCTCATAATAGAGAACTCTAATTTCACCTGCTTTAGATCCAAAATTATCGCAGATAAATGTGAACAAAGACTTCTGAAGCAGTTCAGTGGTATACTGCTCAGGAATTTATTTTCTTTGTAAAACTTACGCATATGAAAATGCCGTATTCCAACAAAGGCATGCAAAAGTATTTATGTGATACGTGATAATTTATGTTCTGTCTATCTGTGAAAAACTTTGACGTATTTTGACGCTTTCACGGCGACAGAATTCACTGAAGTCTTCTCGGGCTGACAGACGCCTTAGATGGTCCAAATCAGCTGAAGTTTCAGAGACCGACATCGTCTCCATCATTTGGCTTCTGTTGTTGGAGACGGTGCCGATCTCTGAAACTCTGGTTAATTTGAACAATCTTATGCGGCTGTCAGCCCGAGAAGGTTTTACAGAATATGAATAAGTGTCTTACATACACATTTTTTACCCCCTTACTATTCTATCCTGAAGATGGAAGCAGCAGGTTCCCCAAGAACTTGGTACTTATTTGTGAAACTAGCCTGCTTCACGTTCCAGAATGCGGATGTCTTCTAATTATGTGATAGACTACTTATCTTAAGCTTTGAAGCATTTTGCCTTTGCGGCTTTTTCCCATTTTGAATTACAGGCGAACCCGGTTAAAACGACACCGGTTTATACGGCACCTCGTCTGTATCGTCCGATATTCTGTGTTACCAAGTAATTCCCCACTGTTAACCATAACAGAACACTCCTCGTTTATAACAACACTCGTTTATAACGACACAAAGTATTCCGTGCCTTGCATGACGTTATAACCGAGTTCACGTGTATATCGTGAACAGTGAATCGTACATTTTGTAGGACTCCGTGGATGTGCCATATGCCGATCGCAAGGCTTCTCCGTACAAAAGGCAACACAATAAATGTAACGCGCGGACATACAGTCGTTCTCTAAGACCAACTGAACGACTCAGTAGAGCCGAATCCTTCCTCGGTAGCTCACAGTCACTAAACTAGCCAAGAAATTTCCCGCCTAGTGTTGGATCATAACGTGTTCTTAAGAACCCATCACTGGATCCTACCCTGATCCAGATGAATTCAGTCTACACTCTTTAAGTTGTGATTCCAACTTATCGACCTATCTACGCCCTCAACTTTGTAAGCAGTTTTTATCGCTCCCTGGGTGCTACATTCCCCGCCCATCATATATTCTATTACTTGGGTATTCTACATTTATGAGACTGACGTATCCCAAACAGAGTTTAAAACATGCTTGAATTTTTCTGTATCATTTTTCTCTTCTGTTATAGAGCTTTTAACTGTCGATACCTTCATAATCTTTGCGTAAATTTTCCTGTTTATTATTAAACCATGTAAAACTGTATGGTCTGGCATTCTCAGTTCTTTATTTTCTAATATCCACCTACAGTCTGTCGCAATTAATCTGACGTTTGCTGGTGAAATTGCTATTTCTACACTTGGTCACTTAGGCAGTAAGTTAAGAACAACTAAATACGAGATGATAATTTCATGTAAGCCTAATTGTCACACAAGCGAATCGATTTTTCTAAAATGACGCGTCACTCTTTGGGCAGAATTGAGTTAGTGCATGTAGTGCGATGTTTGAAGGTAAGTCTACCGTCTGCAAGAGAAAAGACACACGAGACGCCATTCGTCCATTACTTAACAACAGCTGGTCAACATGATGGCTAGAGAAACAGCACATGGAACTGACAGAACGTATGATAAACACAATATGTTCAAACGTAATAGTGCATTATTGCTTTTCTGCGAAACAGCACATGTACACAGAACAATAAGGGCTATAGTGCAGCGAAACAAAGTTACCGGGAATGATTCTGTAACTTGTATAGTACGTGTAACTTTATAGTAACATATAATAAAAATATTAAAATATAATGCGTGAATTATTCATTTTTGTGAAAAACGCATGTCACAGCATTAAAACAGCTGCAATTCAGTAAAAAGAAAATATTTAAAGTTTATGGTTGTGGGCAGAACATATGCATATTAATATTCTGTAAGTGACTGATGCACTTTGCAGTTTCATTTGTGAATCAAAAATTTATCAGAAAGTTCTTAATTTTCTCAAAACTAAGTCCACTTTAAATTTGTCGTTTTAGAAAGAACTTCTTCCAATGTTTGAAAGTGCCCAGCTGCTCGAAACTTTCGGTAACTGAAACGGTTCCACACTGTAATATTCTTTCTCTGAAATTCAATACAGTATTTCAGAATTCATAAAAATCCACTTCATGATTATCCTTATCCCGAGCTAGTTAGGTGTTGGCCTATTATTAGAGGTTAAAATTAGTTTGAAGTTTAAAGCCCCTCAGGCGAGCGGTCGTGGGTCGTATCTGCTTTTTCCTTGATGCTTAAGTCTAGCACGTCTGCTGTAGTTCCGTCGTCCCTCCATAAGCTGCGAAGAAATAAGGCTAACAGATGACACAATTTTTTACTGCCCAAACTCGTTACAACATATGCAGCTTTAGCATTTACGTTGACCAGTGCTGATATGGTGCCGCCTGTGGTTCACCCCACCATTTTCTCCATCCTACAGGCATTACGCACTAAGGCATGAAGACGAATGGGGCAGTAGAGAAATATGTAAGATTCAGTGGTTCTTAATCTGGTTAAAAATGGAATTCGGTGGTCAACTTAAAGCTGCGGCCTGTGTGGGCCACAGACGTACGTGGTGGGAAATAGAAAAACTCTTGCCCTGATAGGAGGCGAGCCCTGGTCCTAACTGAGTTATCACGGCATGTCAACACTGAACAAATTCAGTACTTCTTACAGCTTTGTTGACCCTTTAATCCCCAATGGTAATTACGGACGTCCTATTCTAACATCGGAAACTCTGCCTTTTGCCACACAGTTTATTTATGCATGCCTGTGATTCTGACAGTAAAGCAACGTCCATTTCACTATGCAGCATTAACCTACTGGTGTTTATAATGAAGACAGATTTTGTGCTTTGTGAGGTAGGAGTTGAAGTTTATGTGTAATTTAACACAGTACTAGTTTTCAAGGAGTTAAAAGGACAAACAGCGAACCAACCAACATTTTCATTAGCCTTGCCAAAAATCGTCACAGAGAAAGTGTTGTGGTGCGGAAGTGCTGCGTGCTGCGAGTCTTTCCTACACTCACGATGCGCTTTTGAAGTGTCGTGATTCACCTCACTCCCTCTTGAATGTAAGAGTAACAAAAGAGAAAATATTCTTTATTCTCTTGACAGAGATGCTCTTCTTCAGGTCATTGCACATTATGTAACACAGGTTGCGCCACTGCATCATAGGGGTCAATAGACCTTTGAGAAACGATCCCGTCACTGATAACAGAGTTAACTATTCTCGCATCTCGGATTCCAAATACAAATTAACTGAATTGCAGTTAAAGTTGCGACACCCGGCACCACCGAGACCGAAGGGTTGCCAAATGTCGTAATTGACTGTATATTGCAACATTATTCCTGATGTGTATGTTAGTGTATCTAACAATCGCACGGACGAACTAACTATTTAGCCTGTCACCTGACATCCTGTCCTATTTTCTCTGTCGCACTTTCCGTTCCCTTTCCATAACTACTGACATAACATGGTGTGTATGTAATCTGTAAGCTGTCAAGATATCAACAGTTAATGGCCAGACCCTCGGTATCGGTGCTGACCGCTGTTGGTGGATGCAATAGTGATCTGTAATGGGTTTCCCAGTCAGTTACCGGTTAATGGGAGCTTTCAGGATCATCCGGTGCCGAATATAGCAACTTTTACTGTACTTACGTATGGCTAGGGAAATAATCATCATTTATTGTGAGAACCGCACAGAGCACTTGAAAATAAACTGCGTGGCAAAATATAGTGGCTTTCTTAATGTTTCTTTGGTTTTACACCTCGGATTTCAAAGGTTAAGCTCGGTTCTGGAT
The DNA here is from genome assembly GCA_013340265.1 of Coptotermes formosanus. NCBI lineage: Eukaryota > Metazoa > Arthropoda > Insecta > Blattodea > Rhinotermitidae > Coptotermes > Coptotermes formosanus. Next base: position 710,170 of record BLKM01011478.1, on the reverse strand, counting down.
GGGGGTGAGTGAGTAACTGGGCGCTTGCTTCGCCTTACCCCGTAGAGAGTGCCCCCAGTTACCTATTTGGCAGTAGGCTGCAGAGCCGATCTAAACATTGTGACGAAGAGAAGACCCTGAATGTCGTCGGGGTCGCAACGACGTCATTCAGCTTGCAGCCACTCACTGGTCGTTACCCTTATCCTCAGGAAGAGTTATGCTTGTAGGGAAAACACTGTAGACCAATATTTATATGCAAAAATTGTGTAGGCTGTCTGATACGACCAAAAATGACCAACACTCCCGTAATGTTAGTTTAAGTCCTCGTAAGTTCCGCATTGCTGGGAAATGCCAGAGTAGCGTTACCGCCTTGTGGGACTGTAAGCTGCGTTGTGATTCGATTAAAGTGTTTTCAATTATCAACACACTTCAGTGATAAGATTTGTGTGTAGTAGACGTACAGATTATGAACTATTTGCTGTAGTTTTGTAAGTAAAGCAATAATATATTCAATAGTCTTATTAGCCTCAGTTATTCGAAGTTATACAGTTTCTTGAATGGGCTTATTGGCGGAAACAGAGAAAAGGAGGAACGGGGGACGTACAAAAGCACTTTGCTATTCATCTTACATGTCTCACTTTTACGTATTTTGTAGCGTTGATAGCCGCTCAGTCGGTTAATAAGTTTCCAGGGTTTATGGACCTGGGGTTCAATATCGTTGTCTCAAGTCTGCCATTGGCGCCTAAACTGATCCAAAATGAATCTAGTCCACATCTGTACAGCCTGTTTCTCAAATATCCATTTTAATATTCTTCCAACTACGCCTTATTCTTCCAAGTGGTTTCTTTCCTTCAGCTTTTCCAGTTAAATTCTCTCTACACTTCTCATCTCTCTCCTGCGTTTTAGTCCCACTTTTCTCACCCTTTTTCTTTCGATTACCCTAATAATATTTGTTGAGAATTTCTAATTATGACTCTCCTCATTTGGTATTTTTCTCCAGAGTCCCATTATTTCTTCTATCTTAGTACCAAATACGCACCTTAGGAGTCTATTTTAGGACGGTCTCAATCTATGTTCTTCCCTTAGTGTAGCACATTAATGCAAAATGATAATGAAAATTGTCTGTCACTAAAATCCTTCCGGACTGACGGCTGCGCCATGTAGTTAAAGTAGACCTGTACTTCAGACAGCGACTCCGTCTGTATCGTCAGAGTCAGTCTGTCTCTGAAACCTTGGTCTGTCTTAACGACCTGACGCGGCTGTCAGTCCCGGAGGATTTGGTTGAATTTAAACGCCGTGAAAACCCCGAAACAGACAGACTTGTACGTTATTATACGTTAATATTTACTGATTTAGATAGGAACTGAGAAGACAGAACGTTGTGAATATGATGGTACCAAATTGGTACCTGGGATTTCTTAACCTGCTTAAATTTTCTTCGCGCGTGAACATAGAATACTCGTATAGCAAGGTAAATTATTCATAGATATTTAAGCTCCACCACGCGCCTTCGGTGTTGTTGGCATGGTGACCGCTTTGTTGCGATATAATGTGAACAGTGACAAGGGAAAGTAGAGGGCTATATTCCCACATAACGTAACAGTTTTGCTCATGTCCGGACTACTGCAGCCTTTCAGGCCGTCTGCCTCCTGAATGGGTGAAAATAGAATAGCAAACAGAAAGTAATTGCCTAACATTTGTGTTTCCTTTATGCACAGTGGAAAGCTTGGATGTAGTTGTGTTTATATGCTCGTAGAAGTCATATAGCATCACTATGTAATGTCGAATTACACATTCAAAACGTTCAAAGAGAATCGTTGTTGGTTGATGTTCCACGCATGCTAAAGCGCGCAATCCTCATTGTTACACATGAAGCAGGAAGAAAAGTATATTGCAAAATATATTTTTGCATCCACCTTCTTTTCGGTATTCATTTATTAAAGGTACAAATTAATTTTTTACAGCCAATCAACAGTGCAGATATTACATTATCTAGAGTCATTTATGGAGTAGAAAATACAGGTATTGTGCTACTTTGCGGAACATGGTTTTTATGTGTCTTTTTATGTATTGACATATTGAAAGGTGTCTTGACAATGGAGTTAATGTTCTGTCAAGCATCACTACCAATTTTAAGAGAAAATTCTATTAAAACTTTTATGGCTTTCGGTATGATCTTCAGCTTTGTTTGAAATAAATGTTGAACTGGACCTAGCCAAGTGCTAAAGTGGGTCGCCAATGTAAAATTTCATCAACACTTGTCAGGCAGTATTATCTCGCTTCTCTTCCACTCACCAACCATATTAACAACACGAAGAGCGATTGATCGAGTTTTGGAATATGACGCCGCCTTTCCGGGTAGCTCTTTGCGTGGGGTCATGGATGTCTGTCTCTTGTAAGTGTTGTGTATTGTCAGGCAGAGGTCTCAGCGACGGGGCCGATCACTCGTCCAGAGGAGTCGTACCTTGTGTGGTGTGTCTGAGTGTGATCTCGAAAACTCAACAGTGAGGATACCTAGGCCAACTGTGGCTGTCGAGCCAGGGAAAAAAGTGCGTAACATCTCCCGTAACAGTGTAAAGGATAACAGAAAAATATGCAACCTGCCAAGTCCTTCTGGTTTGACGCTTTATACGCAAAATAATTCCTGTCTACCAAGCGCTAATCTAAAAATTACGTATCTTCTGTATAATGACGAGGTGCGTATTTCATGCACATCATGTTCGCGCACTCGGAGGGGATCGGGGGGGGGGGGAGTCGGACGCTTCTGTCGGGAAGTCGGGCCGACCGGTGTAACACCTAAGTTTGCTTCGTGTAAGTCCTGTCAAGAAAGCTCACGCTATTATTAGCGTGATGAAATCAAAGATATTGAAGTGTGCGAAGTGTGTAGCATGCTTGGGAAATGTGAGGAATGGAACCTGAATAAATGCGAGACCTAGAAGTAGGCGTGTACGGGAGGATAATATTAAGACGAATATTCAGGAAACTGGGCGTGAGGGATATACCATTTGTTTTCGTTTAAAATACTCTCACGACAGTAAATTGACCTGCGAAGAAACGAGACTATTAAAATGAACAAATAGAAAGCGAGAGGAGAAGCTGGTATAGGGCCAGCAAGGAAGGAACTCCTGCAGTCCGACAAATTAGTACTCAGTATGTTCACATGTTAATAAATTGGTAAAGAGTATTGTGTGTTACTTTGCAGGCAGTTTCTCCCAACAGCGCGGAGAAACTTTTTGTGGCTGTTCGAACGCGCATGTATGTGGACATGCTAATAAGTTGTACCTGAATGCCAAGTACATAATCATTCTTTTGCCTTCTTCAAAATCAGCTAATCGGAGACACCAAGTTCGAAATGGAATGTAACGTCACAATACAATAACCGTGTGATACAAATTTACAATAGGATCTGCTTTAGGATTACAAAGTTGGGTAATTTGTAACTCCTAGGCCGTTAGACATATCAACGTTCGGGCATCTGCATGCGTGTCGGTGTCGGTAACAGAGGATTGTGCTACCTCTAGTCAAGGCGCAGGAATATGTTAAGTTGTCTGTAGACTGTACAATATACAGAAGACACGTCTTTCCCCTGGGATAATTTAAATTAAGTGAGGGGATGTTGTTGAACTATGAAACGTATTCTAGTATTCTGAGGGTAAAATATGAATAGGTTGTTAAATTTTTTGGAAACAAAGTGCTCAGAAGAATACTCATACTAGTAAATATCTGTATTGTCCCTGTGCACGTCATGAAGGATAAAATGGGACTGTGGAAATGTAGCTGCACCCAGTATTAACCTTGACACGAGTGGTCTGCTTCACCCCTCCCGCCATTTTACCTGCGGGATCTCTCTCCCAGTACGCATTGAATTAGAGGCTGGCTGGGTTCCAGAGCTGATCTGGACTCTTTGCTCTGTCGGGAATTGAACCACGAGTCCTCGATTTTCCAGGCTGTAGTCTAGCCACCCTAACAACTACGCAATCCCGGCTGCTTCTTGTAAGCAAACGTTCTCGTTTATTAGCCTATACAACGAGGGACTTCGTAATTTGTACAAGTTATCTAGTTTTGTAGGGATAGTTAAATCTAAGGAGCCATGAGAGATTGGAAATGTGCCTCAGGTAGGTAAACAGTCGCTGTATGTAACGTCCGTGATTTCAGGCTTCCGCCGCGATCCTGATGAGATCTGCGCTCTTCTGGGGTATAACGCAGCGTCGAATGGTAATCATTTACAGACGTTTCGGGATAGCGTATCGGTCGCATCTTCAAGGGTCAAGAAGTTCTTGGACTTCTTGACCCTCGAAGATAGGACCGACACGTTGTCCCGAAACGTCGGTAAAGGATTACCACTCGACGCTGCGTTATACCCCAGAAGAGCGCATATCTCAATTTATGTAAAGCTTCGCTGGAGAAACGTCTGAGAAAATGCCCACTTCGAAGACGGAAGTGTTGGTAGAGTAACTCGTAGCTGTATCTTAGGTGACCATCGCCGTGTCCACTCGCTGTGTTACATATCGACAGTATGGAAAGTTTAGGTTGTGCTGCTGTAATGTTAGCTAGTTGTTACTGTCATGTGAAAATGATGGAAAGATTCAGTCCTTAGAAACAAAAAAATTGTATAATTTTTATACCCCTTTCTGTAGATTGTATGCGGTATACGTACAAATATATTACATACACTAATCAGATTCAAATACGGTTTTGCCAGTTTCGAGTGACTTGCAAATGTTCCTCTCTGGGGTCCAAAGGCTGCATGTCGTACATTTTTTCTGAGGGCTGTAAGCCAGTAATTGGAGGCAGAGTACTTTGAACGTAACGAAACTGGCAGAAGATCACGCATGAAATAACTGTGTTCATGTAAGCGTTCATGATCCTGACTTGCTGTTGTGATGTGCACATACCGGAATTATTCCTGCGAACACGTAGGCTTGTCGGAACGCATCATTTACTGTTGCTCAATGCAACATCTTCGTTAGTATGGCTACATCTTGGTCTGAGTGAAAATTATCGACGTGTCTGGCATGTTGATGGTACTGTGAAGGCTCGCGTGCAAGTAGACCGTTATCTGAGGTTTCCTTCGACAAAACTATTGAATTAGGACAGTATAATTTTCTTCATACTTCCTGAAATTATGTACTTACATTAAATGTATCTGACATGAGTTCGGCAGTTGTGTACGAATGCTCCTCTGTTATTATCTAATATCACATTTTGTGTATTACACTTAATCTGACCCATTTTCTTTGGCACTCTTAATAAGAGGACATTTCCTCTTTACTTCTGCACGCTAAACTATTTAAAAGGCACGCTTATCGTCTCTTCATAATATGCCACTTGGGTTTCTTTATTGGTTAGAGCTACTTTCAATTGATGTATGTGGAAACTTCTGAGGTGTAGTTTATCATCTTATCTCGAAATGTTCTTCAGTGAATTTGGGAAAGCCACGGGTGTAAGTCAAGGCAGTCAGCCTCAGGATGCACGTGAGGGATTTTTCTCAAAGCGAAATAAGCTTCACTCTTAGAGGAATGATATGGTACTTAGAAAGCACATTATTTGAGTTGATAACGTCACTTAACTGTAAATTAGTACAAATAAAAGTGTGTTATATTTAAAGAAAAGTTCAGTGCGCTGTTGTGTCGTGAAAATGCTTGGTATCTGAAAGAAACTATGCAGGAAGTGTAGTCAGTCGGCTGTTATTCATACAAAGCGAAGGCTACGAGTCTCTGTGTTCGTGAGACCGGGACTTGGCACTGCGAAGTGCGAAACCCAATTCTAGGCACGACACTTCTGTACGTTCAGGAGGTTACACGGTAGAAACTAACTCAGGTCCGTCTCGTGTGCGCCATCTGTGTCATCTGCTCAGACCGAGCGAGAAAATGACAAATAGCTCAGTCGTTACCGTCTTATGTAATGTAAAGCCGTGGAATTGGTATATAAGGTATGCATCAACGTTTGTGAGGGGGGGGGGGGGGATAGGGGTCAGCTGCCTTTATCGTATTCCATCCTAAGGATGAAGATTCCTCTGATCCATTAGTACATATCTGAAAGCCACACGTCCTCACGTCCCAGACGAACGTAACCTTCAAATTTACCGCCATGAGAACCTAAAATTTCGCGTGATTCACACCACTACTAGCAGAAAAACTGCATTTCAGTGGAGCAGAGGTTTTCTCAAAATATATTATCTGCAAATTTGCAGTGCCCAATTCTGCTGAGAGGATAAAGTGTATTGCTTTAGGCCCTTCATCTTGTCCACCTTGTTCCGAAATGTCGTAGCAGAAACGAGCCTTGTATTTTTGTAACGCGGGGCTGCATGAATTTTCCAAAAATCTGGGAATCACCTCAAAATTCTAGGCGCCAGACTGGTGACATGAAGCAAGTTTCGTACAGTGGGATCACGAGTATTTGGCGCCGCCGTACAGAATTTAGATTTGTGCACCCCTGCTGTAACGTACTGCAATACACAAATCCGTCTATAAAGCTAGTTAAGACAATAAAATATATTATTTTATCATTATTTGTTGTGCATTAACCGATACTACTTTTAAAGTAAAAACCTGTAGATTTGTCACAGCTGTATTTGTGATATCTACCGGTTATTTATAAAATAAGTCAACTCTGAATAAATTTATGGACCTACGTTTTAGATTACTGGTAATCAGCCATTATATTTGGCTGATACAAAACAGATTAAAATTTCCCTACCGACGCTTTTATGTTGACGTTCTCTGAGAACGCGAAGCAGCTGTGACAGCCACCACACCGCGTCATTTGCTGCTGTTTTATCTTGACATTTCAGAGGACATACATGTGACAGAAGCTTTCAAATTCATGCTTGGTGGAATAAAACTATTGCTGAACTGAACATCTAGCTTCGATCCGGGGATAGACGTTACTCCTAATGGCTCCAACAGTAGTATCATACTCTTTCTGACTTTCTGATGACGGAAGAATAACTGGTTTCTGAAACGTCTGTTAACCTTTTAAAATCTTGCGGATACTTTACGTAGCACCTGGTTTAACATTTAAAAATTCTACATTGTACTGACATTACGTTTATGTGTTTTGTACGGATCTCAGAACAAACAGCAACTTTTGCCTTATAAAACATTAAGAGACTGGTTTTTATAAGCGAAGTGGAGAGTGTTTACAGCGCGGTACGCACTGAGTCCTTATATAAAACAGATACGCTTCGTCTTTAAGGGGTTAATCGAAACCATATCACGGGAAACTGTACAGAATATGCGTAAGTTTCAGAAAGTATCTCCCTCACACAGCTTTAGGCATGAAATAATCTCTGTGTGAATATAACGAAAGCACAAAACAGTAAGTACAATGCACCATCAGAACCAAGACATGTCAGTACATCCGGTAGCCTAGAAGAATGTGCCAGCTGTTTCAAATGAAGGTAGTGTTTTTCAAACTGAACCTACTGACACATTGCTTTAGCAACCCGTTAGGTATTCCGGTGAACTGCGTATTGTGTTTGTCTGGGAGTGTTCTGAACAGTGTCCAAGTGATGGCACCCAGTGTCACGTTACATCACGCTGCAATGACACAACGTATGACATGTCAATAATTCTAGCACGTAACTAATCCGCGTACGGGCGAGGAAGGGGAAGGGGTTTTGATGTTTATCAACATGAACAACATACCAGGACAAGACAGGCATTAAGTTGATAACAGGATTTTCCTGTACGTTTGGAAGGAGTCAGTTCCAGAATGTGTTTTGCACGCACCGTTACCTCTGTATTATTTAACACTGTCCATACCGTGTACATGCTTATAAAGGATGATATATATTGATAACCAACTCGTATACAAACGATAAAACACAACACTCAATCACCTTTATACAAAACCGACATGTTTCTACATCACCCCACTTCCACAACATGTTATTTATCAACAAATAATAATCATCAACAAACCAACATGCTTCGTCAACATGTGGTGGTTATGATAATAATGATTTTAGTGAACAATTTAAAAACTGTGCTCTGTGTTTTTAAGCGTTTTAAGTGTTTTTAAATGTGGTTTCCCCCCTGCCGATGATGCAACAAGGAATCGAAACATGTCGGGGTTCGTACAAAGGTCACTGGTTGTTGTGTTTTATCATTGTGTACCAGCTGGTCATCAATAGATATCATACCGTACTATACTTGTATTTTTAATTGGTGTTATTTATATTCATAATTTTGTATAGTAACATAGCTCCTCAGCAATATGAAGTTTTAAATTTTGGATTGTGTTCCTGAAAAGTGCAAGTATAGCGAAAAACCTGGGACGGAAGGTTTATTGCCGTAAGAACAAATTAAAATTCCCCAGCGTCTTGCTTTTGAAGATCCCGCAAGCTGCCAGTAAAGCAATGTTAATCGCCGTCCGGGCAACGTTCGTCGAATCTTTGGTCACTGGAATTTATCGGCGTTAAAAGGGGGACAACGTTGGACGAGGACTGCCGGTAGTTATTTTTTAGTGGTGTGGCTTGCTAGCTACAGCAACGGACACGGGAAGGATGCTTCTTGCATGTGGGGTACTAAGTCATCATATATTATTGGGTTGGTGACCGTATCACGAAAGATGAGATGAGCGAGATATGTAGCACGCGTAGGAGAGGTGAGCAATGTATACAAAACTAGCCGGAAATTTTGAAGGAGAAGGTACCACTTCAGACACATAAGCGTAGGCGGGAAGGTGAATGTTAAAGAAATTATGTGAGTGTGAACTGGACTCATTTACTGCAGGTTAGTGTTGATTGACGGGGCATTGTGAACGTGGTAATGAACTCTCGGGTTCCATAAAAGGCTGCGAATTTCTTGAATAACTGCATGACTAGTGGCTTCTTAAGACAGACTTTGCTACGTAGAGTTACTCTCTTTTATAATTTTTTCTTTCAGTTTTACCTAAATGTGAATAATGGAAATGTATGAAGTTAGTCATCTTAGTAGTAGTAGTAGTAGTAGTAGTAGTGGTGGTGGTGGTGGTGGTGGTGGTGGTGGTGGTAGTAGTAGTAGTAGTAGTAGTAGTGGTGGTGGTGGTGGTGGTGGTGTTGGTGGTGGTGGTGGTGGTGGAGGTGGTGGTAGTGGTGGTGGTTCTCTTACTGTATTGACTTACAAGGCGAATGCAAGACGTTCAAAATTAACATGAATTTTATCGTGTTAAAGCTACACGCCTGCATCACAGCCGAGTTAACGTAGTCGGTACAGTGACTAGGCTATGGGCTGTGCAGCCGAGGAATTGTGGTTGGATTCTTGGCAAGGGCAAGAAATTCTTGTTTTCCCTAAAACGCCCAGACCGGCTGTGGGCCTACCCAGTCTTCTATTCAACGAAGGCTCCTTCTCCGGGGATAGAGCGGCCCTAAGCGTAAAGCTGACCCCTCACCTCCATCTAGTTAATAATGCGTGGACCTAGACCTCCCCTTCCAAATGCCTGTATGGCGTACATATGGTATTTACGTGTACCTCTTTAGACGAATATAACTGAACCGAGTATACGTTGTGGAAGTGGCACAAGGGATGCAGTAATTTCAGGGATTGGTTACGTTATGAAACTCAGAAACGCTACCGAACCTTCTGCTGAATATACGAGTTAAACCCAAGGCAAAGCAGAAAGACAGTTATGCTTCCGGAGGAAAACAAGATGTCGGAATACACTGAAGTAGACACAAGGGCGAATTTAATTTCTGTTTGAAATCGGAACGGGCTTCCGAACGGCGAATCCTTCTGGAGCAGTAGTAATAGCAATACGATCATTTAATGGTGGTGCAGTCTTGTAAATACAGCAAATCGTCACTCATTCTGAAGAGAAACTGACGAACCTCGGTCCAGTCACCTCATTTCGTACTGTTCGGTTAAAGAACAAATATGCTTGTTCACAAGGTCTGATATATCTGACTCAAAAATGCTTCTTCCTAAGTTATTTTAACACATCCGATCCCCAAACTCTAGTAGACTCATTACTGCTGCTACTGTGGCGGACTCGAAAGTGCTTGTTTACAAGTTCTGCTGCATTCAGCTCATAAATGCCTATTGACAACATATTCTGTACACCCAGTTCGCAAATGTTTGTTTACAAATTGTTCCACTACAGCCAAGGTTGTGGAGTTGTGTCCAAGTTGTTGAGTTATGTCCAACGTACAGGTGCTATACACAAATTATTGTGCCTCTTGCAAGGTACTGCTGTACACAAGTTGGTATTCTACATCCACTAACAAACGAATCTTCACAAAACCCATCGCATTCATTAATCTAAATGCACCAATTTCTCCCACTAAATCTGGTTAACAAATATCTTTTCACGCGTTGTCTGCATCCACATGATACACCCCTTCACAAGTTTTTTCTGCCTATTTAAAAGTTTTTCTATTGTATCCGGCTCCTAAATGTTAGTTTACTATCGCTTTACTACAGCGAGCTCGCAAAAGATTGTTTACAAGTTGTTCTGCATACCACATTACTCACAGATGCTTGTTAACAAATTAGTTTGCCACATCCCACATAAAACTAATTCATCTCGCAAATACGACCACTAAAATCCCCTCACAGGGATTTGTCGTGTCAAATTTGTCGTTTGGAAGAAATGCTTTGCCTCCATCTCCAGGGTAGATGTAGCGAGTGATCTACATCGCCGATAAAAGCAGAACTTTTATACGCCTCATTGCGAGAAAGGATTTTATTCCAATTCTTTGCCATGAGCGCTTTCAACCTTTCCAAATGTTTCTTCACAGCCTGTGCTACTAATAGCCCATGTTACACTCACATATGGTTTTCGTACTTGCAAATTAGAAGGCTCTTAACAAAAAGAAGTCTGCTCTTTCTAGAGATTATTATCTGGCACACAAACAGCATATTATCAGGCACTGGAAACATCAAATGCTTCATAGTTTAGAAACCGTTTCGTATCTACTGAAGATTTATTTAAAAAAGGTTTGCCTGTTATTTCTGTGCCCTATTTCAGAATGTGTCTGTCGATTGTAAAGTATTTTAGCCAAATTAAACGTTATATGTTGAAATTGGCAATAGGTGAAAAGAAGAAGGTGCTAGCGACTTAGAAAATGTATACCATTTTTCCCCCGCTGTATCTTGTTCACACTCCACCGGTCCACATTTTGCCAGTGTGTAATCAAACAGTGTCGAAGGACCTTATTGCAGTTTTTCTCAAGGTGTTTAAATCAAGGCTTCCTCTACGAATTAAATTATTTCTCAAACACATCCCTTTTCTTTAGTGAACCGTGTCTTCATGTAAAATATAACAGGAGAGAGTTTTTGTAGCCCGCATTGCTTCAGAAGTTCAAGGTTTTGTCTTGTTAGAAACCGCAAACTTTCACCACTGTTCAACACTTTGTCTACAGCCATTTCTTGGGGAATACATCCTGGTCAGATGCCGAACATATTTCAGCATTTCGTGTACCTGTAGTACATGTCTGAGATCTCTTTGTAAGACAGAAGTGAACACTGGTAATCAGAAAATATTATACTTGTAAATGCAGAATTCTTCTCTGAATAAGTCAAACCTTTGTTCTGTGACCTACTTCATCTCATGCCCTTCTGCTCCAGTAGTTGTGAGTTTCTTTCACTTTGCAACTTCTTCACTTTTATTACTTTCTTACTGTCTTATCTTCTCTTTTCGACCAGTCCGTGCGGTAGAAGTTGGTAGTTGCTCAACCTTTTATGGAAACCAAAGGGTAATTATGGGTACATAAGAGCACACTATTCTGAGTCTGATGAATCCACTCCACATCTTCAACTTATTCCTTTAAGGACAGTTTTAATAATATTCTCCTATCTATATTTAAAGGCCTCAAGTGGTCTCATCCGTACAGCTTTTCTCGATTAGAATTTATGTATTTTTCTCGTAACTCTGATGCGTGTTATGGGTTCCTTCCGTCTTATTCTATTTGATTTTGTTGGCTTAATATTAATTTGCTTGGAGAAGAGTGCGAATAATGAAGCCTCTTGTTTCGCAGTTTCCATCAGCCCGTTGATACCATCTGTGTCTCAGGTCCAACTATGCTCTTGAGCCCCTGTTCTCAAACACCTCTTCCTGTATTCTTCCCATATAAAAATACATTATGAATAATCCCATTTCCGCACTTCGTTGAGGAGCTTAGTTGTGTTCCTCTAACATTGCGTCAATTGTATCCAAACTGTGACTTGTTTGTAGACGTATACAGTGGTTTTCTTCGGATGCAAAAGAATATATGGGGGCAGATTTTTGTGCGGTTAGGACATTTAAGGTCTATTAATTGACCTCTAACATTTTTTGCACTTGAAATATGCGAGGCAAAGAAAATAAAATGTGAGACGTGCAGTAACTTTATATTCAGGATTATTATTATTATTATTATTATTATTATTATTACCTGTGTTCCCAAATTTCGTAACTGAAATTTGCTGTGGAATGAAGAAAGTATGTTAGTAGTCAAATGTTATGATGTCGCGATACAAATGTTGCCTATGTATCACTTGTTAGGACCTGCTGTTTTGCGATTTGTGAGAAATGAGAGAGCACTTCTGGCTATACGTATTTCACATATTCGCATACTCACATCGCGTTTATTTTAGTGATTAAAATCCTAAACATAACTGGATGCCACGGAGTGTGTTGATACTGACATTGAGAAGCTTAATTTTAATGATGTTTCTTGACAGAATAGGCCTGCTGCGAGGAACCAGAAAATAAGAAATTGAGTAGGACTATGTAAGACACGCATTGCTGTGATTCTCTGTCTCACTTTTGAAAGGCATTTTGACATATTAATTGGATATATTACCATTAATTAACTTCATGGTGTACAGTTTGTCTTGAGGAGGTAATAATTTCCTAGTTAGTGAAAAAATTCACACACTTTCATGAACTCTGAAGGTTCATAACCGGTTCAACAAAAGCTCGTCACTGGCCGTGATTCTAAGCCTCAATAGTTTTTCGCACCCAAGTGTTGCACCGTTCCTGAACTTTCCCGTTCATATTGTATGTTCCGTTTACTTAATATTGCTTCATTTTATTACCGTAATAATTGTCAAGAACCAAAGGATAAATAGCACGAAACGACACAATTAAGAGTCAGTAGTCAGGCCTGAAATATTTAACAAATTTTAATTATATATGTGCAGAAGTTATTCAAGACGCGGGATCGTAAAATTACTGAAGGCAGATCAAAAGTAAAGGTAAAGTTTTCTCTCTACGCGCGATCAAGGCACATGGGGGAGTAGAGGTACAGCTCCACTCATTCCTAACCTCGTTACTAGGTGGCTGTTAGTGACCAACTTCACGCCCTGGCCACTTTATCCCTAATGAAGGACCCCCAGTACCCAGAACCAGTCTGAACATTCTGGAGAAGAGAAAAAAATCCCTTGCTCTGTCGGAATTCGAAATCCGGGTCGTCCATAATGTATCAGCCTTTGTTACTATGATTTCTCACGTCTTCTCTGCTGTTTGCTGCACTCTGTTGCAGCTTCTGTTCACTGTTATGACAACCTGCGACAGAGATTGTCGTGTTTTGTATAAGAAATAGGACGAAAATTCAAAAATTGAATGTCTAAATTTTCTCTTTCGCCATATGGATACAAAAACTTGTATCTTGATCAGAATGAGAGCAATCTAAAGTAGGTTGGATTCGGCCTTTCCTTCAATACGCTAATCTAGAAGAGCAAAAACCTTACAAATTGAAATAAAATGAAAATCACGAGTAAAACATGCTTCTAGTACGTAACTAGGATTTGCACGTGTTGAGATTATTTTACTGTGACTTAAATTGCTTATTATTATACTGACAACGTGATGGATGTTCAGTCAATTACAGACAGTTTTTCTTTGTGGCTGGTGACTGGAAGAAGATGGAGGTGTTTGTGACCTAATAAAGGAAGCAATTCGGTACCCTCAGACACCACTATTCTTAGACATTTACTGGAGACGGACAAATCAACTAGTAGTATAACCCGACATCTTTGAATTAGTCGTTTTGTGGAATCATTTGTGTCTGTGACGGAAAAGATTAAAATTTATCATTAATGGCTTGAAGTCTGAATAGATGTAACTTGAATGGAGGTAAAGGTAAAGGTATGCCTATGTAGGCCTGCACAGGCCCCTAGGGTTCTAAGATGTTGAGGCTCCCAGATTTCCAGACACTCGGCACAGCCCTACGCCCCAGCCGCTTTTAGCTCCCAGAAAGTATTCCTGGTACCTGAGTCGACCCCAGGGCTATAGTGAGGTCGGAAGCATTAAGTCAATGAAAAATTCCGGTGGCTCCATCGGGAATCGAACCGGCAGTGTCTCGACCAACTGCGCCACCGCGTGCCCCCAGCATAAATGAAGGAGAGTTATAAATTACGTGAGTGAGAAATAGACGTAAATATATTATGACATCGCTTTCAGTGTGGTGACGTTAATTACGACTGTAATGTGTGAAAATTTTTTAAGAGAAAGATTTGATATCGTGCGCAACAAAGTCATGCTCACATAAGCGTTGTGGGAGATTCCCAGTTGAGCAGCACCGCAGTTTCCCAGACAGCGTAACAGAAGTTATTGCCCAAGACAAATTTTTATGCGGAAAGTTCTTTTTTTTTTTAATGAACCCACCAAACAATAATCTTAGAGCTGCAGTTTTCAGAGTTTCCGTTTGCACTTCGTCCAGCAATTAACCTCACTCTACATTATCATTACTATCGCTCGCGCTTGCTTCATGTGTTAACGCGCCGTTCACATCCTGCCCCGCTTTCCACATTGTTATTGATGTTTATTTAACTGCAACTAAACTGGTTGCTTTAATTAAGAACGTCGGTTATCATGCACTTATAATTCCTTTACATAATCAGTTTAAAAATAAAATTCAGTCTACTTTGTGGAATTAAATTTTAATTCACTACGCTTTATGACAGGAATGTTCAACTTTTCTAGGCAAGTTTTCAAAGTATTTAGTATGGAACATTATACTTGAAGACATTACCTTTTTAAAGCCTCACATAACGGTTTTATCTTGTCGTGCATGAAACCCTTCCTTGTTCGCAGTATGCTCTGTTCCCCTGCCCGTCCTCTTCATTTCGCTGGTAGTTTAGGTCTAGAGACGTTCTCTGTCCACAACTGTTTATTGCTTGACAGTCTTGTAATGTAACAGTTGATCGCTGTGCGTCGTGACGATGGTAAATATTATAAAACTGGGAATGAAACCGTCTTGTGTTGAAACGAAGGCTCGTGAAGCACAAACAAAGATGTGCGTGTATGTTTGTAAGTGTGCCTCTGTCAGAAGAGTTAAATTTCAGTTACAGAACGTTTATAGTTTCTTGTTCGATTAGTTACTCTGGAAGCTTTCTCCCAGCACAGTGATTTGGGTATGGAACCTACGCGAATTCACAGGGAACCTTAGTGCTTCACGCAGCCTACTTCTTGATATGTTCCACATCGCACTTTCTTGCACGCAGGCACGCACGTGTGTCTGATAGAATCATGACACAGCCTCTACAAGTTTTCACTTCTGTACGGGTACACGTCCTTGTAATATGGCCGATATGTGAGAACGGGTTACACTGGGTTTCTACAAACCTTCACGTAAATGAAATAGACTCAGGGTAAAAGACCAAGCGTCGCACCCGTGCAAAACAACATGTAAAATTAATGTTTTTATCAAGGGATGTAAGGTTAAGGATTATTGGAAGGAAACTGTCTTACGGTCGTCCCTCCATTTTCGCGAATTCGCTATTCTCATTTTGCTTTCTCGCGATCCTGCGCCCAAAAATTTGCCAACACGAATTAACGTTAAAACGTTTCCTGCGATACATTTTTGCAAGCTTTGGATAGCTTTTAATCCATGCGCGTTATACCACGTTGTTCCTCACGCGGCGCACTTCTATTATAGCGGTAACTTCTCGCAAGGTTTAGAACATTCTTTTCGTATTTCACGCTCGCAAATATCTCCCAGAGTGAAGATGAGCGATTGTTGCAAACAGAAGCGTGGCAACTCTAAAGGTAGTCAGGAATCGTAGCGTAAATAATTCATTCAAATGTACAAAAGACAACATATTTATGAGAGTCCATGGCTCCTTGTGATTATCTCATGAACGTATCCTTCGCGTATGTGATGGTGTTACTTAGGGTGTGCATGTTCTTTAAGGAATAGAAACAAAGGCGCAGGGCCTGTCATATTTATTTGTTTTTCAGTGCAGTTGAGACTGGGACCGGTCTGGGACGCGTTACTAACAAATTTCGTTATTGTATAAAATAAGAAGACCCCAAAATGACATTTCAGTAGATACGTAAATAAAGTTGTCACACGTTGAATGAGAACATTCAGGAAGTATCCACAACTAAACATAAAAAATTGCTTGCATTGCTATAACTTTCTTTTCTCAGCCTCTACCATGTACTGGTCGACTACTTTCACCGCACACCTTTCTAACAGATCCTTACAGTTGGTAAGATTCCCAACGGATCGCGTAATAGTATATAGTGTAATAGTCTATTGTTTTATCAGATCAAACGTAGGGGCGCATGTGAGTGGAGCTGCGTTGCCTTGCTGGTACGCAGTATTTGTACGCTTTTTTTCATTCTAGTACTGTGGCTGTATGTGCATGGGGGGGGGGGGGGGCCGCGACAACGTAGTCGCTATAGTGCCTCGGCTACGAACTGTATGTCCGAGGAGTCGTGGTTCAGTGCCCGAATGGAATAAGAAATTTCTCTCTTCTCCATAGCGTGTAGGGCGGCCGGGATAGCGTAATCGGTTGATTCACTAAGGGCTGGAACGTCCGGGGTTCTAATCTCGGTGGAGGCGAGATTGGCGGGACCCATCCAGACCAGCCCCGATGTCCACCCAGCCTAGTCGCCTGTACAGATGATCTGTGGCCTGTACAGGGGGCACTGACTCTGTTTCCTGGGGGTAAAGTGGCTGCGGCGTGGCACTGACCACCCACCCTCTCCTAGCGCCGGGGTCGAATATGGTCAGAGCTGTACTTGTACTTCGCACCCCTGTGTGCCCGCTTGGCATACAATGGGACTGCTCTACCTTTTTTCCCACAGCGTTTAAACTACTTCTGGGGCCCACCCAATCTTCTGTTCAGTGGGTATCGGATTTTCTCTCCCCAGGGTCAAAGCGGCCGGGGAGTGAAGTTGACCACTTCCTCCGTCTAATGCCGGGGTTAAGAACTTACACGTGGTTCCCCACGTGCCGTCATGGCGCGCACACGGGCGCCTTTGCCTGTATCTTACCTCTCTGCGTATGAAAAGTTGGATGAACATACAACGCGTAAAACAGTAAAATCTAACATAAAAACCTCTGTGAATAAGATGGTAAATTATTACATGTAATTTAAGGAAGGGTGGGCACAGCTAACTAAACTTTTGTTCTATATATATACCCGAACGCTGCGTATTTAACCCGTTGCCGAGGTCGTGCTTATTGATAGCGAATGTATTTATAATAGTACGCGTATTTTTTAGATCCCAGAGTTATAATATACTTGGCTCAATGGCAAGCTATGTTGCGTGGAATTTAATGTGACTGTGGTTATGAATAATTGTAAGCAGACAGCTGCCGCTCGTGTAAGACTCAGTTGCTCCTGTGCACGCCATGAAGGCGTATGGAGGAATAGAGTTATAACTCCACTTGTGTTTTTTACCTCGGTAATAGATGATGATAGGTCAGCTTCACGCCCCGTCTACTCTACCCTGACAAGAGAGCCCCCGTTGTCCATTGAATAGGAAGCTGGGTGGTCCCAAGTTTCGGTGTGGACACATTGGCAAAGAAGAGAATCCCATATTTTTGCTGACAATTGAACCGTGCTTGCCTCGGTTGTCCAGCTCGTAGCCTAAGCACTGTACCGACTGAGCTGTCCTGCTTCTGCTTGTGTGAGACGGGTGTGCAGCGGGATTCGAGACTTCATTTTTGTCAGTGGACGCTAGATGTTTCGAACGCGTTACGCTGGCTGGCTGGCTGGCGAAGGAGACTTTGAGACGCTAGACGCTAGACGTCTGAACGAGTCCAGTTGGCTCAGTAGCAAGTCTGCCTTTTCTTGCTAATGCTTTGGACACCCTGTATCCAGCTGCGTTTACGAAACTCATAATAGACTGGCTAATATTTATTGAATTGGTGGATAGTTACATAAATAAATGGAAGGATCGAAATTTTGTCACAGTTTTCTAACGTAGTGTTGTCCATTTGCACACCATTAAAACATATGGGGGAGTGGAGGAATAGCTCCCCTCGCTCTTAGCCTTGACATTATATGGAGGTGAGTGGCCAGCTTCACGACACGGCCACTGTGCTTCTGGTACCCAGTGTACTCCCGGTACCCAGTGTACTCCCGGTACCCACTGTACTCCCGGTACCCAGTGTACTCCCGATTACAAGGCGCATAATAGAATGGAGTCCTGGGATTTTTTGCTGCTCCACGGATGTTCCTTCGTTATATCAAATAGACGGCATTGCTTATCAATGGAAGAAGTTTATAAATCAGAGCATTAGACAGTATGTAGTTTTATTCGTTATTGTTGCAGTCAATCTGCTGACATTTTTGTCCTGAAATTAATAAGGCTACTACAAGTAAACAGTAAATCGATAATTTTTCTAATTTGAAAAATATTTCTGATGTTCTTAATTATTAGAAGTCCTCATTATAGGATCGTATGTTCTTATAAGTATAGTTACATTGACTCGCATGTTGTAATGAACCCGTGTGATTCTCTTCTATAAAGAGGTAAAGCTCTCCTATTACAGACCTGCACAAGCCCTTAGGCATTCAGGGGGTTGAGGCTACCAGAATTTCTGTGAAGATAGTAAGGTTGTCAGACCTACGGACCGACGGGGTCGACCCCAGGGCCATAGTGCGGCCGGAAGGATTAAGTCAATAAAAAATCTCAATGACCCCATCGGGAATCAGACCCGCGACCTTCTGGCTTGTAGCGCAGTGCCT
The DNA here is from genome assembly GCA_013340265.1 of Coptotermes formosanus. NCBI lineage: Eukaryota > Metazoa > Arthropoda > Insecta > Blattodea > Rhinotermitidae > Coptotermes > Coptotermes formosanus. Next base: position 691,298 of record BLKM01011478.1, on the reverse strand, counting down.
TAAACAACTGTGCCACCGCGTACCCCAGTTCTCTTCTGTACTGTGAGAAAAACAAGTGAGCTCCAATGGGGTCGTCACTGAGGGTACTGTATTTCAGTCCAAACAAACCGCAGGTGTAAAGAACCTTGACTCTTCATACTCCAGTTGCGTCCTGAATTATAGCTTACTAACGGCTAACGGCTGTACTCAGGTTGTAAAGAAAACGTTAAAAGTGTCTCTGTGCGTAATCAAGCGCCACGCCTTGAAGACGTGTAGAGGAATGGAGGTACGGCTGTATGCATTCTTAACCTTGGCACTAGACGGAAGTGTCTGTTGGGTTTCAGTCACGTGCCGCTTTACGTCACGGGAAGCAACCCTTGGTGTTAGTTGGCTAGGAGGCCGGATGAAATCCAGAGCTGGCGTAGGCCAGGTGGCAGAAGATACCTGCACCTGCTGGAAATAAAAACCCGTAGCCAGTCACCGCACTGAATAAACTCTTCCGACTCCCCATACTCATGTTGACATATCTGCGGACTTCTTTGCAAGAAGTATTGGATTCGTATCAGGTCATTGGTCAGTGTAGCTAGAAATGTGTTGGGAGAACTGATTGCTGTTCTTTCGACATTCATTTACATTTCTCGTTGTCAGTTAGAGTAATTCCTAATAATTTATGTTTTGTGCTGGCGATTTTAATAATAATAATAATAATAATAATAATAATACCGTAAAGCCTTGCAATACATACGTTAGGCTTTGGAGCTACTTTCAACAGGTATCTTCACTAAACATATCTTCGAACAACTCTGCTACGCCTCTCTATAAACGCAGTTACTGGGTACAACATGCCATTTTCATTATTTTGTACAACAAATCGCAACCTGAGGATGTACCGTGCTGTGGTGACAAGGGAGCTATTTAACAGGACTTATTATGTCCTGTTCGCACGAAATGCATAAAGTGAATGCATACGGAGGACTTCCCATCCGCTCGTCCGTCCTCATGTTCTGTTCCAAGAAGACACTGAGGAATGTCGGTGAACTTTAATATTGACAGACGTTGGGTGATTTTAATTTTTATCCGCGTCGGTCCAGTATAACCTCTCTTTACGTAGGTACCAGATTACACTTTATTATTTTTCTGTACAAGGAGGCTCGTCTTCAAAATTTGCAAGCATTATTGAATATGAGCTCATTAAGACCTACGAGTTATATTAGAAATGTATTACGTAATGGTGAATATTTTGGGCAGTAATCAACAGAAACTTACAACCGCGTAGTGTAATGTGTGTAGAGTTATATAGACTTTGCGGTGGTAGAATTATTAGTAGCGATTAGTGAAATGGATTCCGTTACTTACACAAATTCGTGCATCTTTCCGGCCTTTTTTTATGTTCGGACTGAAGATCGTATCACTCAAATTACTGTCGTGTGTTTATACCCAGTTAGTTTTCTTTTTGACATCATAAGATCGTCACATTGCAATTATCTTACCCGGGAAGTGACCAGTTCGAATGCCTTATGTATAGCAGGTACCTGAAAATAGTAGGTTTCCTTATTTATTCCTGCTAAATGTTACCTTAAAAACTGACACTTAGTTCACAACTCATCCAACTGCTTGCAAATAATACCGCATTTGAAAACCATTTCCATGCTGTTGTTTAAGTTGGTAAATGCCTTTTTTTGTAATAGAACATTAATTTGTAATTCTTATTCTTGGAGATCGATAAACTGTTGAATTAACCGAGGAATTTCTACTCAGTGGTACTGTTAACCATTACAGTCGTCGGAGTAAATGAGGCAGCTCGGTTTGAACGAAATATGTCACCATTTCCGTGGGCTGCGTTAAATAGCCGAAGGAACGAACAGTACATCGTTTGTTTTTCAGCAGGTAGACGAAGTTATACTCCAGTTGTAAGAACGTGAAACATTGCTTCGTTGATTTCAGTTAAGGAACGAACAGTCAATCTCGCTGTCCATTAAGAAGTAATTGACTGAGGCGTGGCTTAATGATTCATCTCTTGTGTGAGACTATACTAGAGTCTGTAATTAAGTGAAACCTAATGTAGCCCTGATTATTGAATTGCGCGCATGTTTGAACTGTGCTACATTCTGTGGGCTTAGAAAGCGCCGTATTTTCCATGTAGGTGCGCCGCTCTGTATGCTAATTTATCTGGTAACAAAAATTGCAAACCAAGGGGGAAAACATCAAAACTGCCAGTTTAAAGAGGGTAAAAACTTTTGAAATTTAAGTTGACATATTTGGACCTATGGCATAGGGAGTAACAGGATAATAGAAAGAACTGTTTCACTTTGTCGGATAAATAAGGAAGGCGTGGCTACTCGTAGAAGGTATGAGAATTAGATACAAAATGTTGGTCTGCAAACTTCAAAGGAAAAGACCGGTTGCCTAACGTGACAGTTGTGTGGATGTTGCTCTCTTGTACCGTACTGATGAGGCCACAGATTCAGGCATCGGCCCGGAGAAGACCGGCATATCTGTCTGAAGTTTTTCTGGGTTTCATTATTATCTCGATGGCAACGCAAGGTTAATACCACGAATAACACCACGACCGCTTCCTTACAAATCCTTCCAATATGCTCTTTCCTAATAATATTAAAACTCGGCGCTATATAGTCTCAGCTGCTGAGAAATTCATTAAATAAATGTACAAGTAAATACCCTGAAGATGGAGATAACACTTCCTTTCAGATTTCTCGATAAATTTTTATCAGATTACACGACATTATGTCCTCTAAGACTTTATCCTTCGAAATAGGAAACTGTTTGTGAAATCTAGGTGTAGCTGATAGACCCTAATTAAGAGTGGTCTTACAGAAACACGATGTCAGCTAGCTCAGCCGACTTAATGTACGGTCCAGTGGCTGGTACTTCTGAACGCGTTAATAAAGCTTATGGTTTCGTAAAAATTGGAGAAATCCTTGACGAACTCCGCGAGTGTTAGATTCTCAAAAACCGACTGTACTGAAGTTGCTTGCGTGCAAGTTGTCGCTTTACGAAACACTTCGTTTGACGAATGACAGTATGTCGTCTTGGCATGTCATACTTGCCTAGCATAAAGAAAGTCTCTGCTTCGAACACCTTCCTTTGTATTGTTTTAATTAAATATTCTTAGGAAAGTTGGCGAAATTGCAACCTCTTTGCCTGTTCCCTCCAAATCAATTATTTGTAAATAATTTAGAGGCTCTTATATATTCTTTGAATCGACATAGCCACAACAGTCACGAAACTTCCGCGAATAATCAGCAGTTGTGTCACACAGCAGTAATTCCATTTCAGGAGTTAGCGGTTCTAATCTTGACCGACCAATGGCAATCCATCTTTGCGAATGCAATACCTAGTGTTCTGTAAGTCCGGAGGTGTAAAGAAATGCAATAATACGCACAGTGCTTCCTTGTTGGCTGGAAGAACCACTATGTTAATCGTTGTCATGGACGGCATAGAGCTTGGGCTCCAGTGGTTCCAGACCTGAGCTCTGTGTATACGTATTCGTACGTTAACAAGTATCAAAGCGAACGTAGATAGTGGTATTGAACGCATAGGTGAAAAGAGTGCTGCGTTAGTTAAAAATGTCATTGTGGAAACGTTTTCACTTTAACTTCGTAAATCATTTCGAAAAATGTTTTGTGGAGGAAGGGCAATAAATTAAAGGATTACACTTTATTTCCCTTTGTCACTCGACTTTACGGTCACTGGGCACATAGCCTCAGTAGTTGTTACAGCACCATAAAATAACCATATAAACAGTCAACTGCAATAACAGAAGGTCCTGTCTTCTCCACAGGGCACGATTCCCCTCAACTGTCAAGAAATATTCAGTTTTTGTGGAACCCGAAGATACCCGCACACGCATTTTCTTAAGGCATATCGTAGCAGGGCTTATCGTGTTCCCATCTGTGCCTGTCTCATGCACGTCGTCCTTTTCCTTCATGTTTCATCACTTTCCTCTATCTCCCGTGCATATTCCATGCGCCCACCATTTCACCCTCCTTGATTTGATTAACCTAATAACATTTGGCGAGTTAACTGCCCTTCCTTAGTTCAGACTATTCTGCTGAGCCCATACACTTTCATACCACGACAAATAACTGTTATAGCCCGATACAGGTTTTACCACAGCTGTGTACTGCAAGGATACTTGCAGTAGAGACAATGTGTTATGTCAAATTACAATCAGGAACTTTCAAACAACAATAATTGTGGGGTAGAAGTAGATGCAAAACAGAGCTAAACATCACATTGTTATCTATACCATGTATTTTATTATGAAGTTATTGTCTAAAAACTTCGAACAATATGCACCACACATGTAATGCTAATTAAATATATGGTGTACATTTTTGGAAGTTTCTAGACAATAACTTGAGAGCTAAAGATGCCAGTAATTTCATGTTCGGTTATTCAACATCGCATACAGCACAAAACCACGACTTGTCGATTTAAGTGAATTATGTTAACAATTAAGATTCCATTGGCCTTAAAATAGGGGCACGACCGTATATAATTACGTTGAACGGGGGGTCGACTCTCTCCGCCTCCAGTCAACACTTTCTACTTGCACTTACGGAATTCAACAGCACGAAACTGTATCCACTGGCGTATTTTTGGAAGGCAGTGAGATGGAACCGATTTAGGCTCTTGTATTTGTTATGAAATGTCTCTGTGATGTGATGTGATGTGATATGTGTGTGTGTGTATGTATGTGTGTGTGTGTACACGACGCATGTTCGTGCGTTCTTTGCACGAAGTATATACATGAAGACGTTTATCGTTGTTTCTGTCGTCACAAAAACTACTGAACGAATTTCATTATAAGTCGGTATTGGTGTCTACAATTACATGAAGACCAGTAGAAATCCTCACATTCTTCTAAAAAAATCGCCAATGACTGGGAGCAGAATTCTTTTTTTTTTCTTTTTTTTCAAGACAGAATGTTCGTTCAGTTAGTTAATAAACTCGCCGTCTTTATGAAACTGTAAGGTTTATTACCTCCTTAACAAGAACCCACCACCTGCCTCAGTTCTCGTGCAGTGACTCCAGTGCACACACAACACACGTAAATTGGTAAGACACTTAATGCAAAATATGTGACCTTTTCACATATATGGATCTTAATTTTGATTTAAACATTTATTTATGTGAGAAACAGTTTGTGACTATCGAGTTTGTAAGATCACACTGAAGACTTTTTGAAACTAATGTAATTCATTTTGCACACACATTTCAGTTTTTAAAATAGTCTTAGGTGGTATACGTTTGCATCTTGGCTTACATAGATTACAGAGATACCACGAAGATCTGTGTTACAATCCGTATTTCTGCTGTTTGGAAAGGTTTAAGAGTAACAACTTGCGTTGAGGGAGTCCGCACAAAGCTTGCAAGGCATGAGGTGACTCTGTGGGTCTCTGTATCTTAGGTCCTAACGCCTTGTGATTTGGTGAATGATTAACAACGTTTCAAGGGAACCTACCACCTCAGTTTCCATCTTCTGCCCTGAAGGTAGATGCACGAAACTTTGGTAACTGCTTACCAGAGTACATATGTCACATCCCAGAAGACAGTTATCTTTAAACAAAGCTTGTTTATAAACCAACGCGAATGATCTCTTTGTTACTGACTGACCCATTTTATGGTCTGTAATTCACGGTTGCTCTACCTGGAAGGGCTGAAAAAAAAGTACTAAGATCACATGACAGCCAATTTCGCGCTTTGACCCAGGTACGTTTCACATGTGAAGCAGGTCTGTTACTGAGGACTGGAATTACTTGGCAATTTTTCGGTCAAACCAATGAAGAAACCTCTGTAAGGTCTTGAAAGTAAAGGGGGAGGGCTACTCCATGGAAGCTTCGGAATACGTTCGTGAGGAGTAGGAACGCAATGGAGCATGGAAATCAGTGTGTCACGTCGGACCGCCAATTATTGGTGTCACAGTACAAAATGTTACTCTACCTGCAGATGAATCACGTCTGACGTCTCCAAGTGAAAACTGGGAGACAGAGAGAGAGAGAGAGAGAGAGACGTAACGCTTCACCAGAATTAAATGGAATGTCAGTCCTACATTCCCTCCATCGCTGTAACCGTTAGCCCCACTTAAATGTCGCTTTAAACTGCATGTACTTCAGTAATCACCCGTAAACAAATAGACTGACCGTCTATCATAACTATGTTTTTCGGAAAGTATTTTTTTGGCCAAAACGTGCTTCGTGTTTCGGCTTTCTTTTTTAACCGTCATCAGGCCCAGGCATATATATAGAAAATATATAGAAAAGTATATATGTATGTACATACAAAAGTGCATATATATATTCTTTTCTGCCTCTTTGTGCCTGTGCCTCATGATGGCTTTACGGAAAGGCCGAAATACTTAGGGCATTTTGGACCATAAAATATATTTTTGACAGATATAGTTATGATAGATGGTCAGTCTGTTTATTTGTCTTTTCGTGCGTCACAAACAAATGTCTCGCCCTAAGACTGTAACCGTCTCTATTGACAAGAGCCTTCTTGAGAAACTCTTTACCTGAGCTAATATTCTGTCAACGTAACCTTAAACTGTGTAGTCGGTTTATGATAGCAGAATTAACTCTTTGAAGAGTAAAATTTATCTGCATTGTATATAAAGATTCAGTTCGTACCTCACAGAGAACGTAGTGTACTTCCGTTACAGCGACTAGTCGGTTAATGCTGTATAGGGAAATAATTCTTTTTGTACTAATTGTGGGGAACAGGTAAATACACTGTGTGGGCAAAATACGGAGTTTCTTAATGTCACACCAGGTGGTACATATATGTACCACTGCGGTGCAGAGGGTTAACTACGTGAAGCAGATTTATTCTTGAGAAGCTAATAGTCACTCAGCCGGTTAAGAAAATATTGTCCCTTTATGAAACCAGGTACTGAGGTTAAGAATGAGTGGAGCTCTACCTCTAATCCTCCAATATGCCTTCATGGCAAGGACAGGGACACGTTTACCTTTTTTTTGTGAAATCACAGGATTAATTGTTATGTATACAAAGGCCCACCACAGGACTGTCCAAAATAATTTGAATCCAGTCGGGACCGTCATACCCTTTTTACACGTATATTCCATCAAGAATGTGATTGTGTTAATCAAGCCCTGGTTTTTAGTTAATACAATTTGATCATGAATTTTGAACGTTCTCAGTTATCCTTTGCTTCAGAAACTGACCAATTTTGAAATACAGTATGACTCTGTTGTGCATTAGTTTTTGTAATCCGTGAAGCATGAGCCTATGCCAGGGTTGACAGATGTAGTGGGAAAAGGGATCCACAGTTAAGAGTACAAAATATGTGACATAGATGATTTATATAAATAAAGTATAAGAAATGAACCTTTTATCGTTCTCATACACAGTTATTGGTAGAAAGCTTTTAAATGTAGTTATTTTAATTGTTTTATTGCATTGAACCTCGTTCCTTCTACGTTCTGGTAGCTAACTTTTTGGACACATGTCTGACTATCTGCAAGCGGGTTCGCTCCTGTAATATCCGTCTGTAGAATCTGGGCCAGTACAAGTTATTCTGGTCAGGCAATAGTCTATGAAGAACGGGTCATGAAAACTTGTTTACTGTGAGCAAATGAGACTGTCTCGTACTCCAGTGGACTGAAGTGCTATCTCCTGGCGATTTAAGACTGTGTACAGTTTCGTCTGTCGCCGCGGTCGATAGTACTCGTATACTAAAATAAATTGCCAGAACCAGTTCCTTCATGTGTTTTTATGTAGGTCTGTTCTTTTGGCGATTTGGGCACTATCAGAGAAGGCTGTACAGTTTGTGTCACTACTTGTTTTGTTACTGTTACAGTTATGTAAAGTGGGTTTGTATTCGGAACGTAAATTGCATAGTTATCATTGGTGAATGTAACTGTATGACATACAAAGTGGTGTTTTTGTAACTACTCTCTCTCTCTTTTTCTTTCTTTCTTTCTTTCTTTCTTTCTTTCTTTCTTTCTTTCTTTTAGTGCTTACCAGGATGAGCCTGTTACCTACAGACTAAGTAAAAATTCTGACTACGATATGTTGTAAGGTATAACCTAAAAAGCGCTCAAAATTACAATTTCTGGCATTCGAACAATATTCGTCAGTATTTCTGTAATGTGTTTCCAAGCATAAATGCTTAGCTCCAGTGGTTCGTCAGTTTCAAGCCAAATGTCAAATATGGGTTTCGCCCTGCTGCCGTGTTATTCTTTTACCTTATACAGAAAACCTCCTTGTCAAAGATGGCGTATTTCTTGTTATAAGTTACCACACTGTATATTAGAATCTTGCTTTAAATTATACTAGTGTTACTATGAGCCCACAAAGTATTACGTCTGTCATGTTGTCCTTACAGACTGTAGCAAATTAAAAGTAAATTGTAGGAGATAGAAATGACCTATAACGGCATAGTAGTCGTAGAATGTTTCATACAATTCGACGAAAATCGATTCATTGTTTCAGGGATTGAGAGCGAGACAGACCGACACACACACGCACACGCACGCATACAAAAGGAAATATTAGTTCTGAGTTTTTCACCGCAGTGACTGTGAGCATTTCTGTCTTACGGAATGTGACTCCGTACAGTCTGGTAGAAATTTATCTACATTTTGTAGGATCCTTCTTTTTCCACCCTCAGGGTAGATGAATGTTTATGCAAGTACCCTGATGATGCAGGCAGCAGAATCTTGGGAGATGTCAGTACATTTTGCCAGACTACTCTGCATCACATCCTGCAGGTCAGGTTTCTTCGAAAGAAGGCCTCCTTTCTTTGCTTAAATTTGGATTGCGCGGATAACTGGATGTTGAAAATGAAATTTGAGATCCCGAGCCAAGTTGTCCTCATTTTTTCAACATTTCCAGTTGAACTTTTGATAGTATATCAATATTTGTTATCCATAATGCTGTCCAGTCATCGCTGTGAACTTTACTTTCGTATGGCTGATGTGGGAAATATTAAAGCAAGAAATTACGTATCAGTGGCTATTATGTATTAAATCTAAAATGTCTCGTACCACATTAAACTCGGGTCATGGTTAAGGAGGTGTGGAGACAAATATGAATATGAAGCAAACCAACCGGAAGAAGATGAGCTGGAGCAAAGCCTCGCTGGCAAACAACACCTCGACTCTTAAAAGCGAACTACCAATTGTCTACGCGTGAACATATTTACAAGAAGTGAGGACATAACCTCAATTCTCTGGACGCACCTTTCCACTGCAGCTGCGGTGGATCAACACAGGAGCGAATAACTGATGAGTTCCGAACACACCCACTTTCGTTCACAAATTGTACGCGCTACAAGAGAACCAAGCGTGTTTACTCTGCAAGTACATAAATTACGAACCACAAAAATTAATAAAACTGTTTACCACGTTGTCTGATAATCCTTCAGAATGAAAAGGCAGATTTAAAGTAGGCTTAAAAAATACTTAAGTGCGCACTCCTTGTGCTCTGTAGATGAATTTTTTGTGTAAAGATGATCTATATTACTGTTTTGTAGAATTTTTGTAGTATTTTACACTGTAAAAATCGTGTATACTTGTGTCCTTGTGACTCGTTCCACATCTGATTGTCTTCGTGACACATTTATGAATCCATGGAGTGTGTGTGTGTGTGTGTGTGTGTGTGTGTGTATGTGTGTCTGTGTATATGTATGATGTATGTGTGTGTGTGTCTGTGTGTATGTATGATGTGTGTGTGTGTGTGTGTGTGTGTGTGTGTTTAGTGTTGAGAGGTTATGTGTTTTATGTTTGAAATTATTGCTCATCTTTGTCTACTTTAAATGTGTCAGATATAGCGTCAAATTTTCGCACTGCCCCCACCTTTGTGAAAAAATATTTTATGCAAAATTTGTTAGTATGCTTACGTTGTTTCACGCGCCAGGCTCAAGTGGTTCATTATTGACTGTCATCAAACCTAACGCTAACGTCATATTTCTTGCAGCCACCATTCTGTTATCGTATATTCGACACAAATATTAGGCTATCTGAACTGAATTTACGTGGGCGTGTTCTTCGAGTGTCTCGTAGTTTCAGGCCATATATTAAGTGTCTCCAGTTCTGCTCCCGCCTCACAGATTTCTGCATTCCCCACATCGCCAGTACTAACTGTAGGAGAACGAAAATTTAGAGTTTCGCGTTTTGTCGACACCCAAATTTTATACAACTATTTGTGCAGATCAGTCACTTGTTTTAAAAGTTGGAATGAGGAAACAGATAACACGACATTCTCATAAGCACATTTTTCCCCTTGAGGAAGGAGAGTAAGCCAAATACGTGGTCATACTTCCTCCACCGATATTAGAAGAAATAATTCCATTGCTCCTGCCGTCCACAATGTGCGTGTCTTACTCCAGATTGTCAATGTCGTCAGTATGAATCGTAATTATGATTATTTCATTGAACTGTAACTTTTTTTTTGGTGAAATTCTCTTGACATTTAGGCCCAGTTCATCTGCCAAATATACTTCAAAATGTAGTACGGTATTTTACCTTGCTGTATGTTGTAGTTGATTTTACAGCTAGAATTTATTTAACCCTTTAAAGACGAAGCGTATCTGTTTTATATAAGGACTCAGTGCGTACCGCGCTGTAAACACTCTCCACTTTGGTTATAAAAACCAGTCTCTTAATGTTTTATAAGGCAAAAGTTGCTGTTTGTTCTGAGATCCGTACAAAACACATAAACGCAATGTGGGCACCACGTAGAATTTTTAATGTTAAACCTGGTGGTGTGTAAAGTTACCGCTAGGCTTTAAAAGGTTAATGAAAAGCAATTTTTATGGCTGCTGATATCTTGTACCGTATATCGTGACAGTCTTAATTGTTATTCTGTACGTGACCTTGCATTCCCTTTAAGGGGACGGAACGGTTCCTACAGCTGTCGCATTTGAATAACGGCCTCTAGTTGTTCTAGCGACACTCTAATACTCTTCACCGTGTTTACACACTCATTTCGAGTACAGAATTCCTTCGAAACATGGAGAAGGATTCTTTCACGTACTTCAGAACACTAGTCTACTGGCATGGCCGTAGTATCAGCGGTACGTATGGTATTAAATTTTATAGGGAAATAACTTATTTTCATGTAATTTCGTTATATATCCAAAACTGAAAGAAATATTTGATTAAAGATTTTAACATTATTAATTCCGTGCGTTGTTCTGTCATCACATACTAAAATAAGAACCAGCTAAACGCACTGTATCAAGTTTTATTATAATTCTTCTCACGGTACCCAGACATGTTTCGACGGTTCATCCGTCATCCTCAGAGGGGTGTACCGAAGTGTTTTATGTCCGCAGGATCGATCCTGGGGACATTAAAAACTTCGGTACACCCCCCTGAGGATGACGGATGAAACGTCGAAACATGTCGGGGTAGAGTGAAAATAATAATAACAAAACTTGGTACAGTGCATTTAGTTGGTTCTTATTTTAGTATTTGATTTGATTAAAGGTACAATGGGGTTTGTGTTCTAGCCCACATTGTAGTTGTTCATTGAACTTATGCTTTTTAAGAAATTTCGTAAAATTCGATTGAGATTAACGCGAAATTATGGGTATTTTACAGGCCATAATGACGGCTTGCCTTTCAACTTTCAGTACAAAATCCTAAGTACAGCATTTGATCTAAAATCTTTGGGTAGTTCGGAAGGTCAAACATGTGGACAAACTGACGAGCAGATATAGGCCTATCACCTCGCCAGTATACATGTATGTTCAGTACAGGAACAGAAAGCACAAAAGTAGGCATGCAGTTTGTAGACTCTCTCTTCGAGGCGCGTAACAGTAAGCTGTTACAGTTGCTTAAATAGTTGCATTATAAAAATTCTTTACTAACAATTGTGGTGTTATCTGTAAGGTAACGCCACGTTCACCAACATGTGAGAAGCAAGAACTAGAGGAACGTCTTATCCACATATGTCGTAATGTGGAATTGTTGCATTTTGACCTTCATCTGTATGATTAACGTAACAACACGATCATTCTTCAGCAGTTAGTCGCTGTTCGTTAAACGGTACTTACGCGTAACGGTCTCCGTTAACCATTTCTGAGGGATATTAATTACTCTCATTATTGAGCCACGTGGTATCATGTGTCGTTCCGTTTCTGTGGTGCCACTGAGTGACAGTGGATGGTGTAGATCATGGGTCTCCAAACCGCGGCCCGCCAGGTTGTAATATGCTTCCCGCAGCCTCAATTGTAAATTGCGTATATTCTATGAAACTTACTGAATAATTTAGGTTAGGTATACCATTTGTTATTTTTTCACGTGTGGCCCGCGAACAAGCCCACAATAACGCGTGTGGGCCTTTGTGATACAAAGGTTGGGCGTCCGTGGTGTAGATGATTGCGGAACGTCTGTCTTTGACGGGAATCTAGTGGGGAAACATGGATCCAAAACACGTTTATGCACTACACATTCCACACAGATCGACCGGGCACAGGAAGGACTTTAGTAAGTTAGTCGGTATCACGGCCCAACCAATTAAATTAGGCTTAGGAAGAAACGTGATACAAAAATTTGTGTTTTGCGGAAGGCCACATCCCATTTAAGATTGCGTGACCGTCGTTTTGCTGTTTTCTGCATCTTCTCTACACATGTTTGTTGTCACTGTCATGTTACAGGCCTATGCACACGTCATGGTACTGTGCTGCTGCAACCGTATCAAAATTGCATAACATGTCATTATTGGGATGTCAACTTGTTATTTTGATTGCCTTATTTGTAACGAAAGTGGCGAGCCCAATTTGTATGGGCTATGTTTTAAAACCCAAATTTTCGACTTCTTTCATACGTTAGTTACGGGTATCTTTCAGTTCCTCTAAAATCACTCAGTACAAAAAATACAGGATGATTCAGACCCACTGTCTTCTGGAGCTTTGCCTCACCGGTAACATGAAAGCGGCAGTGTACAAGTATACTGCGATTCTTGGCACTTCATAGATCTTTGTGCCACTGGCTTTAATACTCTGTAAATCGAAATTTTGCCCCAGCATATTTATGCAGAGGCACTGGTTATAGAGAGCTGGTGCAGAACTTACAGTATGGATAACGTACAGCTTGTGACCTACAGTGTCTCTTTCAAACAGTTTTGCCACTTCGAACTGTTGGAGACTAGCACATGACGTAAGGCACGCTTACAGAATTTAGGTTGGGAAGCTTAAGGAGATAGGGGCACAGATGAGAAAACTGCAAAATGGATGCCAAAAGTAGTGGATTTCAAGGGATTTAAAGTGTCTTGAAATGGCGCAGAACGGAGTACAATGACGTTATTTCATATTATGAAATATTCTGCATTATTTGAATGATAAATTGTGTAGGTAACGTACGGTGGCCTACAGCTGAAAATAAATGCACCGTTAAACAGTTTGGACGAATAGTGAAGGCACGTTCAATATGAACGGAAAGTTGTTGGCAGAATTTGCGTTTTTTACCGAACGTAAGTTGCAGGAATACTGCGTCGTGAGGAAGGGATCTGTCTTTCCCATACACACAGACATCCAGCTTGTCTTAATGAGCACCACAGCTTATCACACGGAGATGAGTCCTTGAGAAATGAAAGAGTCGCTGAGTTGATCACGATATTCCAGCCTTTTGTGAAAGCTAATTACTGTATCCATGTGGACTCACCATACAGCGCTATCCGGATCTAGTTTAGTCGAGTCTACAGCCCCACACCCTACCTTTTTAAGCTCCAATTCAGTATTATCTACCCATATATCTGTACGTTCCCTACGTGATTTCTGCTCCTCAGGTTTTGCGCCTAAATTGATGTACGCGTTTTTATTTTTTCATAAAATTGACACATACGTACGCCTTTTGTCAGTTCTTCTTGACTTGACAGTCTTAATATAATTGCGTGGAGAGTACAGATTACATATTACAGATACATGGCGTGTTATATAATTAATATATGAAACACTGTTCGTATTATTGCCACAGTAGGAATAAAATCCAACACGAATTGATGTGGAGGGTGAACGTTATTGCATTCATTACTGATGGTGGCCGATTTTCTTCAGAGACTTAAACCGTGTATTTCTCGGATATGAAACAGAAAATCGGACCACTGAAACTGGATTTTCCTTAAGGTGTGGAACAGGCGATATCAGTATTGAATATTATTACCTAGTTTCTTGTATTGCACCTTACCTCTAATCCTTTACTTGGGCGGGGTAAAAACATGGAACGTTAGTTTTTCTGGTATTTAACCCACTTTCAATTAAATTTCCCATTCAGGGAATACAATCGCACAGCGCGATCGGAAACAATTAAGCGTCCAAATATAACGCTGATAATTGTGAAATCGCATTCCTAACCGTACACGCTGACCAGGCCTACTGAATGACACAACTTCTAAAGCAAAATGCCTATATTTTCAAAGTACAAGCGAAAGTTATAAGGGATCCCAGTGCATAACTATGCTGTACAACTGAAAGTAACTTTGTCACAACATCGATACGCAGATGGTACATTAACCCTTTAAAGACGAAGCGTATCTCTTTTATATAAGGACTCAGTGCGTACCGCGCTGTAAACACTCTCCACTTCGGTTATAAAAGCCAGTCTCTTAATGTGTTATAAGGCAAAAGTTGCTGTTTGTTCTGAGATCCGTACAAAACACATAAACGCAATGTGGGCACCACGTAGAATTTTTAATGTTAAACCTGTTGGTACGTAAAGTTACCGCTAGGCTTTAAAAGGTTAATGGAGGGATTAACAGCGTCGTTTGAATTCGCCGATCCATTATGAACGGCAACCGGCCTAGCGTAGTCTGTGTAGTGTCTAGGCTACGGGTTCGCCACCCGACGAATCGTTGTTCGAATCCCGGCACGGTCAAGAGATTTTTCTCTTTTCCCAACGCGTCCACACCAGCCCTGGAACTCGCCAACCCATGCTCTTCATTGCGCACCAGGGGTTTTCATCGGGGCAAAGCAGACGGGGCGTGAAAGTGGCAACTCACCTGTATTTAGTGCAGAGATTCGGAAAGAGTGGAGCTGTAACTCCAGTCCCGCTTATGCATTCCTGGCATGCACAGTGACAACTTTGCCTTCTTTATATTATTAACAATTGATGACTCTATGAGTCAATGACAGGAACTGCACCCAACGGTTAATATCTGCTTTTACTGATGACCTTGTTATAATGAGATTCAAAACTGAGCATCTACCTACAGAGGAGAAGGCCTTGGAAGGTAAATGCCACCAACACCCATTTTGCTTTTGCTTCCAAACGTGATGAGGCGCTTGCAATATGTTAGCGCAAAATTTTAGGCATAATCCCTGAAGATAAGGTCCGTTCTGCAAGTGTAGCAGTAGATCAGAGGTTGGTATTATAACGAAACTTACAGGTTATGATGGTCTAGGCTTCTGCATCCATCCATATTTATTCACCCTGAAGAAGGAGACAACGTATTCGCCCAAAACATCGATGCAAAGTTCCTATATTAAACGGTATCAAAAACTAGCAGACCTTCAGTTAAACATCACCAGCTGTGAAAACTTAGAGACTGGATCCGGCTGGTTCAGGGGCACGTTCCTGTGATGGGTTCTAGTCAACATGCAAATGGGTCTGTGCAAGAGGAGAGAACTTCAATGGCTAGCGGGACGACTATCAGTTTATTATGAAGAACTTTATTCTGCCATGTTTGTTAGTTAATCGCTAGTTCAGGTTTTAAATATTACACTCTCATCCCCACGTGTAGTGTCATAACCGCTTACTGCTGTTATACTTGTCGTAGTAACAAGCATTTATATTAACCTTTTTAGTATATATCGTGCACCTAGCATTTGGATGCATAATGTTATTGCGGGTTTGTGTGTTTGTATATCGCTATGGTAAGCCTGAAGACTAACAATATTAGGCTGTAATTATTTGCTGAAATTCATATGTCGTGTTTGATGCGCACCATGAGAGGAATCTTTGGAACTCGGCGGCTGAATAAAATGGTTCAGCCCTCCGGACACGTTCAACTACGCTACAGAAAAACCAAAAGTGAGAGATTGTCGTAAATAATATGCTGCGGCGATAAATGTAAAATAATTCCGTGCCATTTTAATAATAACGTGCATTTAAATACGATCACTCAAATTAAAGCGGAACGTACTCTACGCAGAAGTAGTTCTGCACTTCTTACCGAAAGTATAAAATTAACGCCAGTGTAACAGATGTTCTTAGATCCCTCCTGAGAATGAATGTGGATGAAATGCTCGTGTTTTCTCACATTTACTAATGTACTTGTTTTTGTGTCTTGCTTTTTCGTTGTCAGTAACAGCTTACTGATTACTGCTTTATTTAACTGTGCTTCCTTCTACATGTCTTATCCAACATCGACGATAAGGTGACTGTGGAAGATGAGGCCTGCTTCAGTGTTTTTTTCTGAAATTGCCTGGAGAGAATGAGGAAAACCACGAAACGCATGATTTTCTTTAGCGATCACCGAACCGATATTTAAGATCGGACCCTCTCGCGTCGTGAAGTTCGGTCGCTTATAGAAATCTCACCGTAGCTTAATACCAGTTGTTAATACGGGTTGTTTGTATGTATGTATGTATGTATGTATGTATGTATGTATGTATGTATGTATGTATGTATGTATGTATGTATTATGTGTGTGTGTATGTGTGTGTATGTGTGTATGTGTGTATGTGTGTGTGTATGTATGTATGTATGTATGTATGTATGTATGTATGTATGTATGTATGTATGTATGTTACGTATGTATGTATGTATGTATGTATGTATGTATGTATGTATGTATGTATGTATGTATGTATTATGTGTGTGTGTATGTGTGTGTATGTGTGTATGTGTGTATGTGTGTGTGTATGTATGTATGTATGTATGTATGTATGTATGTATGTGTGTGTGTATGTATGTATGTGTATGTGTGTGTATGTATGTATGTATGTATGTAGGCATGTATATATTATGTATGTGTGTGTCTGTCTATATGTATGTATGTATGTATATACGTATGTGTGTGTGTATGTATGTTATGTCCAATAATACGAGAAAGGCATGCTGTTTAGGCCTACATTCCAAGCTGGTTCTCAGACGCTTTGGCATCACTCCAGGTGGCCTTGATGTGAGTCCAGAGGCGCTCGAAAGTACACAGTTGGAAAATTTGCGACCAACAGCATCCAGAGAGCCTGGCGATGAAGACAGGGATAATCTCCGGAACGTTGAATTTGTACACCATATTGAAGCAGTTAATTATTTAGGCATAATGCATTTGTTTAGTCAGCTTGGAAACTTCAACGTTTGCAGCGAGTTTCGACAAGAACTCACGAAGTCTAAAATTTCTGGTACATATACGTAGCGTGCATTAGTACTGCACTAGAAGGTTAATGCCGTCAGGGATATGATGCCGTGTAATTTGGTAGGTAGTTACCAAGTTAATTTTGACGCAGCGTCAACTTTCATCAAACCCAGGAATTTGGACTCACAGAGAATATCCGTGTAGGCCTGGCTCTAGTAATTGAGTGCAGGACATGTGAAACCGTCCGATCTTCACCTGGGTGTCCTTAAAATAAACTGCACCGGAATATTATGAATCTGTGTTCTCTTCGGCAACGAGTAATGACCTCCAGTTGCATTAAACATTTGCCAACAACGAATTAGTGGCTTGCTTTCTGAAATCGGTAATGGTCAGCAAGCAACCAGACCAGAGACTAAAAAGTGGAGAAAACTGTACGAAGGGATTTTATACAGTGTGCTAAAACGGGGTGGACAAATCCCGGGTGACCAGTCGCCGTGGCGACGAAGTCTTATGCGTTGGTGCTTAAAATCTGTAGATCCTCAGTGTGGAAGTTGCTTCATGTCACCCTTCTGGCGCCTTAAGTTTTGAGGTGGCCTCTAGATTTCTGGAAAGTTTGTGTGTACCTTTGGGCTAAAAGGATTTCAAATTGCATTCGAAAATTTAACTATTCTTAGTGAAATACTCGAAACAATACAATTTAAGAACTAGCTGTGAGATTAATAATGAAATAAACACCAGAATCATAGACTGAACATTGCATTTCTCGTGGCACCAGGTTTATCTGTGCGAAAAGTTGACACGAAGCATAGAGCCACTGCAGGTTATCGCATCATGTACGCTTCAATACACACTTTCTGTTGGAGAGCGTAGAGAAGTCTGTTATAAGCCTAACGGTATGTACAAGTTCTGTGAACACCTGTTAGAATGTATCGACATCTTCTGGCCCTGGGAACAGGTAACAGCCAGTCGACTTGTGAAGTAGAGGGAGTGTAAAAATGATATGTTTCGTGCGTGTTGACAAAACACTATATTCATAGAATTACATACTTTCTATTGCCGATAGATTTCAAATAGTACGCACAGGATTCTTGTGTCTTGAGGTGTCAGAATGGCTTTTGCAGTTCGCAGTTACAGTGTGGACGTCAAATTATAAAAGCGTGGTGAAGTCTAGGCTTGTCTGTCGAGCGTGTGATTGTTATTGAGCTGCAATAGGTCAAAGGAAAGTAGCTGTAGTCAAGCTACAGGTGAAGTTATGTTTGAGGTTCTCACGGACACTGGCTATCAACGATATTCGTCTGTCATGATGACGGAGGCAGCAGGTTCCTCTGAAACGTCGGTACACTTCTACCAGACTCAACAGAATCGTAACCCAGAAAACAGCAGTCCTCACTTATTAACAGATTTACTCCGTGATGTAGAATTGTTCTCGACAATGTAGTAATCGCTCAGTTAAGAAAGAGTCTCGCCGCTTGTGTTCACTACGTCCTCCAAAAGGGCCCCGTCTATTCTGCAGCCCACATTCTCAAAATATGCAAGCATGAGTAACTAACTCCACAGCATGTCTAAATGAATGAGTGGAAATAATCAGAGAAGTAATCGAAACTTCGGGTGTAAAGTGGTGGCATCTTCTTGAATATTGTTATAAGTTTGTAAATGTTATAAAATGAAAACTTGTAAAATACTCAACCTATGTTCTTTCGTTAGACAGAGGCGCCAACTTTTACATCTGTAGGAATTTTATTACGTTACAGAGGGCCATATAGTAATCTAGTGTAGAATTTTAGTTACTTTGAATAACTCGAAGGAAAAAATTATAAATTATTTTGTAAACAGTTTGCATTTTAAGTGTGACTCTGTTATGAGAGCTCCCACCGACATAGTTAGACTAGAATACTTCACCCCCTCACCCCCCCAACCCCCGGCGCGTAATAAAGTGCAAGAGATGCTCCTCATTATGCCAACGGTGGTCATACCTAACATATAAAAAATGGATATATAGTGAGATGTAAGATATTGAACAAGTATTTTACGATTCTGTTTCACATATCATTACGCCATGCATGCTTAATATGTAGAAAATGGCCGTTTGTACGCGTAACTACACCGTTACACTTTGTGCCTATGCACACGTGTGACCTGTGCGCACTGAAAACTGAAGGTGTAATAAGTAATTTCACCTCTGTTGAGTAGTGAAATTAATCTAATTATAATGAGAAGGTTTATTTCATTATTAAGCCCGGACAAGAAGGACAGAGTAGTCAGTTATTTCCAAATCCCGCCCTAAAAAATGCATAGCTTTATGCCCAAACTACCTTGAATTGTGACTCAGCTAATCTGGTTTGCAGTGATGTCATATTTACCAAGGAATGTTCGGCCTTGGTTTTGGATAAATTTCACCTCTAGGTAATAACACGGATAGAGGTGACAAACTGTACAATCCTTCTCGGTAACTGTATAGGGAACTCAGTGAATATGCATTTGTTAGGAACCAAGAAATAACCTCCTCATCCTCATCCTCATCCTCCTCCTGCCGCGTCTTCTTCAACACTGCAGCCCATTACCTTTACTTTTGCCTTTCCTCACGACATACGCAATTTATGTTCTCTCCAAAGCTCTTTTTCTCTGTGATTTTACACCCATATATTCCAAGTACAAAATCGAAACCATCCATCCACCTTAATCTAGGAACTAATTGGTTTCCACTTCTCCTGGTTTTCCTTCCAGTAACTTCTTTGCTCTTCTTTTGTCATTCCTTCTTACAACATGCCGAAGACTTTCCAATCTACGTACTTTATTTGCGCTAACAATATCTGGAGACAAATTTTTTTTATTAAGTTCTTGATTTATTTTTGTTCTCCAGTAACAATTTTAATATGTTGGCTCATATATTTTTCGCAGGATTTAAGAAATAACCCAAAGAAACTAAATTCCAAGGTACCTAAACTCCACAAATTTGCAGTAAGTTTATTCTAGTAAGCTATACACAATTTGAACCAAATTAGTTACCTATATGCATAAGTTTTAATTTTAAATATTTCACTTATTTATGTGGCTTAGAGTTTTCCTTCGCGCCGTCTACTCCAATGTGAAATTATGGCGCAGACTTGCGCCTACTTGTATGGGACAGCCTGTCTCCACATCTGACTAGCGTATAGCCCACACGTAACACAAAGTGGCAAATATAACGCAAATGTTACTCATAACGTGTACATATTGGCAGCCTGTCCCGCTAACGTCGATGGTAAATCAGTCTTTTCGTGGTCAGTTCGTAGTGTTATATCTCTAACCGACAGCAGCAGACGTGGCGCGGGCCCATCACAGTGCCTCACGGAACTGAGATCACGGGATCGAATCACGCTTGAAGCACGAACGCATGGGCGCCGGCAGCGAGGTGCAGTTGGGTGCACTTGCACCACCTTGGGATTTTTTAAATAATTTACTTTTTTATATTTAATAATTTCTTAGATCAAACAATACAAATTCTACACAAACAATTAAGTTGCATAGACTCCTACAGTGTGGTCTACGGATGGCATACGTAGTTACAACCTGTAAATAAAAATTGCAGTCCTTTCGGCTTCTCTAGAGTTGTTCGTGAACAAATCTCTTTGGTATACATATAGGCACTGTGCACCACTTTGCACAGTTCTGCCGGCGCTGATGCATAAATGTATTTTCGTATTCTTTGTCTGTCTTTGTATTATATTATTCACGTAGAGAGAGACGTTGCGATGGGTCAATCCCCGTACAGTGAATTCTACCAGACACATGAAAACAAGACTCAGAAGCACGGAAAGCGGATTTCTCGGTGTCACTGTGCTGTAGCTCCATAAAAGTTAAAGGTAAATTTAACCCTTGAACACGGCATGAAGGCTCAGAGGGGGAGTAGAGGTATAGCTGTACTCTTTCACGTCGGTGCTAGATGGGGGTGGGTGGTCAAAGTCACGCCCCGGCCGCTTTACTCCCGGCAAAAACACCGGGTACGCGTTGGACACGAGGCTGGCTGGTCCCCAGGGCCGCTTTGGACGGGTGCGGAAAATCTCTCCCGCACCTGGATTCGATCCCCAGACCGTCCTGCCCTACCGAGTGCTGTAGCTGCATACAGATAGGTAAATCGATAGACATAGCGTGTGATACCTATCAATACTTGTGTAAAAAATTCAAAAGTAATGATGAAGTTAAACTTCTCAGTTAATTTCAGGCAATTGATCTCTTGTACGATTAAGGTAATGGTTTGACAGAACAAGTTGTGACAGTAGTCTAACTTCTCGACGAGTGAAAAGTAAAACTCAATACACAAGAAGAAACCGACCGAACAGGAGCATTCAGTTGCTCTGTAAAATAAACGAAACTTAAATTTTGCCGTCTGCATTCGGTATCACAACCGTCAGTAGCCCTGTGTCCCTGGTTCGCATCTCCAGCTGAGACTATGCAATTCGCCTCGACCCCAAGCCATTTCATTCCTTCGGACCTTTTCAGTTTAATATACAAAATAATAAAAAAAATGGAGAAAGCGAGGAGAATCGGAAAAGATCGACAAGGAAACACAGCGGAGATCAGGAGAAGGAGAGGTTCGGTTTACTTAATGCGAGTTAGCATTTTTTATGGTGATAATTTGTTGTTGTTGTTGATAAGTACATACATAATTTATGAATATTGACACTACTGCTATTGCTCAATAAGGGCATAAGATTTTTTTCGCATTTAGAATATCTAAACATTCGCTCTTCATATACGTAAATTTCTGCAGTATGATATTCGAGCAATTTACGATAGCTGTTGTTTATCACGTTTGTTCTTACAGTACACCATAACGAAATAACGAAATTCCTTATTCATTTTCATGCTTATTAATGTAAGCTTGTACTGCTGTTGACCGTGTTTACATTATTTAGCGCTCTGTACCGCCAAGTAATTGCTTGATATGTTAAATGGTTCGCAAATCTCACCGACTCACATATGTGCCGTTTGAGTGCAGAACAACACACGGTCGCCTAAGAAACAGATATAAACCGTAACGGGGGTCCTGAACATTGAATGGTGGAAGAAAGTATTTTGTGTGAAGATTTGCGCCTTATTACAATTTATCGTCGCTCTTAGTATTATAACGTAATTAGGCATTTCAAAGGTGTGCGAATAAAATAGGTCGGTTTAGTAGGTGTACAGTGAAACAAGAAAACCATGACTACACTAGCTAGCCTAGCCCTGGCTCATTGCTGTACTGTTGTACGAGTTTCAAACATATTCCTCAAATTTCGTCTTGTTTATGGAGTTTTGGGCGCAGCTCTTTGGCGGTATAGGCCTATTATCATTCCCAGGAAGTTAAAATTGGGCCCACATTACACTGCATGTAAAATTCCGACGCTGAAGTTGAGACAATTCACTTCACGTTTGGGAAGTCTCCAATCACCCTCTGTGTCCCTTATTCGCACGTGGAATGTAGACATCTCAATTGGAGCGCAAAGCTTGGCTTATCGAATCCAATTTCACAGCCTCTTTGCCACTTCAACGTGTCTCCATGCAGCCTTAACCTTCCAGTTGTGTGTCATCGCAGGGCATCTGATTTCGTTGTTTAAGAGTTATTTTGGACATCGTCATCCTTCTCTGTTTACTAAAACCACAAAGTTTTATACTATTTCTGTCTTTCAGGTGTACAGGATGTGAAACAGGACCATGAATTTAGATTATCTGTGTCTATGAATGAGAAGGCAACCAATTTCCAAAACGTGTTCGTCACAGTATAATGGGACGACAAAGTCCAGCTCATTGTATGAAATATTATGTCGTATCATCGTCAAGAACTTTAAACGGATCTCAGTTCGGTGTCCACTGAATGAATAAACAGTGCACGAATTTTGTTAGGTGTCAGTTATTAGTTACTGGTTATTTATCATCCGTGACTTGTCCGTTTTTTTTTTTTACTTTAACAGTCTACACCTTCCTGTTGGGCTTATGAAGGAGTTATGATATTATGTCAGTGTATTATAAATTGTGACTGCAAACGTTGGTTTCTCACCGTAAGGGAAAACCTAAATTGAAAATGAGAATATAGTGCTGATGGTTGTATTTAGAACTAAGAGAGAGAAGTAAAAAGAGAATGTAAATCATATCCTAAGTAGAAGCTTCAAAGTTTATGTTCCTCGATGAATATCATGAGGGTAATGAAATCAAGGAGGATGCGATGGGCTAGATGATACACGTAGTATGCATGGCTGAGATGAGAAGCGCATGGTTGGTTTTAGCCGGCAAGCCGGAAGGGAAGAAATATCTCCGGTGACCTAGGCGTAGTTTGGAGGATAATATTAAAAGGGTTCGTCTGTACATACGTAAGATCTGTGTTGACTGGATTTATCTGGCTCAGGACAGGATCCAGCGGCTGGCTAGTGTTAAAAACATAAGGCACTTTCGGTTTCCGTAAAAGGTGGGGAGTTTCTTGGCCACTTGAAGGACTATCGCTTTGTCAGGAAGGACTCTGGCAGCGTGAACTAAATTTCGCTCACGCCAGTTTCACTTTGCGTGTGTAATTCCTTTTCATTTAACATGACACGACACTTAAGAGCGGCTTCACACAAACCGCACTGGTCAGTCACTGTGTGTCAGCTTTCCGGTGATTCCATTCTCAGTACCAGAGTACGCTCGCTAGTCCAGTGCTACCGGAGTTACAGCCGAGTTCTGAGGAACCCGGGAGTTCCACGGCCGACGTCAGGAGTCCCACAAGCACATTTGTTTTATAATGAAATTGGTAAATATCACTTTGATAATTACTAATTCCATTCTTTATTTTTCTTTCCATCTTTGTTCGTAATCGGTTCTGCGTTTATTTTCAGTATAACTCACCAATAATAACTTCTTCCTTTACAAGTATGCGTAAATCTTATAAATGTTTATGTTGAAAACGTTTTATTTCATTTTTTCGCCCGAAAAGTACACCTCATTTCACAGCGGTGCCGCGAAAATTCAGATTTAGTGTCAAAGGTTCCACGGATATGAAGAGTTTGAAAACCGCTGCGCTAGACGAATTCATGGCACTGCGAAAGTGACGAAGGCTCATTTGTTCATAATTTAAAGGGGTCATCGAATGCGTACGGAAACAAAGCATACATCTGTTAACCGACCACATGTTATCCTGCGTGATGTTCTTTCTTGATACTCCTCAGTATCTCCAGGCAGATGCTCCGATTAAGCCACGACAGCATTCTTCCACGTACTTTTCAGTTCCCATTCACCTTTCAGACTACCTTTGACATTAAATGTAACCTGAGATACTGAGAGTGTGATAGGACGGACCACGTACAGAATTTTCAGATCTAGTTTTCCACAGCACAGAGTTCTCAGCATGCAGTTATGTCAGCATATATGTACCAATCGCCATCTTTATTAATGTGCCGATAAGACTAGGTAATTACCAACTATACTGGTGTCATTTTACGCTCTGTCCTGCCTGTGGTTAGGTATGCGCCAAGCCCTTGCGGTTGAACCCACGTGATTCACCCATTCATTCCACCAGCGCCCACGTTAATTTGTGTCGTGCCGTGGAGAGAGCCGGATGTCCAGTAAAGTGGGTCCTGTGCTGATCAGCGTGCAGCAGAGAGGCGAATGTAAAGATTAAAGTCTTCTGGGATGGTACGCCATATCGCCTGATCAAGCAGTCAATGCTTGACTGCTACCCACGTTTTATGTAACCCGAACCTGCATTACCGTTTTGACAACAGCCCACCGTTGAACACTATCTTGAGCCAGTCCACTCCGTCACACCCTACTTAGTTACGCATTGTCAGCTTTAATATTATCCTCCTCTCTATGCCTGGTTCACCGAAGAGATTTCTTCCCTTTAAGATTTCCGACTTAACCTGTGTATGTATTTCTCATATCCTCCATGCATGCTACATGTATCATCTAGACTATTTCATCATTTGCGAGTTGATTGCCCTGACACTGCTTAGCGGGTAGCATAAATTTTGAACGTTATAATTTTGAAATACTCGTATTTACCATTCTCTTATTATTTTCTCTCTCTTAGTTCCAAACGTAATCATCAGCATTCTGTTCTTACTCTCAGTCTAACTTCTTCCCTTAGGGTGAGGAACCAATTTTACACGTTGCTCCGAAACGTCGGTGACTTTACCAGTCCACATGGCATGCTATTCCGGAAGACTTAGATCTTCATAAAACCGAGAGCAAAAATAAGGACGTCCACTACGTTTTTCTGAAGCTTGAAGTCTAAAATTTATTTCCTACATCAAAGAAAACACTGCGCCACCATTAGAAAGATCAACTGGTTAATATCTTATGAAGCCTAAATACACGGTGTGCCCAGCATGTTGACATTGTTATTGTTAAAGTCGTTGGGACGTTTAATACCCTTAAGGGAGTAAGAGGAATAGTACATGATAAGTGTACGTAAGGAAAGCTTTTCCTAAGTAACATGTGTCGGTGTAATAAAATTTGGTTCACCCGGTACCACACGGAGTAGCGGAGTCAAGTGTATGTTAGGAAAGCGCCGTTACTTCGCAGGCCTGCAGCGTTTAACATTATCTGGGCGCGGAATGTAACGACCCACTACAGCAGCATAGGACGGGTTTCTCCAGAACTGATATTCAGGTTGAATTTTTGTCGTACCGGAATGAAGTCTCTGTTGAATTGCGTTACTGTGTGTCATTAAAATATCAGCGATCATACTCAAAGTCTCGGCAAATTTTCTTCCGAAACTCCTTTGCCCTTTTGAAAATTAAATTAAATTAATGTACGGTATATGGGTTCATTCCGTACCTCACAGAGAACCTATACGTCCATTAGAACATCTAGTTTGTGTGTGCTGTGTAGGGAAATTGTCTGTTGTACGAATCGTGTGGAACACATAAATGCATGGTGTAGGCCAAAGGCAGGGTTTCTATTGTTGAACCTGGCTGTCCGTCTAAACACTAACAACTGGCCTTCAAAAGGTTAAATATATTTTTTAGTTAGTTTACACACATATGTGTACTTAAGTGAGTGTGTTTGTGTATGTTTGTGTGTGTGTGTGTGTGTGTGTGTGGCCCATACATCCGCTGAAGTACCTTTCTTCGCCCGGGTTTTTCTTGAAATAAATTACATTGAAGTAATGAATTGGATTGTGTATTATGACAGTTTCGTGAGTATGGATTCAATTATCTTTGCCACATTTTATATCGGTGACGAATGTGGCGCTGTATAGTGATCGCTTTGTGAATTAAACGGGTGCCAAATGAAAAACTAGCTCTAAATGTGGATTGGTTTCTGCACAACAGAACCGCAGACCGTATCCTAGCAACCATACAACAGACGGAGAAAGTGAGAACAGTGTACGGAAAGACTTCATAAGACACAAAATCTTTCAAAACCAGTTGTTTTCTAGATCTGCCTGTATCTCTCACTCTGTCCGTGACATTTTTATTTCGTGGCGTTTTTCGGTCTGAGCAGTTGACACACGCAAGGCGAGTAAAATATGGACTACTTTACTTTCTGTTAATAGCGATCCAAATTTGAAGACGTCTTTGGAGATCTAGACGTAGATGGATAATAATATTGCAGTTGATCTGACAGACATACTGTATTCGGGTATGGATTGCTTCATATTTTTCACAATAAGGTTCACGGAGGGTTTATGTGATGGTCAAAAGGAACTCTTTGGTGCCGTAGGGCATGGGGATCCCTTGTCAATTGAAGAACTATCAGCTGCTGGGAAAAGACTCTGCTCTTTAGCTTAGGTTGTGAGTATTTAAAAAATTACCTCTCATGTTCTTTGCTGACTTTTTTTGTTCTCGTCTGTGTCAACTTTCCTTTTATTCCACCCGATTTCGTTAGCCATCCCAAGGAACCAGCACTTTAAGCCAGTTAAAAACAACTAAATAGGAAATAATTTTATTGACCTGCAAGATACGCGTGACAACATGAGATTTCAGACACCGAATACTTTTAATCTCCCTCGTTGAAATGTTACATATCTTTTCACTGAACTTCCCGAGGTGATGGGTCTTGAACGTGCTTTAGTGACAGTTTTATTTGTGTACACCTGTTGTGAACTACACACCACACAGTGCTTGCGTGGAATCGGAGATATATGGAGAGAAAGGTAGGCCTACTAAGGAACTTCAAATTTTAGCAGATCTGTGAGTCCGTTACAACAGATGGACATTATTTTTGTATCCGCGACTAATATCGTAAGCGTATCGCGTACAGAGGTAGACGCTGCGGGCGGGCCGAAGCGTTGACTGGCATTCTGCGGTGATATCCCAAGTGTGTCGACTTTTTTATTCATGCGTTTAAATCCTCAAAGCGGTACTGCAACAAATCTCACTGGGCAGAGTCCCTCAGAAACCGAAAGACAATCGCTCAAGTAGTTAAGAAACCATTGATAAGGAACCTGAACGTTCGCAACACCTCGCTGCTGCTGGTTTCTGTTCTGAGTGAGCCGAATCCATTCCTTAACCTCACACCCTATTTGTTTGGTAAAAATCCATCTAATAGCATCCTGTCTGTGCCAAGATCTCCTTACTGGTGTATTTCCTTCATGTTTACCAACTAAGTTGCATTGGAATATCTCATCTCCCCATGCCTGCTACAAGTCCAGCGCACATCGTCGTTCTTCGTATGCTCACCGAAGTTATATTTTATGAAAAGTACAACCGATTCTGAGAGAGGCATTCAGTTGAGGATTAAGTCAGTAAATTTTATGCCGATATGTAATAGAGCTACAAGACAAACTTATGTTCCACGTGTTGGCAGTCCATGTATTCGCAACAAATTCCGTATTTTGGCAGAGGTCACTTCGACCTGCTAGCATTTATTTCACTGTTGTTCTTGCAAGTGGTTTAATTGAACATTTTAAATCGAGGTGTTTTTTGTTATTTTGTAGGTAATATAGATAAGATAAAGTTAAGTTTATTTTGAGTAAAGATTTGATGTTAGATACGGAAGTGGTTTTCTTTCTGGGACAAGTGACAGTGTAATTGTTGTAGTGCGTCTGACAAAGACATTTAACCTTTTAAAGCCTAGCGGTAACTTTACGTACCACCAGCTTTAACATTAAAAAATTCTACGTGGTGCCCACATTGCGTTTGTGTGTTTTGTACGGATCTCAGAACAAACAGCAACTTTTGCCTTATAAAACATTAAGAGACTGGTTTTTGTAACCGAAGTGGCGAGTGTTTACAGCGCGGTACGCACAGAGTCCTTATATAAAACAGATACGCTTCGTCTTTAAAGGGTTAATATTGTGCCCTGACCTGAAGGGCTGACTGCCGTCAGGAATACAGATACGCTGTAGGTACTGAATTCTTGCTAGCTTATACAAAGAAACCTTGCAATTTAAATGTGGAAATGATGTAGACGGAGGCATTTCAGGCTGATAAGTGAAAGAGTAAGCCTTCTAAATACTGTATAAGGTCAATGAGAGTACAGTGTAATAATACTGTATAACGACGAGAGGGTTCTAGAAATGTAGTTAACAGGTAGGGTTGCGGCAAGGGGTCAGCAGTGAACGGACGCATTAGTAGAAGACGAATATAAAACAGTTGAACAAAGCGGAAACAGATGCACAACAGCTGTTTTCCCCATGGAGCTGGCCCAGTCACTGGTCGGTACTAGGAGTTCAAACCATGACCAGGTACACTGCAGAACATACACTGCCCGTACGAGTTGTCTGTACACGACACAGATAGTTACAAATAAGAAAGGTAGACTTCCCTCTATCACCTACGTGAAAGAGCTACGGTTTTTGGTTCTATAGGATTACTACTCAAATTGTCGTTAATCCTTCTTTATCTCAGTACCTTAAATTATGTTCAATTGGTTGCGTGACTCAGGTCATTACAAGGTCGTCGCTGTTGTTATGAACCTGGCAGGGAAGCTTTATTTCATGAGCACAAACACACCCTAAACCATATAAAATGTATGCTTTGGTCTTCTACGCCCCTTTTATAGAAATGTAAGTAGCCTATAAAGTGTATTGAAAGTTTTTTTTTTGGCTGTTGTAGTGTTAAGTCTAAAAATACACTGGCCTCTTTTCGTATGCTTCTTATTGTTTTAGTCTGCTTCAGATGTCGCGAAGAGCCAGTTGCCGTTCATATGCGTTTGTCTGAAGCTGTTTATCCATCCTCGACAGAACTTACTTAGTCCATGTGAGCTTAGACTTTATGCAGTGAAGATTCGTACAGTTTGAAAGAACTGCGCATGAACTTCTGTTATGTAAGTAATTCCAGACATTACATATTTCTTATATTTTAAGACATGATCCTACAGGACGACGCGTGTGTAGGTTGTTAATGACTACTAAAGTTATTCCTCAAAAAATATTTTCTGCTTATTGCCTCCGGCGGTTCAAAGCAGTTAGTTATCTAACCCTTGCGCTGGGTCGTAGTACACGGAGGCAGTTCAAGGTTTCTGGTGACTGCACCAAGTATAGTCACTCCGTTCAGTTCGGTGTCATTTTCAAGTAATGTTACACCTGTGCAATCCATGAAGGCATGTGGGGAGCGGAGGTGTAACTCCACTCATTCTTAACCTCAGTACTAATTTGCCGCGCGTTTAATTTGTTTCTTTCTTTAACAGATAAGTCTTAATGAAATATGCACAAAATTATGAGTTTTCCGACGAGTAACTGCACATACACATACCAATTATTTCCATATTAACCTTTTGAAGCCTAGCGGTAACTTTACATACCACCAGGTTTAGCATTAAGAAATTCTACGTGGTGCCCACATTGCGTTTATGTGTTTTGTACGGATCTCAGAACAAACAGCAACTTTTGCCTTATAAAACATTAAGAGATTGGTTTTTATAACCGAAGTGGAGAGTGTTTACAGTGCGGTACGCACAGAGTCCTTATATAAAACAGATACGCTTCGTCTTTAAAGGGTTAATTAATTTATTTGTTATCTTGGAAAGCCTGCAACAACACGATCTTTCTCCGTCTCATTAAGCAGGTAGCCCCGAAGCAGGCACTTTTGTTCATATCGACATGTCTTCACTGCATTGCTGTTACGAGACTCTGAACGTTTCAGCCGATTTACAGTAGATCATATCCGGGTACTTCTGTCTAACCGACTGACATACTATTTGGCATAAACAAAATTCCTGCATAACATTAATCCAAAGACGTCAAAGACAGTGCCTTCTAGTTACTACATCAGTGTCTCAACAGTTAATTATTTCCACTTTTATTCGGTGACATTTCACAGTCGTCGAACTAACGTAAGCAAATAGGCCGACATCTCCTACTCGTTAAAGTGTGCCAATGTGTTAAGATTTGATGCTTGTTGAAGATGTAACTGCTGTTGGTGCAGACAGTTATTTGTTTGCAAACACTAGGGATTTGTTTTACCTCCAAACTAAGGATGACTTAATGTGCAATGACTCCAAGATTTCTGTTCTATTAGTCGCTTCTACATCGGTGATGGAATCAAAATTAATAGCCACTCGGTTGTATCAGATCCGGTTTGTTATGTAAAGTGAAGAATATAATAACTGAAGCGAATAGAGCAGCAGTGAGATTTTACTTTAAGCTGTGTAAATTGCGTAAACTTAATTTTCTTAATTTTAGGTTTTCCTTTTCTTTGTGATATTGCACTATATATATTTGCATATCTGTTATTCATATTTAGAGTATTTTCAATTATATTTGTTAAATCCTCACGTGAACTTGTCCTTCCTACTCGCAAGTCTCGCACTTCTTCATCGACGCATCTCACACTGAATGAAAGGCACGTAGTTGGAG
This sequence comes from Coptotermes formosanus, assembly GCA_013340265.1. Classification (NCBI taxonomy): domain Eukaryota; kingdom Metazoa; phylum Arthropoda; class Insecta; order Blattodea; family Rhinotermitidae; genus Coptotermes; species Coptotermes formosanus. The sequence continues at coordinate 660,298 of BLKM01011478.1, read as the reverse complement.
TAAAACTGTAACCGTATTATTTAATTTATCAGAACATCTTGAAGCAACGGTGTCTCAGATTTCAGTTCCAAATAAAACGTACACAAACTGTGTGTAGCTACATGTATACGTACGTGAGGAAGTGCATCAGTAAGGGAGAGCTAAGTATTTCCATAACTGCGACCCGGATATTTAAAAACGTTACTTAATGTTCTGTCTTGTAAAAGCAGTCTTTCTTTTTCCTGTCATCTCTGAAACTTTACTACAACCTGAAGGTGCCTGCGGAAGTCCATAGCAATGACTGACCCAAAAGCGTTCGCATTTTGCGGGCAGGTCACGTGTTACTTCACGACCGTACAAATATTTCTTTGAATCACTCATTATCAGTAGGCCTACGTACTCGAAGAAAGATCGCTGTTCCATGGGTTGCCTGTTGTTAAAATGAAATCATTTTTTCGGTGTTTTGGTGTGACTGTATGTGCATAAGATGTAAAAGTACTGGGACTCACAATACAGCAATAATATGAGATTTCATGTTCTCACAGCATTCTTTATGAAGTCTTCTGGGATGTGACGCCGTGTCGAATCATTAATAGTTACTCACATTTCAAAGGCGCCAGTGTCATTATTGTGAGGTTCAAGTAGTCCAGAAAGAGTGACTGCCTGACCCTGAATCTGAAAGCACTATACTCTTTCGAAACGTCCGTAAGAATTCACCCGTCGACGCAACGCAACATTGCAGAAGACGTGAATCGTAAGCGTACTACTCACCTATACTATTTACCAATATTATTAAGGTGATCAAATAAATGAGACTGAGATGTGACTTATAGAACGTATAGGAAGCTAAAAATGGGCACGAAATTTCAGTTGGAATACTAGAACTTCAGGTGTCACTTGAGAGACGTAAGCGTAGACGAGAGAAGAGCACAGTGTTAGAACTGATACTGAAGAAACATTTAAGGATATGAGAATGAATTTGTCTTGCTCGGGGTAGGGACTGAACATTAACGGACTGTCGTGGAGGCAATAATTAACCGCGGGTTCAATGAAAAACACAATTGTCTAAGTAGCTGAGCGACTATCGGTTTCTCAAAAAGGATAATGCTTCTTGCAACTTGTTAAATCACGGCCCGTCATCACTGTTCGTTTTTTGCAACATGCCCCTCAGGTTAACGCGCTGTACTATGTACGTTTTACAATACACGTATTATAACTTAATTAACGAACATAAGGTCTTTAGTTAATACAATAAAATTCAAGGTTGAATTATTTCCTATGTGACGGAATTCCTCAGAGGTCATCCAAAGGAAGTTTGGCTTCCTTTGTACAAAAATAATGCTTGATGTAAAAATGAGTTACGGCGCTTTCCTCTCGAACGAGACAATTCAAGGATTATGGGAAGCTGATAAGAACAACAGCAATAAGTAAAGATCAAGGTGCAGCAACTTCCGGAATTTGCGCTGCATCTTGGAAAATGACACGCACTAATTACTTGCCTGTAAAATAGACCTGCATCGTGATAACGTAATTAAACCTCTTCACTCCGGACCTATAGGTGGGTGCGCTGGTTGGTGCGTGACGGAATGGATTAATGAAGACCGATTAGTGGGAAATGTAGTCAGCTAATTTGTGCCAAATTTGCTCACATTTATGTGGAACTGAACACGATAAAAATATTAAGATTAAGGCCTTCTGGAATGTGACACCGTGTAGTCTGGGAGGTAGACATGCTGATATCTTCCCACCAGACTACACATGTCATATCTCAAGAGAACGTAACATTACTATTCACTGCCATAATAACCTTAGTTTATGGATGATGTACATAATTGCCAAAGATCCTGTACTACCACATAATCCTGCAAGTGTAAGGTATATTTCGTCTTGTTGTTTCACTGACGATATTTTAAACAAAAATTTGTTTTGCGTGCTTGCAGCGACGTGTAGATTGGCGTAGTGATTTGCGACCGTTAAATCCTAGATAGCTGTAAACAATATGAACACCCTTCTCCTATTTGAACACTTATTTGAGTAGCTGTTGGGTGAGTAACTTTAAGGAGTGTTCTCTCGGATCTCAACGATTACGTAAGTGAGTACGCAGTTTCCAGATTCATAATCAGATCGCTACGGGATGTGGTTCTGAAAGCAAGCTGCTGCTCCTTGAGCAGCCAAGCGTTTCCCGCAGCAGCGAGATATACGAGGAACATTTCAGAGGGGTGACAAACCTGTCTAGTTGACACCTTAGTGTCACCTGTTCTTTTTCATCAGCATTCTCTGAAGTCTGTACAGCTAAATTGGAAATACTTCCACAGTTAGTGTATGATTGTGTTGTTAAATATGTAGTTGGAATTTTGACCGGATGCTTTCGCAAGTCTCATTTTTATCAACTGTTTCCACAGATGACCTTTCCTTTGATCCGCTTCTGTATAGTATATCCATTAAAGTGTTTCTGAAATCAGGATTTCTTTGAACATTCGCACTGTTATCTTGAAAATTACCTTGCTATACTGTGTGATGGTGGTAGAGAGAGGTAATGTCTTCGATAAAATTGAAGACTGAAATATAGACCGAAGCATTGATATGTCTCACTGTCTTTTATTTCTGACATCTGTTGATATATTTGTAACTACTAACAATAATGACTAGTATGTAACGACAGAATAGCGACCTGACGCCACAGTACGATGTCAGTCGTGATTGCGGATGTGGTAAAGGTCTCTCTTCAAGTGAATCTTCATCCGCAGGTCGGATAGTAGGTAAGATAGTGGCCGCCCAGTAGAGCTGGATCAACAGAATACAGGATTTATATCCAAGATTACAGATTTACGCTGAGCTGAGTTATCTACCCAGCTGATCGAAATAAGCTCTGAAAGTTGAAGAAATATTGCGCTGTCCTAGTAGACCGTGATGCAACAAATCTTGGATGAATTTCTCCTTCAGCGAAGAAGGCTCACTTCTCAAGAAAGTCCGAGAGTCACTGGCTGGAGGCGGAAGACTTACTTCTTTGGTTAGCGCATCGTCCAGCTATGGCTTTGGAGAAGGCAAAGGAAAGGAAGTTTAGTCACTGCTAGAACGCAGTGAAGTTGAAGATCCAGTCTTTAGGGACGTTACGAGATTTTGATGGATAAACATTTCGACGTTTCGAAGTAGCGTAGTGCCGTCTTCACTTTCAGTTTCAAGCAGTCCAAGAACTGGACTTGTTGCTCAATATGAGCTGGGTCTCGGCGAGAGGGTACGTTATCAACCTCCGATACGTGCAGGGTGATCTGAGTGTCGGAAACGTCATCCAGGTTTTACTGCTTCTCATCCAGGAAGGCCACCTCAAACGCAGTTGAAGGGGATTGAAGATACAGAAGCTGCTCAGACTCTGTGCGCCACGTCGCGAAGAAGTCTGTCGACAGAGGCCTGCTACGGTTTTACGTGATTGTTATATATATATATATATATATATATATATATATATATATATTGAGAAGTAAATTTTGCCGTATAATAGAAGAAAATAGTGAGGGTCTGGAGGTAGGACTCCATGCTTTCTACGTTTCAGCATTAGAGGCGAGTGCTGGATTTCACACCCCGACCTCATATACTACAGAATGCATTCCTAGTAACAATCGGAGAAGACATTCGGTTATATAAACATAGTTTCTCAAAAATCGCGAAATATTATAACACTTCAAGATATTGGCTGACAATTGCCTAGTAATAAAGTGTAAGTAGGCCTATACTTTTTGAGAGCTCTTTAAAAGAAGACTTACTGGGAACAGTTCATAAGGGCTGCTCTACTTCAGATCCTTCTCAGTACTTCGTGAGGCACGTAGGACCTATATGCTATGTAAGTATTACATTCACGACACATTTAAGTGCGTATTTCAATAAACACATTTCTATTAAGAGATCTAAGTTATTTTTGTGGCAAGATGTATAAAAAATGTTTTTCAAGATCGCTTTCTTGTGGGATGTAAGACCCTGTAAACTGATAGATAGGTAACCACCTGTCAGAAGAAATGCTGCATGTCTCCTTATGTAGCCTTAAGATGGACGCAGCATGTTCCTCCGGATCTTTGGTACCCATCTGACCGAGATACACTGCATCTCATGCCAGCAGAAACCGATCTTCAGCCACCGCCGGGAGAACCTGAAATTTCACCCTAAACATTTTCCTCAGCTTTTCTTGTCTACAGATACTCGAACGGCTGCAGTGTCTCGTTCGTTACAGTCTGACTTGTGACAATGCTGTCTTCCTGAAATAATGCGAGACCTTTTTTCCTCTTTTCGATACATACGCCGGGAGTAAAACATCTACAGCTGATTCAGAATACAGAAAGCGTGTCTGAGTTTCGGTGAAAGAAGAAGATAAAGATGGGTTCCTTGGTAACTGGCGCATGGCAGCCTTCAGGTGTTTTCTCAGCCGAGAGCGCATCTGAGCCAAGGCCGATATTGTTATGACGAGAGCTGATGATGGCATGACAACTACCGAGACGGGTCCGGAAGTGCACCGTCTTCAAATCCAGAAGTGGTTCAAACATTTTTACGTTCAGGTGTTTTGAACACAATTCGATAAACATAGTATGATTGGTAGAAGGACATTTTGAATTTTAGACAGATACAAAATATATCAGTGTATAACGAACGGCATGTTTTTTACATTCGACTTTTATTTGTTTCAAATTTTAAAGCACAGTGCATAATATGTAATATCCGATACAATGTCGAAAATGTGGAGGGGAAATGTGAAACTTATCGTTTCGACCGTATTTATATGACTTAGATTCGTCATTCCGAACAACAGTTCTACAATTAGGAAGTCTGGCACCTGCAGTTGAAGGGTCTTTGTACCTGCCGATGTGTTTTTGCATTAACTTGCTCGTAAATATATTTTAATAGGAGCCTAATTTTAATCGTATGAAGAATGTCTCTAAAGAGAACTCGAAATTTTGAACTTAAAATCCATAATTTCTGTGTTCAAACAAAGCACTGCGTTTAATTTAGACCCGTGTCTTATCATTCAAATATTGTAGATGGCTTCCTAACAGACGTTGGTAGTCGATGTAGCTATTACATTCGGAGCATGTGTATTATACGGGCCTACTGAAACTTGTGACAGACACGGATATCCGATAAGGGCGTCCGTTTAGCTTGGGAGTTATTTTTGGGCAAAACAACCTTTCACCTTGAAGAGAAGTGTGTTATGAATTTTCGTAAAAGAACTCGAATGGGTAAGACTTTTTGGCATGACCAAAAACTGGATTCAGTTGGCTCAGGGCACTCATAGTATCCAAGAGCAGGCTTTTGAACAAGGTGTCGAATCGTATGTTTCTTTAAAATCAGACAATTTCTTGGCCTGATGACAATATTCAGCCGCTCAAGAAACCGTTATAACTTACTGCTTAATATTCCGAGGTTAAGCAATAGGCATGGCTCTGTGACTTTACAGCACAACACGGGTGCAGAATGACAGGTGACAGTACGAAGGAATTGTTATTTATTCCGTTGTTTAGCCATGCATTTTAACCTTTTAAAGCCCAGCGGTAACTTTACATACAACCAGGTTTAACATTAAAAAATTCTACGTGGTGCGCACATTGCGTTTATGTGTTTTGTACGGATCTCAGAACAAACAGCAACTTTTGTCTTATAAAAGATTAAGAGACTGGTTTTTATAACCAAAGTGGACAGTGTTTACAGCGCGGTACGCGCTAAGTCCTTATATAAAACAGATACGCTTCGTCTTTAAAGGGTTAAATTGCACAATTTGTATCAAATGGCGGAATGACTGGCCAGACAAGTTGGAAAAAGCGGGGTTGTTTTTGACGTGTATGCTATAGGTGATGGGTTCGAATTTCGGTCGGCACAGTGGCTAACCTGATTGACGTTGCTTGTAAGTTTCTTCAGCCCTGTCAGGAAAAGACCAGAATAGTAGGCTTACTTCACATAGACCATAGACCATGACTGTTTTCTTTCATATCCATTGCAATTCACTATCAAGTAACTGCTATTTATTAACTCGGCAGTGTATCGCCTTTCAATAAAACGAATAAAGATACAGATAAATGTCTAATGCTCACGAATCTTTAATTGGAAGAACTATGGAAAGAAGCGTCTGAGGCCTATTAAGGTGCTATCCCAGCATCATCCTGGAACAACGGATGAAAATCACGCAGACCGTAATTCATGATATTTGATTTCCAGACCGAGATTTGAAGCCAGCGTTTCTCAAATAAGAGGCAAGACAATTACTAAGAACGTACGGCCTCGGTGGTAGGTGGTTGTGCATGGAGCACTTTTTGAATGATACTGGTAGATGATACCCGAAGGAATGGGTGAAAAACCTGTCCAGTTTCTACTTTGTCCACCAACGATCCCACATAGACTGGTGCGGGATCAAACCCGGCCCTCCGCGGTGAGAGACTAGCGACTGATACCTCAGCCGTGGCACAGCCTGATGCAAGGGTTGTAACCACCAAACCGCTACCTGTAATTATATAAACAGAAGTGCCTCATAATATTAGTAGCTTTTCGTGATAAGTTTGGTTCAGGTGACGTCTGGCGTAGCTGTTCTTTGTCTGCATTGAGCAGCTGTTTTCTCTGCAGGTGCTCGGCAGTAATGCAGCTGAGTGTAGAGTGGTGCAGGGTGTCTGCTCACTACAACGCGATTCTTTGCTCTGTCCTGCATTCAACCGTAGTGAAGAAGTTTGCTATTGCAATGTAGCCTGCAATGCTGATAGTTTTAAGTTTGGAAGAAACTGTTAATTCAGCCTAACTTTGTTCAGTAACTTTAGTGAGTTGCTAAATGGAACGAGCTATTAGTGTTTTAGCTGGTCAAGAACTTCCTCTCCTGAGGTCTGCGCCCTTCTGGGATATTATGCGGCGTCGTATGGTAATTGTTTACCGACGTTTCGGGACAACGTATCGGTCCCATCTTCAAGGATCATCTTGGACTCTTGACCCTTGAAGATGGGACCCGACTTCAAGGGTCAAGAGTGCAAGAAGGCCCTTGAAGATGGGACCGATACGTTGTCCCGAAACGTCGGTAAACAATTACCACACGACGCCGCGTAATGTCCCAGAAGAGTGCAGATCTCATTAACATTGCGGCCGAAGCCCGAAATCAAACTTCCTCACCTCTTACGGAACCTGCAGTTTTATTACAGTGTTCACAGCAACCTTCACTGGACCCTGTTTTGAGGCAGAAAAACGAGATGTATACCATCACATCCAGTTTCATTAATATCCGTTATCTTGATCCGTCAGTGCCCGGCTCTTCCACTACGCTTCTGCGAGTACAATTTTATATGTATTACCCATCTCTAAAGTGCGTGCTACATGCGTGACTTCTGTCGTCCTCCTTGATTTGACCACAGTAATATCTGATGAAGAATAAAAATTGTTTAATTAAAATTAAATTTAAGCATTCACCACCTGCTATTTAGATCCAGCTATTCGCCTGAGCTTCCTGTTCTCAGACATCTGCAATCCGTATCGTCCATCAGAGTACGAGAAGTTCACACTCACACGTAACACCTGGTAAAATAATAGTTTTGTATGTTGTAGTCTGTGCTGTACCCTTATATGATGAAGCAGGACTGTAGAGTCGGAGTCGGAAGGAATTTTTAGGTGGAGTCGGAGTCGGTAAAAATGTACCGACTCCGACTCCGACCTCAGTCTAAAATCTTAACTAGATACTCCAACTCCAGAGCCCTGATAGCTACAGTAACCATTAGACTTATACTTAAATATACGTTATAAGTCTAAAAAGTAGCCTGATGATTCACGTGGTGGCGATGAAATGTTTTATAGGTTTATCATTATTAATACATATTGAGCTTTTATGAAGGAGTTGGCGTTTTAAAAATCAAGGAGTCGGGGTCGGAGTCGGAAGTTTCAAAAATCGGGGAGTCGGAGTCGGAGCTTTTGTGTACCGACTCCACAGCCCTGCATGGAAGTCTGGAAGGCAGAATATTCTGAACCCAGTAATAGACAGATAAAGGTAAAGATCTCCCACGCCATGCAGACACATTAGGGGAGTAGAGGAATGACTCTAATCATTCTTAACCTGAGCGCTAGATGGTGAGGGGGTGATCACGTCCTGGTACCCATTGTACAGGAGGCTGACTCTGATTAGGCCCAATCTGGACGTGTGCGGAGAAGAGAACAGCGAGGTTAGAACCCTGAACCCTCCAGCCCATAGCGAGTTGCTATGCGGACTGCGCTCTGCCGGGCCTTTCTAAATTGCAGTCAGAACTCCTCAAATATAATTTGTCCTCGATTTCTCTATGAATACAATATAAGTTTGACTTGTTACTGTTCTCAAATACTTGCACTTTTTCGAAAATTTTTAACTATTTATTAGCTACTTACAGAGTATGATTTTGTCTCGTATTCTGGTGACGATACGTGAGCGAGCGCACGTCCTCTCTGTTTGCTTCTGCAAAAGCTTTCTAATTAGCTTTTTATAATTGTATGATAATTAAATTAAATTACTATTTATTAAATTTAGTCATAAATTCCGAATGAAACGACCGCTTGGAAGACCTGGGAGTAAATAACAGAAATACATTACTGTGGCTATTAAACAAAAATGGATGTGGACTGGATGCACTTGTTTCAGAATAGGTTTCATCGGTTCTACACGGAAATGAACGTTCAGAATTGGTACATGGCGGGGAATTTCTTGACTAGTTGAACGCTTTCATAGGACGGATGCACATATTTTCCAGATACATAGAAGCCACCTCAAAATTTTGGGCACCAGAATGGTGACATGAAGCATGTTCCATACTGAGGACCCAAAAATATTAGGAGTCAGCGTACAAAATTTAGTCGCCACGACGACCTGGCGCCCGGGATTTATGCACTCCTGTTTTACAGGCTTTTGATGTATAACTGTAATCCAGGAGTTAATGTGTCAGTTATACATTATTATTTTAGAAACTATAAGAGGCGTTCTACAGAACGTGAAGAGGGAAGGAAGCATATAGGCCCAGCAGTGTACATTACGTGTCGCTGTCATGAACGGAATTTCCTTTGTTATCCCAATATAATTCGGATATTAGGACCACTAGCTATCTGACTCTTTAGTGAAGAGAATGACTGCTGAAACGTTCTGTATCCTACAAAGTATTGGAAATTAATTTACTTCTCGAGGTCATCCCATCTCCGCGGTGACCCACTTGCCTGGTAAGACGTTTTCGTGATAGAAAAACAGTCCTTCTTCGCCCTTGTAAAGATTTGAAAGTACCGGCTTGTGAAAGTTGCAGCACGATAGCGGTCCAACGGAGGAGGATGCTGTTGACAGGCGGCCTTCATATTCCACTAATATGCAGAGAAAGTGCTGCTGTCCAGCGGCCTATGTCTCAAACCTCATGCAAACGGCTTAGTTATAGCTGGTTGGACCACGTTGGTATAACTTACGAACATTAATTAGATAGATAGGCGTGACCTAAAGTTATCTCTCGCAGATGGCGTCGTGTATTTTCTCAAATGTCGCCGCCAAAATTCTGTGTTTACCCGTCATTTTGTAAGACTCAGACGTCGTATTAATTTGTCCAGTAAATCACAGTGTAAAATGTGATAATGTATTAAAGAGCTGTACGTAGCATAAAGCTCGCTGTAAGCAGTGACAATAAAATTAACCATTTAAAGACGAAGCGTATCTGTTTTACACAAGGATTCAGCGCGTACCGCGCTGTAAACACTCTCTACTTCGGTTACAAAAACCAGTCTCTTAATGTTTTGTAAGGCAAAAGTTGCTGTTTGTTCTGAGATCCGTAGAAAACACATAAACGCAATGTGGGCGCCACATAGAATTTTTTAATGTTAAACCTGGTCGTATGTAAAGTTACCGCTAGGCTTTAAAAGGTTAAGATCATAATTAGTGTTTACATTTTTCATGTTCCATACACACAAGAACTATAACTTGAAGGAATTTCTTTGGAATATTGTGTTAATTGCAGGTGTTTATGCTCGTGTATTAATGAATGAAATGTGTTAGTACTGCTATTCTGATAGTCTTATATAGGATACGAACTTACAGACAAATTTTCTCTGAAATTGAATCTCAGTTTCCTTAGTTCCACCGCCCCGTTCTCGTTGAAGAATTTCAACAGCGCGTCTAATCGAAACGTCAGTCTTATAATCGTCTTCGTCCTTCTCTCAGTGGATTGAAATTTGATGTCAAGCCGATATGATTAATTCGTTGAACTTACTACCATTTGTCCATTACTCTGATGTCAGTTAATTGGTTAAGAAGCGGAGTAGTGCAATATTAATTTCTCAGAACTTGACATGCAAACCTTGAAGTAAATTCTGTTTAAGATATCATGGCAGATGGCACGTATATGTGCATTAATATGCTGTTTAATCTTTAGACTAACGTATCGATAATGTAGATTTAACCGAGAACAGTCAGCGTACTGGTGTGTGTGTGTGTAAGACCGACATACAAGTTTCTTTTCTGTTAACTAGCACTGTAAGGTTTAAAAGATTGTGTTCCCTTAATCTTCAGGGGCAAGCGGGGTAGCTGGACCCCAAAGATAAAAACACTACACTTCTTCAAAATGTCAGTAACAATTTACTAGTCGATACGGCGTAACCACCCACAAGATCTGAATCTTCAAGCTATTGTTCCTTTATTTTAGAGCCTGTCTCGGCCGTGGCTTATTGCGACCTGCGCTGAAACAGCCTGCTTGCAACCCCCACTGCTGCTTGCTAGCACGCCAATGAACGTCCTTGCGGCCATTTCTGGTGTGTTTCGGATAGCCAGCTGCAGGCACTGAAAGTGTTGAAAACTGCCAAACTTTCTCTGCACGCATGTTGTCAGGCTCTAAAATGTGCGTCCTAACAGGACTTAACTGCTTATGCATTCTTTCCATTCAGTTCAGCATTAGAACTGTAAGGCGCACCAAAACACCAATGTGTTTGTAGGTTTGACGAAATGAAAGTCGTGTTTTGAAGTTGCTGTACTATACATATTTGGAGAAATATTTCACATTTTTATTGTTCCTAGCATGCAAGAGTTCATACTTGAACGCAGATAGATATGTCATTATGTAAGGTTCATTTTTTCGCTGTAATTGGGTTGTACCCTGTTAAGTTGTCTGCCACAATACTGACTATCCCTATCAAGTCTGTCGTTGTATTTCCGCTCATTCCTTCCAGGGAAATGCCAGGATAATTAGTGCCTCAAATTAGGCCACACCCGTTCCCTTCAACATCCTGTTCAGTTCATTATTGACCATCATATAATCATTCTGTGCTATAATCCGACAGACTTGATGGATTGTTTAGAGAGCTTTTCAGTATCTAGAATGCGCGTGGGTGTCGACGGTAAATAAATAAAGATGGTTATGGAGCATTGGTGGGATGATGCTCACTGAGAAAAACCTAACTGCTCGGATATAGACTTGTCTCAGTGCCACTTGTTCCATCGTAAATCCCATATGAATTGCGCTGGGAAAGAATCCGGACCTCCTCAGTGAGAAGTCGGTTACCAACCTGACACAGGGCTCCTGATAAAAGTTTTACAGGCACTTCGTTTGTAGTCTTGCAGGGAATTTAATAAGGTAATGTTGCCGTTAGTAGTTTGCACTCTTTATCGAGTGTTAGTACGCTCATCGTATCCAGAAGCACGAGATTTTTGGAATATTTGGCAAGCGTGGGAAGACGAGAAGTACGTACAAAATTGTAGTCATAAAACCAGAAGAAGACAAGACGTTTCGGAGTTCTAGGCTTAGTTGATAGAATAATATGAATATGGGTCTTTAAGTAATAGGATGCGAAGGTTGAGACTGGATTTAATTGGTTCAAAATAGATTCCACTGAGAGCTGAATCTGTTATTCGTGATAGTTATGAACACACTCATAAACCTTCGTGTTTGACAAATAGCGGGGGTGTTCTTGGCCACCTGCTTAATATAAATTTTGTAAGTAGGCCTACTCTGTTGTTACACTTTGGAAATAAATATTAATAAAGTAGTTTGACGCTTTGCATGCGCTTGTTGACAATCTTAGGATAAATTAGTGTACATTAACACAGTCTATCATTTCGTTTCACAGTCCTTCCCTCTTCTACGTACTTGTTCACAGTAGGTGTAGAGGTGTTTTTTTTTTCACTTGATCACACTCAAACACACCACAGTCGGTAGGACTCCTCTGGACAAGGGATCGGCCCTTCGCAGAGACCTCTACCTGACAACAAAATCACTGTACAAGGGACAAAGATCCATGCCCGCTCGGTCGCAGTCCTACGCCTTAGACCGCGCGACCACTGGGATCGGCAACGTAGTTTATTTGGAAAGAAAATATAATTCGTGGACTGTGTTTTTTCTGACTCCGTGTAGACTTGTTTGCACCACACGAAGTACTGTTTTAAACGAAATTAGACGTAATTGGAAAAGAATGCGTTCGACTCTATCAGAGAAAGATCGAACACAAGGTCGCTTGTTATCCGACTTCTTTTTCTGTTTGCGGTGTAAGAAGTGTGTTTATCCTTGACCGTATTATTTATGTATCTAGTCATGTGAGCCTATTAGTGGAGGTGTGCTTACTTTCCACCAAGGTGTAGCATAATTTCAGGATATTTGTATGAAACGGAATTTAGAAGATTTGCACATCAGAAGAGTTTTTACACTTTGCATGGGCGACACGGATGACAGCATGTAAGTTGCGTGTTAAAGCTGGAAGGCTGTCCATGTACGAAGTATTTGGTGTCGCCCGGCGGGATTTGAAGCCACAATCCTAGCAAGCGATCGTCCGCAGACCCAAGCCTTAGACCACGAGGCCCCTGGGATCGGCGCCTGTACGTAATATAACACTAAACGCGACACTCAGATACGGGTTTTGAGTAAGACAGAAAACCGTAGATGAAATGTCTTTGACAACTGCTGGGATGTACAGAAGTTGACCACCAAAGGAATACAGGTATTTAGGGAATGACTGCAAGTTAAAAACATAGTACAGGACAAAGTTTGTCAGATATGCATGTATAAAGGACACAAGTAACTGTATTGTTACAGTTAATGCTGTTCTATGAACTCGCTGAGAAAAGAACTAAAATTAATCCCAAGGACTAATACTTGTATGAGTTTGGACAGAACAGGCCTTACGACCCGAAACGTGGGTCAAGAAGAAGACTTGTTACTGACTGTAGTTTTTCTGTCACCAAATTTAGTTGAATGTATATTTCTCTGTCTCTGTGGTGCAACAGCCCAACCGGGGCCTAGGTCGCCTCATTGTTGAGGTTTCTAGATCACTCACAAACACAACCGGCAGGACTCCTCCGAACGAGTAATAAGCTTTCAGCAGAGGCCGCTGCCTGCACAAAACACAACAAACACAAGAGACTAACGTCCATGCTCTCAGCAGGACTCGAACCCGCAATCCCAGCAATCGAGCGACCGCAGACCTACGCCTTAGAACGCGCGGCCGCCAGGATCGGCTTGTATGTGTGTGTTTCCCTCTAGAGCAATGTCCGTACTGCTGACTGCGAGGAACTGGCTTAAGGTAGGCCCAGTTGCTGGCTCTTGTGGTCACGATGATGATCTTTCGAATTCCTTAGAAGGAATAAAATTCCTCAAGTCGCTCAGCTTCTCTTAGCTTCCATAGAGTCAGTTTATCAGCAAGTTAAGTTGTTAGCTATAATTATAAATACAGTTTGGCGGGTGCATTTTTTTTACCTTTCAAAACAGTATAAATTGAAACACTGAAGCCCTTTTACTGTGTGTCTTTACATTTCTGTGCTCTGTCATTCGCCATGATACACGTGGGATTGCTGTGTAACCTATCACGAAGATAAATTCCACTGGTTACAAAATATCGTAAAAGAAAGGCTGCACCATGATCAGAATAACTTCAATTTTATTGTGAACTAATGTATGAAACGAGATTGTAAAGTACTATCTGTTAATCGCCAAAACAATACATTGTGTGGGATAAGAACTGTTACATAAGTAAGTGCCGATTGTTGATACCATTGTTGAAAAGAGAATGGCCTGCAGTGAGAAGGGACGTTGCTACATAACGTAATTCAGGCAGCACTGAATGTGATGAATTATACGTATTCTTGACGCAGAGAAAACGTCCTTCCATTGAAGAGAATGTTGTAATAAAAATCGCCACTTCGTTTTATAATTCATGGTTCATTCACAGAGGAAGTTATTTGCGTTGGTGTGGAACTTGGCTTCTCACCTTAAGGGAAGACCATAGCTTTAGTGTGTTCGACAAGAGGGCGCTGAGGAGAGTGCTGAGTCTTAAGAGGAAGGAAGTAACAGGAAGCTGGACCAAACTGCATTATACTGAGCGTCATGGTTTGTACTCTTCACCAATCTTTAGCGGGGTGATCAGAAACAAGAAGAGTAAAATGGACGAGATTATAAACTCGCGCAAAATTTTGGTAGGAAAAACCGAAGGAACGAATTCCAATTCGGGTACTGTTTGGGACAGAGCTCTGTGGCTCAGTTTATGCAACATTTTGTCCCTGCTTTTAGACACTCAGTTGAGCCCCGAACTGTACCTTCTGGGTTAATGGGCTTAATTTTGATATGGATCTTAAGGGAGCAGGACTTGACTGGACAGATATGGCCCTCATGACCGCTGCCGTCTGAAATGTGGATGCGTGACGGCACACGTTCTGTGCAAGCAGAGGCCAGGATGGCCTCTGCCTGGAGGGATTTCTTTTTCCGCAGCGCGACAGCTCCTAGTGGGGCAGAGCCTCCTCATTGTCGAGGCTTCGTGATCACACTTATACACACCACACTCGGTAGGAATCCTCTGGACCGGTGATTAGCCCGAAGCAAAGACCTCTACCTGACAACACACAACACTCAAAAGACACAGACATCCGTGCCGCCGGCGGCATTCCAACCCGCAATCCCAACAAGCAAACGGCCGAAGACCCACGCGTTCGTTAGACCGCGCGGCCGCTGGGACCTACTACCTAGAGGATACTGGTACAAATAGTGTAATTACCGGAACGTTCGTTGTTTAGTATTCATTATCAAAACGCTGTATAAATTCCGATTTAGCCAGTTCTCTTGTTCAAGTCAGGCAAATGATTACGTACAAAATTAATTCAACAAATACAGGAAGCACTAAACTGAAGAAGAGAAATAACCTTATGAGAAACGGAATGGTTTGTGAAGTGTACAAAAAGTTATTGCGTGTGGTCAGATTCAATGAGATGGGTGGTGCGTATTTTATGCACGTAAGACAAACGAAATGCGCATGAACGTTTAGTCAGAAGACCTAAATGGGAGGTACTGCATATGAAACTGTGGTGTAGATGGAAGGATAATATTAAAAGGCCCAAAGAAGACCGCCGTATCATACAGTTACATCGCCGCTGTATAATTACCACTAGCAGCTTCCTGGATTTTCTACTGACATTACGCTGGTTTAGAAACACGCAGCAAAAGGTTAAAATTGAGCACACCTTTTTGATCCTCCGATGGACAACGAGATGTATGAACGGTACCGCGACACTGCGGTCTGGTCCGGTCCATTTGCTGTTTTCCAGTCGGTCCGGTAGAAAGAGATGGAAGAGGCAATGCTAGTGCAGGTAACGGCTCCACAAGGCCGATTAGTTAGCAAGCCAAAATAAAAGGAACAAGAAGTTAAAAGACACAACATAACGGACGTAAAACCAATGGTCTGCTCTAACGAATGTGCTGATACCTTGACTTCCGCGTTTCTCTCTTTGGCTTTGCCTTACAGAAATCATCAGCATACAGTTGCAAATTAAAACATCCATACATACGATTCAGAGCGCACACACTGACAAGTAACGGCATGAGAGGGATGGAAAGCACAACATTTTATAGTCCTAACACAGAAGAACAGAAATCACGTGCAAGTCATAAGGGTGTATGCAGTGATACTATTAAAGTGGATCTTACAGAAATGTGGGCCGAGATAGCTTACTTAGTTTTATATTGTTCGTTCTGTACTTGATCTTTGTTCAATTATAACACTTATCCAACTAGTGCTGTGTTTTAATATCTCTGTATTACGACTTTTACAACTTTGTTATAATTTTGCCCGACATGTTTCGATCGTTTTTAGATCATCTTCAGGTGCTTACAATTTTCAAGGTTAGAAATTAATGTTAAGAGCTACACACACCGCTTATTTCAGTATATGATTATACAGTTGTGTGTGTGTGTGTGTGTGTGTGGATCGTTGTATGTAACGATCGAAACATGTCGGGCAAAATTATAACAAAGTTGTAAAAATTGTAATACAGAGATATTAAAATAATGCATTACTTGGATAAGTGTTATAATTGAAGAGCTTACTTCCTGTAGTGACTAGACTACGGGATGGAGACCAAGCAGCCGTGGTTCGAATGTCAGCAGAATCAGGTATTTTTCGTTCCGCACGGCAGCCAGACCGTCTCCGGGGCCCACTCTGCTTCCTATCGAATGGGAACCAGGGGCTTTTTCCGCGGAATGTATCGGTAGGGTCGTGAACCTGACCACTGGTTCCCATCATGTGAAGAGGATAAGAATGACCGGAGCTCTACCTCTGTCCCCCCCCATATATCTTCGTGGAGTTCACAGAGGCAACTTGACTTTCTAACAGTAATGACAAACAGAAAAACTTGAAATATCAGTTTGGCTAATAGACGTCGATATTTAACACGTCATTGTTACAGGAATGACTGTTAGTCTCAAACAATAACCGTTCCTTATGGCACATTGACTTTTCTTTACGGTCTGGGAAGATCCAGCCTCCTATTCAGTGAGTTCCGTGAGCTTTTATTCCGGGGCTTAAGTGGCAAGAATGTGAAGCTGACAGGTCACTTCCATGTAGTGCCGAGGTTCAGACTGAGTGTGGCCATACCTCTACTACTCCATATGCTTTAATGGCATGACGCTTAACCTTTTAAAGCCTAGCGGTAACTTTACATACCGCGAGGTGTAACATTAAAAAATTCTACGTGGTGCCCACATTGTGTTTATGTGTTTTGTACGGATCTCAGAACAAACAGCAACTTTTGCCTTATGAAAGATTAAGAGATTGGTTTTTATAACCGAAGTGGAGAGTGTTTACAGCGCGGTACGCACTGAGTCCTTACATAAAACAGATACGCTTCGTCTTTAAAGGCTTAAATAAGCACAGGGCGACTTCATCTTTTACAATTTGGGAAAGCCATACGGATCGCTATTATCGCGTGAACACCAAAATCTCTTTCTCGGGCGTACTTGAACGCCTTGATGTTCCGTAACTTCTCCTTCAAACGTGTAGTTCACGTAGTTTTAACCAGGCCTCAAAGGATTCTCTATAGATCTAGACGTTACCAACAACAAATTACGAGTTGAAATGGAAATCAAAAGGAATATGGGATATACGCATTATTAGTTATTGTTCATAATATACAGTTTTTATAGAAATTTCAGATTACGAAAGAAGATATTTTTCATTAGGTACCTTCGCAAGCTTAGTCCTATATCACAGTGTTTTAGCCTATGTAATAAAACCATCAGACTTGAATTTCTCGACAAAAATCTAAGAACAGATGCAAAGGGATATTAAGCATTTGTTTGTAGGTAGGTGTTAGCAGTAATGCGAGGATCAGCAACCCATGTGGATTCACTCTGAACGATTTCGTATACCGAACTGTGATGAATAAAGCTTTCCATGTACCTCAGCCGACTGAGAATACACGTAAACTCTGAAAACATACACTTCTGCTTTCGCCGACGGCTTAAACTGCGATTTGCATGGCGAAATGGGAACAGCAAACCGTTAATTTTAAAATTCAGGACAATATTCCATAAAATAAACTAGCGGCTACGATTTTTTGAACTCGGGCTAAATATTTGGGTCCTAACTCCTTGGAGTGGAGTTTTTATTAAGCAACTGACAGTCGCCTCAGCTGGCTAATAAAGTTCGTGCCTTTTGTGTGACTTGTTTGTATTCAGAACAGCCCGCCGTTGGCCTGTACGGTAGTCCACATTCTCATACCTCATTTCTGTAAATTCCTTTTTAATATTATTCGTCTTGGTTTCCGAAGTTATCTGGTCGGTTTAAGTTGTTGCAGCATTTATTCTTATTAATTTCTTATCTCACACATGGGTGATAGGCATTTTTTTCCATCTCATCTTCTTTGCTGTGATCACTTTAATAATATTTTGTGAAGGGTTCAAACTACGAAGCTGCTGATAATGCAGTTTTTCCCATCATCCTCTTACTTTCTCTCTCACTTGGTCCAACGTTATAAAAAGTCTGATTTTAATGTTAAGAATGTGAAACTAAATAACATCCGTTTTTAAAATGACCAAACTAAGAAGCGTGCGAAGAAATATTACAATGACTAAGTTTATTTAGCTCGTTCTTAGTTAAAAACCGACCAGACGCTGAGTAGATACACAGGACCGTGGTGAAAGTATGTTATAACGTCTAGACGTTGCCACATTCATCTGGCACGACACATGACCGCTTCCTAGAGTTACTTTCAAAAAAGTCCTTACAAAAGTACTGAACTTACTGACTCCCCTAAACTTGTATATTCGACATTTTCAAATGCTGTTGACATTCTAGGAACAGCTGTGATTAAAACATTTTTTCGTGCGAAGAATTACCGCTTCCTAATAACGTAGGTATTATTAGGCATCGCAACATTGCCGCCACATTTCCGTACATGTATTCCATGATCTCGTAATGTTACTTTCGAAGTAAAACTACTTCGGTGTTAATTTTCAATAGCAAAAATACAGTACCATATCATCTCCCTTTTGGGTGTGCATTCTTGCCCCATAACTCGGTTTCTGGACGGAGTACTGGCAGTTTACTATTTGCATAACGCCGGCCTCTCATCCACTGTTGTCACGGCTCTGTCTGCCGGACTCTAAGGCGGCCTTCATGTTATTCAGTGGCTAAATTGGTGCTGTTTACCCCACCGTAAATAATGCTGTTTAGCGCGTGGCTGAGATGAAAAATTCCAAAAAAGTATTGGGTCGCAGAAGTTGAAGGGAAGAGATTACCTGCAATAACTATATGTAGATGGAGAAATTGTATTTAAGGAAACAGTGTGTGAGGTTGTAGATTGGATTCATCTTGCTCACGTTTAGGTAGAATGCTGATTCTTACGGACACCATAATGAACCTTCGGGTACGATAAAAATCGGGGAATTTCTTGATAAGTGTTCCGAATATTACCGCTTCATGAAGGGCTCTGTTGCGTGATATTGAAAATGACGATAACCTTTATGGTGACAATGATGATGATGATGATGATGATGATGATGATGATACCGTATTGGTTGGGAGAAAAATACATGCGTACCTTAATATCTTCTAGTGTATGTAGAACCTACTTTCACAGACTGCATATCGTTTTTACAAAGGAAACTTTCATGGCCGAGTCATGGCGAGATAATCGTTGTTCCTGATGCAGGAACGTCAATCCAAGAAGACTGAGTCATCGCAGAAACTTTGCATCATGTGTTAATCAACTGTCAGTACGAAATTCTGTTTAAGTTGTCGTAAGTTTCATTTCATTGTCAAGATTTGATGTTTGTTTGTTTGTTTGTTTGTTTGTTTGTTGGCATTATCGAATGACTAGTGCAGTTTAATCGCATTTAAAACCATGACGTAAACAACCAACAAATTCAATACAAGACTCAACTGTATTTTGACATGTGAAAAAGGACAAAAAGGTAGATAAATAACAAAATAGGAAATGGACACATAAATGCAACATTGTGGCGCGCTCATATCTTTGTGTCCTGACTTAATCAAGTATGATGCAATGAGTATTAAATATTATGAATCAGTGTTACCAATTTTGCCTGAATTATCCGGCAGGCAAATCGCATTTTTGATACTTATTATGTTTCATCATTCTATGGCCTTTCTGGTTTTACTGTATTATTCGTCAATATCTCCTAATTGGCACGAATTTTAGAAAAAATGCACTTGACATAGAAAATGTTTTGACTTTTTCTACAACTTTCTTCTAAAACTTGTCTCAGCCCAAGAAGAATTCGGGGATACAATGTCGTAAATTTACATATATTTTATGTAATGTGAATGTTAATTTTACTCCTCTTTACCAAATCTAAGTTTTCTGTGCACATTTTAGACAATCCGAATGTAATTCTACAAGCATATGTCTGGCGACATGCTATTTGTTCCATGCGGCCAGACAGACATGAAATCAGTAGTTGTTTTCGCAGTTTTGCGAATGTGCCTAAAAAGAAGGGCAGGAAGTTTCTTGGATGGTCAAGAAATATATAGGGAAGTCGCACTAAATTTAATGTTAAGGAAGTGAGTTGTGGACAGTTCCTGTGAATTTTCTTGAGTCAGTGCAGGTTCCGATTGCCGGCTTCTGTTTAAGTTATTCGCCAGAATATATTTGGTTATAAAAATATCACTAACGCTTGTGCAGTGTACTGCGATGAGATTGCAAGAAACCTTAACATCTGATTAACAGACGACGCCAGATAGTCTTTGCTCGATTACGCTGTTCTGCCACCCCGAGCATTGCCCAGGTGGAGAGACTTGAATGCATGCATAAGAACGAAACATTCACGAGTGTTGCAAGTAGTTCCGGTTTTGAATCTAAGCCGTATTCAGGACAGCTCACAAAGTAGTATTCACCACTGGCAAGATTGTGAAGACAGTCAACACTTTGTACCCATACACAGCAACACAAAGTTACAGTTATGTGTGTTTTAATTTGTATGTTTAAATATAATTTGAGGGTGTTGGAGAGCAGGGGGCAGGCGAGAATATTTGGACTTGAGAGAGAGGAAGTGATAAGAATGTGGGAAAATCCACCTTATACTAGAAATTTGGTGTGACTGATTGATTGATTGGTTGATCGATTGCGTGAGTGAATGAGTTGCTATGTTTATCTGTTTTCGTGATGCCGCTTTGCTATGGTTAGGATGTACCTTGGTTTGTGAGTGAAGTCACAACCTGGTTGACATGGTTACCGGTTTGCATCGTTACCAGTTTCCATAATTGCGATAGAAATTTGTTCGCGTGTGTTAATAACACTCCGGTTTCCGTGGCTACCACAGAGCATTGTTTGTACATGACGACAGGCAGCTGATTTCTTTGGTTGCCATGAAAACCAAACTACTGAGTTAGTTAACACAGAATTACCAAATGACAGCACACGTTTGGTTGCGGTAGATCTCGGTTTGTGTGTGACGTGAGAGTTGGTTTGTTTGTGCCTGTGGTTGCTGTATTTCGGTGGAATATCGTCCGAGTATTACGGCAGCCCGTCTTATGGCGGGAATAGGACTAGTTGAACAACAGGCAGCTTCGTGATGTGTAATTGCGACAAAATGTTGTTAATCTGGGGGGATGAGATTAAGCAACACGTATAGGATACAAGTAGATGAGAAATGAAGGCATCTCTTCGACCAGAAAATCTGAAGCGAAGACATCGTTTAAAAATTTAGAGTAATACTGAAATATATCTTGAGAATACAGGGGTGGTGACCAGTGGCAGGGCTCTGTGAATTTGGTGACTGGATTTCTGGTAACATAAAAGGTCGAAGAATTTTATGACTGACTGAAAGACTGTTAGGTTTCCAAGGACTCTGCGCTGCATGGAGTGCAGTAGGTCGTTACATTTTCAGATAGCAGCAGGAAGGCATTATATTCTGAAGAGAATATTAGTAAGCATTTACTAAATTTGATCTATTCGCAACTTATATTTGAAAGTGATTTTGATTTCTTACGGTAGTTCGGAAGTTCAGGCCTATGAACTTTGACACATTTTCGAACAGGTTGTCTGCACCGCACGCTATGCAAAGTTGTTCGTGTTCCCGGTTGAATGCTTGAGGCATCTGCCCCAGAAACACTCGAGATCTTTCCCGACATCTTCTTACAGAAAAGCGCATAATTTGTATTTTTCTTCAAATAAGTGTCTTTTTAAAGATTTTAAGTAATTTAACATCCTAAAGTTATGTTTAACAAGTCGTTACGAAATGTTAATTTTATAATACACGCACGCTTGTCGAAAATGTTTCATCCGCCTGAAAAGGTGTAAATTAATTTACCGCTTTCACTGTATTTGTCACGTCGATAGTCAGAGTGTAATAATGAGTGGGATAATGTGGTAAAGTGAATAAACCTTCGTTGACACTCCTCTGTGCTGCTCTGACGTGTACAGCAGCGGAACGAATTTGTGTTTACTGCGTGTTGCCGTGTTATTATTATTATTATTATTATCATCATCATCATCATCATCATAATCTGTTATTTTTGTTGTAGATGATAACCAGGCATCGACGTTAAAGCGAATTTACGTATTAGTTATGTTTCATACGGGGTAGGGTCAAAATAGAAATAGCACAACTAATGCTTTTATATATGATAACATCTGCTCGTAAGTTAAAAAAAATTAGACGTTAAATCTATGTGGCAGGCTTCCACTGAGTGACAAAACAATGGATCAGTTAAACTTGCAGAAATGTGATATGGGCCTATTCTATCTTTTCTTTCTCATTAAAAGCCCAATTCTTTAAGTTTTATCTAAACGAAGAGATCACGTTTAATAACGGTTAGAAATGAATTGTGTCAACTACTCAAAACGCGTACTTTGATCTGAACTTTTATAATATGTACACCCCCAACATAAAAATTTCTTTCGTTGCTACAAACACACCGTGACCCACAGAGAACTTTCATGCCATATTGTGAACCGGCATATGCAAGGTACACGTGTTTGACGTCCTAAAATACACCTCCCTCCACCCGCACCTCAAGAGACAGTATTTTATCGAACGAAGGATGAGTAACATAGTGGAATATTGGAACAAATTCATTATTATCGCAGTCTGTAAATTACAACCAAGTAATTATATCTAATATAAGAAAATCGAGTTACCTGTTCTACATTCCACGTTACTGAAAAGCAGTCCGCTTGTAGATAATATCACTATTGCTAAATACAATAGCAATGTTCTCCTAGGCTGCAACATACTTCATGTAGTACGAAAATTTGAAGTGTCAAATCCAGTTTTTTATAAGTAGCCTACACACTACTCACACTTCACTTCGTACGTTGTACACTAATGACTATACACTTCGTACCCGAGAACACAAAATTCCTGCACGCGGCTACCCTGGCCGCCAGTCAAGTTAATGTAATTGTTGTCTAGGTATTGACACTAGGACCCATGACGGCGATGTTAACACTTCCCCCGTTCCGTGAACGGTTTCTTGGATCCGTGCGGTGCACTGCTCATGCAACGACTGGTAGACCGGGCCGAGGCGGACTTGCAGAACCAGAAGAAAGGAGTGAAACGAGGTCTGCCAATGGAGTCGCGTTGTTAACTCGTGTCCCGAGAAAGGACTACAGCAGCTTTAGCTCAACGTCTTCCGAAAGCTTAATACTGAGGAATGCTCGTCTCTGTGTGTCACATTTAACCTGTAGCTTGCTTACACAGACACTTGGGTGATCTGTGTGAGATAGTGAACATGGTGCTTGAGGTGATGATAAGTGGTCGTTCGTCTCGTGAAGAAGAAGCACAACGTTCAGCATGTTATTGATAGTACTGGAGATAACCACGAACACACCGGCAGAATAAAACAAAACTACGGGGTGTGGGGGGAATGAGTCAAGATCATGGGATGGAACTCATTAGATTATTAGCGAATAATAGAGGCCTGTAAAAAACATACTTATTTCTTTGGGGTACGAAGTAAGTTGGCGTTGTAATTTTGAGATACCTGTTTCTTGATATCCCTGTTCAGGCGGTTCGTGGTGTTTCTTATTCTGTCCAGATAAATGCCAGAGTACTTTAAAGTTTAAAGTTGTAACTAAAACTGTGTTTTACTTCATTGGTTTCAAGTGTTCTATATAGGTTCACCTGAGGATGGTGTAGATCCATGCCGAAACATGTTGGGAATTGTGTAAAACCAGATACATTGTGATTCTTTAGTGTACGATTTGGTCCAAATAATACAAATTAAAGCCAGAGTGGTTCTTTGCTATAGGCCTCGATGGTCTGTTTTCCACATACTTCGCCGTTCGTGGTAACATATCTGTCGTATGCAACGGTGTGTAGCATCTGCAGTTGAAGTAACACTGAAATAAAGAATAAATCAAGGTATCATTCCAGCAGGCTATACCGCTTGCAGAGGATTGTCGTTGGATCAGTGACTAGCAATGAACTGAAGAGGAGGAACATTTGAGACGGCAATTATGCAGAATATTACCCAACCTCTGCTACACCAGCCCTAATAAGGGGAGGTTTGTGACTCTACCCCTTATGACTGACCTGCAGAATGCTACTCTTCCTTCCCACGCTGTACGCTATCCATGATACGTGAACCTACTTCATTAACTGATATTTCCTTCACCAACCTACTTACAAGTGCATTAGTTATACAGTATCAGGTGGTAGAATGATTGTGAATGATGAATTGAAATGATTTTGAAGGACGTTACTGCAATCTATTGAAGGTCCTATCCCAGAATTTTTACGAAGGGGCTAAGGTGACCTACGAAAGAACTCGTTCAGGTAAGTTGGTCTAGTGGACGAGAGAATCCATGATGTCTCGACAGCACAGCAGGTGTTAACCCTTTCTTCTTTCGACCGTAACATCCGGTGTACTTCAGGAAAGGCAGAACATTACGCATTAGCCAGTATTGTGTGTCTGTGAATTCAGAGTGGACGTCTTCACAAGTACTTCCGTGTCCCTCACCAACAACTTGCCCTGCGCTTTTCCGCTTGGCAGTAACTGTTCTGACAGGATTGAGTTCGATGGGCAAGACAACTTGTTAGTTGGCACGATAGAACCAGTTAATTCTCTGAAATGACACATTCATCATTATCATCATCATTGCCGTAACCTGTTCTCTTTACAAGATTTTTTTAAAATTTTATGCTGTCTCTGTCCTTCAGTTTATAAGCTTATGGTCATTACCCTGTGGTATTTCAATAAGGTTTGTTTGATAGCTCCAGACAACTGTTCGATTATTTGTGGGTATATATATATAAACACACACACACACACACATATATATATATATATATATATATATATATGTATCACTGTATCTGTCATAGCCTAAACTCCAGTCTGAAGAATCATTGATTGTTCTAATTGCTGATGTTGCTCTCATTCTTTTTATTAATGTTGTTAATATTGTTATTTGTTGTTTTTGTTTTATAATTGCTATTCTCATGAAGTAAATGTAAAAGGCAAATTTGTCCCCTTACACGCCTTACTATACTGTGTAGCATCCGCTGTTATTAGTGGTAAAGTTGTTGTTGTTGTTGTTGTTGTTACAATTACTCGTATTATAAAGTAAATGTAAAAGGCAACATTTTCCCCTTACGCGCCATGAAGGCACAGAGGCGGAGTGGAGATATGGCTCCGTTCATTCTTAACCTCGGCGCTAAATGGAGATGAGTCGTCATCTTCGCTATCCGGCCGCTTTATTCCCCGTACCTGTTGAATAAGAGGCTTGTTGGCCCCGAGTACCAATCTGGACGTCTTGGGGAAGAAATAGTCCCTCCCTCTGCTGGGAATCAAACTCCAGATCATCCGGCTCGTAGTCTAATGACTAGGGCTCCTTTATTATTATTATTATTATTATTATTATTTATCACCTCTGTGTAGGGTATGTGCAGTTACATAGCTGAAACAGACTATGTTCCTAGGCTATATAATTTTGCAGCTACTCTGTGTTTACAATTTACGGTACATGCATAATAGTGTTACTTCCCACGGTGAGTACTTCTACATTAGCACTTTCCGCAGTATGTGTGCAGTGCCCACTGTGGCTATTTTCTGTAGTTCCTTGATGTTGTGCCTTCCTGGTATGTTGCTCATGTATTTTGAGGTGGTTCCAGGTGTCCCTATTATTACTGGTGTGACTTTTGTTTTTACATCCCACATGCGCTGTATTTCTCTTGTAAAGTCTTTGTATTTCGTAATCTTCTCGGCTTCTTTCTTCGTCACATTTCTGTCTCTTGAGACTGCAACATCCATTAACATGCACAATTCTTATACATTATCACGGATTATGATGTCCGGTTTATTGTAAGGATGGTTCTGTCGGTTTGTACTTGTTGATTCCGTAATATGGTTACCTTACCGTCATGACGTGTTTCTACTAATTTTGGTACATATTCATAGGAGTGTTCATTGTCTAATTTTCCCTCCATTATTATTATTATTATAATTATTATTATTTGGGGTTTACCCACCCTAATATTTAATGGGTGCTGGGGTTCTTTCCCGGGGGCGAATCGGCCAGGGTGTGAATCGACCACTCACCTTGATCTTTTGCCAAGGTTAAGAAAGAGTGGAGCTAGACATCTACTTCTCCTGTATACCTTCACGGCATAGGCAGGGAAAACTCTACCTTTATTGTAGTAGTAGTAGTAGTAGTAGTAGTAGTAGTAGTTGTTGTTGTTGTTCTTTTCGTGGTACAATTTTGTTTAGGAACTGTTTATTCACGAGCATTGTTTTTTGCAGGGGAATTGCGGCCTGTTATATCCAGTACTGAACCTTAACCTAAATCCTAATGTCTTTTGAAAAATCAAACCAACAGCGAATGTTAGGTATACGGTGGATAATTGGTTATGTTACAGGTAGCACACAATGAGAAACGTTTTAAGTAATCTTTATGTGGCGCTAGTTCTTCCGTTTTCCACATTCTTTTTAAAGGTTGTGGCATGTTTCGGTTACAAAATAGACCAAAATGTAGTTTAAATAAAATGTGGCATAAGAACAAGTTTCCTTCAGTGCTCCAGTAAATAATAAATTTAAAGAATGTAAGAGGTTTCTGAAGATCCAAATGGAGTGTGACATCCAGTATCGGTTCTTATATGTGTCAGATCTCACTACATTCTTCACCACACGTCTAACAGTTCACATGCAGTGTGATGGATTTTACTGTCTGCGGGGTCTTACTTTCCTTGCGTTTACTCATACTGTAGAATTGTCTTCAAGTTTGCATGCTGACTAAACCGGCGGGCTGATTTTTGTTCTCGAACACTCAAAGAGCAGCTGTAGTCTTCTGCCAGAAGCCAGTTGTGTTATGAAGTCAGTTGCGGATGCTTAGTAAGGCAAGTTTTTCCCAGGGATAACGGAACAGTGGCGATGTGTGCGCATTCGCACTACGTCAAGATTCTGAAGCATAGGCCAATCAGTACGTACTCACATTTGTAACAATGGTTGTCGTACGGGCCTTTTCGGTTTAGGTAAGCAATTCTTCATATTCTATAAGTAGCAGAATCAATTCTCGACATGAACACCGATCAGGCTGTCATGGTGAACTGGTTTTCCTCCTTCATTCAGGGGAATACCTTGGCCGTTTTCTACCCCAGAATCTCAAATATTCCAATTTTCTAATCTTTGTTCGACTTCTTGTTACCTAAATGCGTAGTTTTCACATTCCCTTATCCTTGACACATATCACTTACATTGACTATTTGTACAACCGTTTTCTTGAATGTTCGTATCTTCTTTGACGTCGATGGCACTCACAGAGACGGTACTATTTGAAAGACGAAGTTAGCTGCTTATTTTTATTTTGATAGAAGATATTTCATTGCATTTTAAACGATAAATCAATCAAAGCCCTGTCAACCACTACTGTATTTATCATGTAACAATATACTGCTACTTAACTTCATAAATAATCCAAAATATTGGGAAGAGGAAACCAATTTATATCCAAAGAAAGCAACAAAAAAAACAAAATTTAAGCTACCAAGAAGAGATGCTTTATATGCAATTATCAATGTAAATACCTTATTAGTGAGATATCGCAGTATAATGCATACATGTAACAGTTGCATTTTTACTTCCTTTTTGTGTTTTTATACAAAGCCTGATGATGGCCCTTTTGGGCCGAAACATGTAGCGTGTTGGTAAACAGTATACGTTACATAATAAATGCAGTTGTATTTGATGGTGATATTACTGTCTAAAAATTTAATGAAATTATGGCTTGTGTTAAATACACATCAAACACAGGAAATACTTCGCTGCACATAGCGCGCATGAGAAGTGATAAAAGGCGCACAGAATTTTGTTCAGAAAACGTGACGGGCGCAGACCACTTGGAATACGTACACGACACAGTTACATGTAGACGGAACCGAGCAAGTCGGTTCAACCGGTGACGCTCTGACTTGTGTTCGGGAGGTACCGCATTCAAATTCCGGCTGCGACACGTTGTCTTGACTGAGGCTTTGCTTGCTTTTACTTTCTTCGTTCAGGAAGATTTCGGGAGAGTGGCTCAGTTAGGTCACGACCGGTCAGTGTCACACTCTTTGTTATTTATTATTCGGTGGTAATAATGCTACTATTTGACGCTATAGACTGTGACGCGTCATTAACCCTTCAGTAATTCTGGGGTTTAAATTTCAGCTACAGACACTCCTCGAATTTACATAGTTTCAAGTTACGCAATTTGAGACTGACGCAATTTGAAAAGTAAGCAACTGAAGTCATACCATTTTTTTAAACTCGCCCCAAACTTTTCCTTGCTGGAATGAAAGCGCAATGGGAAGAAGGTGGCGGAAGAATATTGCTGAGCGATAACAGAGGCAGGGGACGGTCGTGCTGCGGCCGATCAGGTTCCAGTGTGTCGGAGTTTGGATTTCAACTGGATTCCCCTCGTACACACGTGTATGTAGGCTTACTTATGTAGTTGACCTACGTACCCTCAATTCCGGCTTGCGCAATATTCGACTTGCGCCGCACCTTCCGGCACGTAACTGTTGCGTAAACTGGGGAGTGTCTTTAATGATCAGTACGGTAGAGTTTCAGCTTTATAGTACATTTCAATGCATTGACAGCATTGTGTTGCACCGAGGCCGGCAACACGTGAAGATTAAAGATCCGTAGAGTGCCCCGGTATCCCAGCGGCCGCGCGGTCTAAGGCGTAGGTCTGCTGCCGTGCGCTTGCTGGGATCGTGGGTTCGAATCCCACCGAGGGCATGGATGTTTGTCTCTTGTGATTGTTTGTGTTGTCAGGTAGAGGTCTCTGCGAGGGGCCGATCCCTCGTCCAGAGGAGTCCTACCGACTGTGGTGTGTGAGTGTGATCAAGTGAAAATAAATAAACAACCTCGACACCTACTGTGAGTAGGTAGAAGAGGTAAGGACTACGAACGAACGTACAATGCCCTGATACCGGGATCGAAATGTTAAATAGATCACAGTTGAAAGCAAATATAAAGACGGATTTTAAGAACGCGTAGTGTGTGAATGTGAATTGGATTTATCTGGCTTAATATACGGTGTGCTAACAGACTGTTTTGAGCACGGCGTTGAGCCTTCGAATTCCATAAAAGACGAAGAATATCTTTGCCTAGCAAAGTGACTGTCAACTTCAGAAGAAAGACACTGCACCGTGGGGTTATTTATTTGGCCAAAGATTATTCTGCAACAAACTTAATTCATGGTAGACATTCATAAATATTGGCATCCCCTTTCGGATTGTAAAGCGTCTCAGAGTGAGGAGAGCACAAGCTGTTAATTTTTTTCTGCCGGTGTGTTCTCGTTTCAGAGACCAAAGTCTACGTGCAAGCTCATGCCTGTCCGCAGCACGTCCGTTGCTTGTCAGTGACTGCACGTACGACAGATACAAGCGCAGACAAAGTTTCAACAAATTCCATTGTCTGGAGGAGAACTGGGTCACGCTGAGTCGCGGTCTTCGGTTCGAGGGCAGGTGGCAGCGATAACCGGTTAGTGTGCTTGCTGTTGCTTCGCTTCTGGGAACCGACAACAGCATGGGAAAAGGTATTGTCCAGTTGTGTCATGTTGCATAAAATCTAAAGAGTTTCATTGAGCGGAACAATAGAGTAATTGTCGACATTTCTCTCGGTGTCTAATTTAAATTTTATAAATAATGTGATTGTGGTTTTAAATTAGCAAGCTCTATGTGTGAGTATTTTTTGATAATACGTCTTATTGCATTTGGTCAATTTTGTGTTTGCCAGGGAACGAATCTCCTGATCGTAACGATATACAGAACGCTGCAGGACTTAAGATCAGTACTGCAGGCTCTAATTCCAGAGCTAATTCTGAGTCATAAAAATCATTTACAAAGTTACTGAGCTGCATTTACAGTAATTTGAGTAAAGTAAAAAAGAAAGACGTGCATTTTGTATTTACTGATACCAGTTAGTGTACAGTTACAGTTACGTGCTTCTTTACGCATGCGCAACATACAGAGTATCAAGGACTCCCTGTTTGTGAGACACTTCTTATGTTATGCTGTTTTTATTGTCTGTATAATTGATAGGATACACTTTTGGATAAATTTTTGTTAATGTTGATATAACTTCGTTTGTGTTCTGTGGTACCATTTTATCAACATGTTCACCCATGACGTGTGCTGTACCGTAGTTTAGCTGAATTTGTACGGTGCGAAAATAGGCTGGGTAGATGCAAAACACATGTTGCAGTATGTCCACTTAAACTTTTGTATAATCTTTTGTCGGTGTCATGCAGTAGACAGTGAGGTCTGTTCTTTAGAATGACCACAATCACCTTGCCGTAGAATAAGGAAACACTGTTTTCTCGTTCTTTGTCTTTCGTCTAGGATTATCGGACTTATCTCTCCTCTATGGAATAGAGGTCTAAATCTATAATTTACGTCCCTGAATCGTGTGTCTGTACTGATACTAAATCTGCCCGAGCAAGATGGTCTCCCGTGAGGCAGTGCGGTGCACAAACCAGGGCTGTGGAGTCGGTACACAAAAGCTCCGACTTCGACTCCTCGATTTTTAAAACTTCCGACTCAGACTCCGGCTCCGACTCCGACTCCTCGATTTTTAAAACTCCAACTCCGACTCCTTCATAAAAGCTCAATATGTATTAATAACGGTAAACATATAAGACATTTCATCGCCACCACGTGAATCATCAGGCTACTTTTTAGACTTATAACCTATATTTAAGTATAAGTCTAATGGTTACTGTAGCTATCAGGGCTCTGGAGTTGGAGTATCTAGTTAAGACTTGAGACTGAGGTCGGAGTCAGAGTCGGTACATTTTTACCTAGTCCGACTCCGACTCCACCTAAAAGTTCCTTCCGACTCCGACTCCACCTAAAATTCCTTCCGACTCCGACTCCACAGCCCTGGTACAAACTGTAGACCACACTTACGTGCTCTGCTGCTTTCCGTTCATTCGCTTACACACTGCTCACCAAGTAATCACGGAAAGTAGATATTATAAGACTCAGTATTATTTTAACGTTTCTGAAACATTGAGATTTTTATCAGATATGCCAAAGACAATAAGCAATTTTCAACTACCATCATATAGTGTCACACATCTGTTTGCAACTGATGTATTTAGAGCTTCGTTAAGTCCGGTACACCCCATTAAAGAAGGCGTTAATCTGAATACAGTGAATTGATTTCCTTCTCTCTTATCTTCTGGGTTAACATTGACAAAACTTTTAAATCACTCAGCTGGATCCATTAATTTCCTAATTCCGATAGATTCTGTGAAATAAAGTTCAAAGTAATCATTCTTGTTTCAAGATTAAGTAACAAGATACGTACCAATACGCGTTTAACCTTTTAAAGCCTAGCGGTAACTTTACGTACCACCAGGTTTAACATTAAAAAATTCTACGTGGTGCCCACATTGCGTTTATGTGTTTTGTACGGATCTCAGCACAAACAGCAACTTTTGCCTTATAAAACATTAAGAGACTGGTTTTTATAACCGAAGTGGAGAGTGTTTACAGCGCGGTACGCACTGAGTCCTTATATAAAACAGATACGCTTCGTCTTTAAAGGGTTAAAGTAGCCGATAACAATAATTTTTCTTGTGCTTTCAGTCAGCAGTTGAAAAGGTTAGGCTTACCTTTGAATTTAGTATAGAATTAACAGAATACATGAAAACTGCATTTCGTGTATAGAACTGTAGAAAGTATTCTAGTGTTTTTTTCTCTTTGGATTCATTTGAAATCAAAACGTTCATTGGACAAAATTACACAAATATGGCATTGCAAGTACTGCCTAATTCAAAGGAGCAGACGGTTTCGGACGAAGTATCTCATCCTTTACCTATCCCACTGATTCATTGCCATTCGCAAGTCTGGACCATATTCTGAGCCACTTGAATCGGATTCATATCTTCCCATCCTTTTTAACATCTTATGCCAACTCATCAAGCCAAAATTCCCTAATATTAATTTTCTTCAATTACCAGAACAGTAGTCGTGGACCAAGTACAGCAATATCGCTGGAAACCACCATATATCCGAAAGATGTTATCTAATAACACAAGTCAGGTTTCCTGCGTCGTCAAAATTAAATAAGTCTTTAGAAGGTGAAGTGCAGCTCGTTTAATGCCACTTATATAATTATTTTTCAACAAAATCCCCGCGCACATTGGTGCATTTTTCCGAGCTTGGCGCAAGTGTACACATTCTGTCCCCGAAAAATCGGACTGTTGCATTAGCAACTGTTTACAAGTAACCATTTCCACTTCCTCATATTGTGAAATCGTCCACCTCCCAAGTGTTGCTTCAGCGGTGCGAACAAATGATAATCCGATGGGGCAAGGTCAGGACTATATGATGAGTGGGTAAGAAGCTGCCAGTGTACATATGAAACAACTCTTGTGCCCGGCGTCCGCAGTGTCGCATTGCGTTGTCGTGCTGAGAGATCAGACGTCGTGACAGATGTCCAGATGTCTTCTTGCGAATTACCTTACGCAGTCGCAGCATGTCACGGTTAAGCATTGGCGTTGGTTACTCCGAGGCATGAATTCAACATAGATGACTCGTTCTGCATCCCAGAATACGGATGCCATAACTTTTCCAGCAGACTCACGCACTTTGAAATTTTTGACTGCCAGAGAATTCGAGTGTTTTCACTGTTTTCCAACGTTTTTTCCCCCTTAAGGAATGAAGTGACGGGCTCATGTTTCATTACCCATCACTGTGGATTCCAGGAACTGGTTCCCTCCTTTTTAACAGGGGGATGAAGAAAATCATACACTGACGAAGTGTGCAGTTTCTTACCTTCGTTGAGTGTTATTATGACCATAGAATCAAAAAGCTTAAATGTGCGAATCATATAGCATGAGGTACATTCAGTTGCATAACCTGAAGGAGGAGACTGCTTGGGGTGTCTAGGCACATATGGGAGAACGAAGATATGACGTGCAAGGGCCTCGTGGCGCGCTCTTGTGAACATGCTAATGAGCTTTTGGCCTCCGTACAAGGTGACAAATTTCTTGATTGGATGAGCAACTGTTAGCTTTTAAAGAACACTGCCCGTTGTGTATCAACTGTCACGAAACGTGTGCAGACAATGCGTCTTCCTTTTTTATTTGAAACTCTGAAGAGTTCTTTTAAATTCGATATGTGATGTTAGAAGTCTGGAGATGAGCTTTTACTGTCCTAGGGTTTCCTCTGTCCTCTAGAGAAAACAAGACAAGGTAATATGAAGGCCACGGCTGATGTTTTTGACACACTTAAATTTGATCTATATATGCCATCATTTGGCTTGGCTTGTGCAGGGTGTGGCAGTGCATGCCAATAACATGATCGTCGCGTCGTTGAAACTTTTGATCGGTTTCAGGTGTAGGAAGCAGAAGTTGTGTGTGAATGAATGTTATCACGTGGCTCACCTTTTAAAGTTCATAGTGTCATTAAAGTTTCAGCAGTTTTTGGTTTCGTGGCATAATTTTTTTATAAATACCGTACAAATGTATTTTCCGTTCATTGGCCCTTAACTTCTGTAACTCTGTTGATACTTACACTTTGTCAGGGATAAAATGATAATTGCTGTAGAGTCCTGCCTACTTCTCTACTGTTGAAAATGTGTTGAAGATATGAAAACGAATATCGCTTTTTTCATTCCGTTGTATTTCAAGGTATTTGAGTTTTCTTTGGCAGAAAGAAATATACGCTCGTAACTAAGTAACTAGGAAGCTGAACAGTACAGAACAGCAAATACTAAAGCCCAGCATAGGATACAGCCCGCAGCCTATGTATGTATTTATAACTAGCTTCATGGGAAACTGATAGTTTCTCAGGTAGTCAAGGCGTCGTCTGTGCAAATTGCACCAACGAACACGAGCAGTTCCGAGCAGGACAAAAGCCTGCATTCTTGTTGCATAGATTTATACGTAGTTATACGTACCTAATATTGTTGCTATTGTTGTTTTTCTTTTGTTTGTTTAGTATGTATATACATATATATATATGTATGTATGTTAGAAAGTGTACCTTTGTCATATCCGTCTGTTCAGTTGTAGGATCTGCCCAATAGCGCCTCCAACTGAATTATTGGCATTAAACTAATATTGAAGAAAATCAAAGCTGACCCTCACTGGACACTTCTGAGTACTTAACATGCAACTGTAAGTTTGGACTTTCATGAAGATGAATATGTCCATATAGAGATTTGTGGAGATTTTAATTGGCTGTTCTCCAGACGTAAACCAGATGTTATACTTTCAGATCTTGTCGACAGGTTTGTGCTGTTCATGCCATTTAACCCTTTGAAGACCCAGGTTCAACAAAACTATATAAATTCCAGTTCCTAACCCGCAGAGAACACAGTGCGTGATCATTAGAAAGGCCAACCAGTTAATATCTGAAGGGAAAAATCTGTGTTTGTTTTAAGAATCATGCGAGACACATAACACACTATGTGGCAAAGTGCAGAGTCTCTTGATGCTACAATAGTTGATGCGTGAACTCAACACTGGGCTTGGAAGTTAACACTCTGAGCATATTTAATTTCCAATAAGTAACTGTGAAGGTATGAAGTACAGAATGAGGATTGGAATGAGTCACACCTTTTACATGAAAAACTGTCGTAAACCTGAAATTTATTTGCATAAAACAGCTCTAAAATGTGTGCCACATACGCCAACACGACTTTCTTCAGTTGGTGTGAACTTGATGGTGTAGTGTTCATAACTTCTGTACGAGTATTTTTCTCTTTACTTAGTTTTACGTAAGTTGTCATTTGAGGCCTCTTAAATATGGCTACCGTTACAGTTCCCAGGATTAAGTAAGTTACTTTTCAACTTTACATGCCATAATGTCAGATCGATAAAAATGTACAGAACTTGGCTTTAAATGAGGACGTAAACTGGTGTGAACCTTTAATTAAGGTCACTGAATTTCGTTCCTGCAGGAGTTGTTTTGCGATGAAACCTGAAAGGGAGAAACTGCCATTCTGCCTGGAATTACTTTGTGGTTTGGAGTAATTAATGTGCTTCTTGTAGGCTAATTGCCACCAGTGTCTATGACTGAGTCTTGTCAGTACCAAAATGTGAGCCTGCGGTGTGCAACGCCACGGTTGCATTATTACTCGTAGGCCTGTTGATTACATGTGAAGACAGCCGATGCTACCATTTTCACTGCCACCATGGTAGTTAGACGGTTTTATAAAGACTGCACTTCCTTCGGTCAGTAACTGTATGTCACGGGGCAGTGAAGGCCGTTACCATGACATTTTGTTTCCACACTATCGCTTTAGTGGAGGAAACAGGGTGGGAGGGCAAACACGACTGTGTAATCGGATGTGAAAACGTGCAGTCTATAATCATGCCAAAGTGTGAAACAAAACTGACGGTTCGTCTACATCACACTTGGCAGGCACATTTTACAAAATCCCTTTCCGCATTCGTAAAGAATTTTCCTCTTACATGAAGTGGTGTATTAGTTCAATAAATTCCAGTAGTACGTTCTTGTATTGTTGCACTTGATGGCGATGAAAATTGCATACCAAATACCACTCGGGAATAAACCGACCTTCAGGTGTTCCCGAAGTTAACAATGCGTAGAACTTGAACTCTATCCTACTGACATGTTACATGGCCGCAAAGAAAAATGTACTTTTTCGTATAGGTCTACATATTACATTATGCCGTCCGCCAACAACAGTGGCCATAGGAGTACGGTCGTACGAGAACAGCTGTGTGTAGTATAATCGCATTAAATAGTAAACATACTCGTGTGTTTTATATTTATTGAGATAGACCACATATGTAATTGTTTTTACAACCCGGCTCTGAGTTATGTGAACAGTGCTATTATAACATGTAGATATTGCTGGATCAAATGCAGTAACCTGTCCCTTAACCGGCTATCAGGTTTAATTACCTTGCTTCTAAATAAAAAAGAGGAGTTCAAATAATATTGAATTTAATAACTTATGTTACAGTATCGTTACCGATATTTGAGAGTTATTAATTATGCGGTATGTATATACAATTCATCAGTCTCTCCGCTAAGTTCTTATTGCTTTCATATTTTATTGATCTTCCAGATCAACCACCTGTTCAATTAACCGCGCTGCAACTCGGCCTCGCTAAAGGCGGTTAAGAGGGAACCTGCTGTATTTGGATATATAGACAGACGAATTTGTAGAGGTGGGCCTGACACGCATGCGCGAAATGAAAATGTATTTAGAAGGAGCAGAATATAAACATGGGGTAGTACTGGTATAGATCTTGGTGAAATAGATCAGGCCGATCCCAGTGGCCGCGCGGTCTAAGGAGTGTGACTGCGGCGGCTCGCTTCCTGGGATTGTGGGCTCGAATCCCGCCGGGGGCATGAATGTCTGTCTCTTGTAAGTGTTGTGTGTTGTCAGGTAGAGGTCTCTGCGTCAGGCTGATCACTCGTCCAGAGAAGTCCTACCGAGTGTGGTGTGTCGAAGTGTGATCGTGAAGCATCAATAATGAGGAGGCTGTGGGCCCACTAGGGGCTGTTGCGCCATGGGGATAAAAGATGGATCAGACGGGCAATACGGCATGCAACTCGCGATTGATGATAGCCCCCCACCCCACGCCACCCCACCCCTCCAACCGGCGAAACTTTGTAGTTGGTTACAGCGAGTAACTTCTGGGTTTTGTGACGACAGCGAAATCATAGGAAGACTGGATTGTTGTAAACTGCACAGGACATACAGGAATTTATAAATGTCCTCATATCAGAACAAGTGTCCTGGGCTATGTGATTAGGCAACCAAGTACCTTCATACGAACAAACAGTTAGAGCATATCCATAAGCCATACTCGTGCACGTCATAGGTCACGCGGAACACGGATACCGTAACTAAAAGTCAAGTATTAATCCGCTAGGCCATGGGACAGAGGTGAGTGTGCTCCACACACACACACACACACACACACACACACACACACACACACACACACACACACACACACACACATACACACACACACACACACACACACACACACACACACACACGGCGGAAGTTACATCACTCGGCCATCACATTCACACACGTTTCAGCCGATTAACTGGACATTTCTGTTCCTTCGCCTTTCCAGAATGTAAAGCATTTGTCTGCCACACTTGGCATACACGAACGTGTCCTACTTAACTCAGCAGACAAAACAAGGGCGGTCACGGACTATCAATGAACATAGGCCTACCATCATTTTGTTGTTTCAACAATGACGTAACTGTAACCTCCCATTTCATTCACACGTTTCCAGATAAATAATGTAGGTAGCAACAACGTTATTTTCGGTCTGTCGTGTAATTGCAGACGTTAATTCGAAAGAGAGTGTTTTAAAGGGAACCTGGAAACAGAACCTAACGAAGACAACTTAGATTTTCTGATCGCTTTATTTAACAACGCTGCCAATTGCTGAGATTTTGTAGACTGATAAACGTTACACATTGGTGAAATGATACTGGCAGGGGAAAACCGAAGTACTGGGAAAGAAAACATGTCTTAGTGCCACTGTATGCACCACAGATCCCACATGGACTGGCCTGGGATAGAACCCGAGCCTTCGCGGTGAGAGGCCGGCGACTAATCATCGGAGCGGTGGCAGGTTTCTTCCAAGTACGTCGCTTTTCTCCTGTCACTACCATTCCACGAGTGCTCCATGTTCGTTCATCCACCATCGACGCAGTGTAATCTATATCAGAGGTGTCCAAACTTTTTTGGCAAAGGTCCACAAACGTTATTGTGGGCTGGTTCGCGGGCCGCGCATGTAAAAATCACACTAGGTGGTATATCTAACAACATAGGCGCACCCAGATGTTTTCTTGGGGGGGGGGGGGGGGCTGACCCTGAGGCTGTATATAATTTATGTTTGATTTTGAAAATTGTTATAAAATCATGTGGCAAGTATAACCGTAACATGACACTATCTGCAACTGCATTTATATTTACACAAATATAACTACATATTCCATGACCCAACAACACTTGGCAACCTACTTGTTTTTTTTTAATTTTATTAATTTATTTTTCAAAATTCTAATGTACTGGTCATCAACCGATTTCAGTGGCTGATTTCGGCTGAATGGTAATTCACGTGCAACCTTTGATATCAGCATGTCTACAAAATGTTTTTTTTTTAATTTNCCCCCCCCGACCCTGAGGCTGTATATAATTTATGTTTGATTTTGAAGCTGTGTTATGAAAATCGTGTCAAAATCTGCGAGCCGACATCTAGTTAGGTTACAGGGAAAATTAAAGCTAACTGAAAAATAAAAAATCTACATATTCTTAAGTTTTTATTGTATTTTTCAGGATTCCAATGTACTAGTGATGAGCCGATTTCAGTGGCTGTGTAAGCTGAAGCGTAAATCACGTAAAAACCTTTGATACAATCGTGTCTACAATTTTTTTTAATTTCGTTTTGGAGGGTGGGGGCTGTAGCCCGGCAGCTCACCCCCCTAGGGTGCGCCAATGTCTAACCGCCTAAATTATTGTGTTATTTTTATACTAGACTATATATATGCATATGATTTACAAACGTGGCTGCAGGTCGTAGTTTGGACACCCCTGGCCTAGATAATGACAGCGTCACTATATAAAGTTATAAAAAACTGCTTACGTACCG
Organism: Coptotermes formosanus; assembly: GCA_013340265.1. Lineage (NCBI taxonomy): Eukaryota > Metazoa > Arthropoda > Insecta > Blattodea > Rhinotermitidae > Coptotermes > Coptotermes formosanus. Next base: position 621,510 of record BLKM01011478.1, on the reverse strand, counting down.
TAGCAGTTCGGACGTCGTTGTCCATTACTTGGCCGTTACCCTCATTGAACAAGATTTGTACTTACAGAACAAAAAAGAATCTTTTTTGATTAATTAAACAGGGAATTAAAGGGATGTTAAGTATGGGGGTGACATGCAACACAGTTGTCCGTGGCCTATTTGGCGACCGTGAAGACACTGAGGGCCAACTGGTGCACTGTGCCACTGGACGGCCTCGCCTTACCCCCGAATTGCATCACATCACGCGTAAACGGTTCGTTCGTGAACAGGTCAAAGGAATACTGAACCAGCTGCGTATGCAGTTTGCGCAACATGAGTGTCGTTTTGGACATCAGCCTACTGCCAGTGGATCACGTCTCACACTTGCGTACTCCAGACCATTCCTGGGTAGTAGATGGAACGGCCTTTCTTGCCGACTGCACAGTTACAGCCATCTATTTATTCAATGATTCACTCATTTTACATTCCATAGGTCCTTGTAGGTTAAAAGACCTGACAGATGTGGATTTAGTCTCCATATACATATAATAAACGCTTATAAAATATATATGCCTAAAAAAGCATGTGTCATGTTAACGACAGTAACAATATTTATTAATAGTTGTGGTAATAAAATAAATACATAAAATAAGTACAGTAATCATATGTAAAATATAATACTAGTTATGAAGTGTGTAATAAACCAAGATTTTTAAGCTTTATTGTAGTTAAAATATTCTTCCAGTGAATCAAACTCATTACTACAGTATATACCATTAAAGCTTTGAAGACTTAAGTCCAATTCCAAGTTACTCTGCGACTAACAGTCTGTCCGTCTGTCCATCTGGCATTCGTGACCAGAACTTATTAAAGCAGGTAGTCTGACCATGTCAAGTTAGGTATTCTGGCTGGCATAAAGACAGGCCTTGAACAAAAGTCTATCAATAATGTCAGGTCCTAAACAAAATTTCTGGTCAGTGTAATGAGAGCCATTAAACTTAACATGGAAGTAGAACAGAAACCAGAAACCTAGTGCACATCATATAAGTGCTGAGCAATGTATAATACACAGTGTCCACCTGGATGTGGAACGTCATGGAAAATGACGCTGCCTGCTGTGCTTCCATAGAGCAGGTGACATCAGTTGTTCCATAGCTACCCATGACAGCCCTACTATGCTGTGTTTAGTTCCATGTTTAAACAAATTCTCTGAATATTGTTGTTAAAGAAGCGTAATTTAGCCTTTTACAGTAATGACATGATTGAAAAAATGGATTGTGTAGTTTACAATTGTGTAATGCTTTATATAATTGGTATGGTCTGTTAACAGTGCTGGACAGGAATCAGCAAGTAATTTGCAGTTCCAAATGTTGGAGCTTCTTTAGTTGAGGACCCCTGTCCAGTTTGCCCATCTGCCTACTGACTCCTATGGATCCCATTGTAATGGTACATGTCAGGATCATCACTGCAAGTGGTTAGAAAATTAAAAAAAAAAATCTGTGCATTCAATTTGTATAACTTTAGAATAATAAGTTTGCATAATTTGTTTAATTTCAGGGGTGGTGTTACATGTGACAAAAATTGTATAAAGTTGTGTAAATGGATTATAGTTCATAACCATGGAAGACTGTAATCATAATTTCTGTTTTATGATGGTACTGGGGAGACATCTTTGCATAAATTTGTATTTGAGGCAACAAAGTGAAACATCCAGGAATTCCATGCTTTGTACACAATATACAGGCAACACATAAAACCTCAGACTGACTAACGAACTCAAAGGAAGTATGATACCAGCATTTTGGAGAACCATGCTGGTTCCATATTCAAGATAAAAGTGCACTTAGAAGCTGAAGATGGAGGCAGCAAATTCCTGCATAATGTTGGTATCTGCTCATAAGACTGCGGGGTATCCCAACCCAGAAGATCGTAACCTGAGAAAAATACTGCTTAAGTGGTTAGTGAAGGACGTTATTTATTAAGGTATAAACATGAAAGTGAATATATTCTGCTGTTTCCCTGACTGCATAGGATTGAGCAGGAATGAGCAGCTTCAGTGCTCTGTGGTTTGCATATTTATGTCTCAGGGGTCACTTAAGTTGACACTGTGTCACAATTACATAACAGTTTTCATAAAAAATTCTCTTATAGATTAAAAATGTGTCAGAAAGTAGCTAACTTTGAAAATGTTTCAGGAAATATGTAACTTATATAACCTCCACTCTAGAACTTGCACACACACCTTTCTTATGCACTTAACATTTTTATTATTTATTAAAAACTAATGAAAGTACTGTATACAGGTATTTTTTCATAAGTAAATTATACATTTCTTTTTCAATTCTGTGAGTATTAGATGACTAATTTATTAAGCGCCAGTGTTTTCTGTATTTTGCTTGAATAACAAATATTTTAGCAAAAATGACTAAGTTTGTTGCATGTAGCAGTCTTTGCTGACAATCATTCCAGCCACAAATACAATTAACCATGTATGAAAATTATGAGATAGGACAGCAACCATACTTGAATGCCCATTGTGTATAATAATAAGAGCTTCCTCTTTATGCAGGACTCAGACGTGGGCACAGAACCCTCTGTTGTACAGGGTGCAAGAATGCTATACGTAACATTGCTATGCAGCCAGCATTTCACAGACATTGATTTCACAGCAACTGAAAGGATACATTTGGATGGCATGACAGTTTGGTGTGTGTGTATGTGCGTGCGCGCGGGCGGGTGGCACGGCGCGGCGCTCAGTCTCACATACATTCAAATCTACAAACAACACTGTACTACAGAGTTTAATGACGCTGAATAGTGTTATGTACTTCAATTGTTGAAGTGATTCTTGTTGTACTGTCTTGTAGTTCAGTTGTTGAAGTGATTCTTGTTGAAGTGTTGTGTACTCCAACTGTTGAAATGATTTCCTGTTGCAATCTTATGTAGTGAAACTGTGGAAGTGATTCTTGTTTTATGAAGCATTAATTTGTGGAGACGTGTCTCACATGTTCTTTTAATATTTCTTTCAGGTTACTTGGAAAACTGAAGCCTAGATGCAGCAGCTTTCTTCAGAGAGATTGATGACCCCTTCAGTGGCTTAAAGGTATTACACATTACCCCCAAGTATGGGAAAATTTTGCATTTCAGTCATAGAAATACTAGAAGCACTTCCAGCACCAACTGCAATTAATACAACACTACAAAATAAGACGACAAGGATATACAATTAAAATTTAACCCTTTAAAGACGAAACGTATCTGTTATATATAAGGACTCAGTGCGTACCATGCTGTAAACACTCTCCACTTCGGTTATAAAAACCAATCTCTTAATGTTTTATAAGGCAAAAGTTGCTGTTTGTTCTGAGATCCGTACAAAACACATAAACGCAATGTGGACACCACGTAGAATTTTTTAATGTTAAACCTGGTTGTATGTAAAGGTACCGCTAGGCTTTAAAAGGTTAATAAACTTACAGCTCCTTCAGTACACTGGTATGGATGTGAAATTTGGATCAGAATGCAGGGAAATTAAAAAAAAATATAGGCTGAAGAAACGAGTTTTCTCCAAAGAGTGTAAGGTTGTGCTAAAGTTGATAAATATGAAAGTTAGAAAATCAGAAATGAACCAGAAATATTCTCCTTATGCCACAGAATGCACAATTGCCAACAGAAACTGTTTCAGCATTCACAGCACATGGATAATGACAGACAGCCCAAAAGGCAAAAGCATGCAGGCATAAAGGAGAAATAAGACAGGGATATCAAAAGCAAAGCTGTAGTGGCCATTGAATCTGGAATATGTATTACTGCCTGTGCCGTAAAGTGAAGAAAAAGGAAAAGACAAGGAGTTGCTGTGTTAAACACAGATGGACATAGGAAATTGAAAATGGTAAGAGTATGGTGAAAATGGGGATAACATGGAAGGAAATTCAGGATCCTATAAATGGGCCGGTTAAGAAGAAGAAAGTGATGACTGTTGGACGATGAAGATTATGCAAGAAATGGAAGAAGGTAATGTGAAGAATGGAGTATTTGATAGCCCTTTTGCATCCCCCTTTCAGGAAACAAATCAACCTAGTTCAACAGGTAGTATCAGAGTAGTGTCTGAAAAAATTAAAGTATTTTTTACCTTGTAACCATCATGATATAGAGCTTGAAGGCAGTGATTGGATTAGTTTTAGGAATTTGTATGGCAGTATTAAAGCATGCATTGTTAGATGCTACGTAAGTTTGGGGAAACTGGCTTTAACAGGAAGGGCTGTTGTGTTGCACCTTTTTTTATGGCATTACTAGACCTGGTGCTGTTTCTACAGACACTTTCAGCTTCATATCACCACCTCTTGTAAGGCATTGTATTGTTACATTTATTAATACAAGTAACTACTGACCCTTCCACTGTGCAGGCCATCCATTTCAGTCAGCCAGCTCTAAGTATTTATCCTGAACATGTTTTAGATAAATACAGTTTGGAAATTATTGTATGTGAATTGAATATGGTCTGTAAAAGTAGGTGTAGAATACAGATGGAGAGTGTCTTGGAACAGGGTGCAGAAGAAAAGTTTTGGGCTTAAGAGGGAGGAAGTAACAGGAGGCTTGAGAAAATCACATAATGATGAGGTTCATGAGTTGTACACTCCATCAGTTATTGTTAGCATGGCCAACTCAAGGAAGATGAGCTAGGCAGGGTCTGTAGCAGGGTGTTGGTTGGAACCCATGAAGGAAAGAGACCACCTGGAAGACATAGACATGTATTGGAAGGTAAAATTAAACTGGCTTATAAATGAATAGTGTGAGTGTGGACTGGATTCATCTGACTCATGATGGAGACCAGTGACAGGCACTTGTGAACACAGTAATTAATGTTCAGTTTCCATAATATGCAGGGAATTTCTTAACCTGTTAACTGGGTCTTTTCTGGGCTGCTGGTGTAACCTTCCCTGGGTATTTAATCGTGCCCATTTTTCGTAGTTCCTATAAAGCATGAGAAGGGTTGCAAACATAATGGGGCTTTCTTTCAATAAGTAATGAGAAACTGATTTAAAGATGAAATGTAGCTTTGATTCATAATTATTGCAACATTTATGATTTTTTTAGATTTTTAAATTTTTATCTGTGTGGTAGACTTGAAAATACGGTACTACACATAGGGCCTTCTCACAGTCAGGACACCAATATGATGACTCTTTCCTCTTTCCACTGGCCCAGCAGACTACACATCTCCTGGTAGGCTTCTTCTTTGATGTCCCTGGCACCATGTCTGGGAAGCAGCGTCCATGGAGTCGAGAAGGTTTGGGTGATTTTGATGGGTGACCTCTAGTTACAGGTTCCACCACTCCACCCATTGAAGACAAGCTTTCTTCCAAAGTCAGCAGGAAATCCAACCTAGAGATGCTTCCACCCTTCTTCTTGTATATGATGAATGCATTCAGGCAGACCACATCGAGGAAATAGCGAAACATCTTCTGGTAGTACTTCTTGAGACGTTCTCGAGCCAACTTGTAGCTTTGAAGTTGGCCATCATTCCTGTCGCCTCCCCCCATGTTTTTGTTGTCGTCAAGGACGACAGATGGTTTCTGAACTATTCCTTTTCTAGTTGTCACATCCTCCATGCTATCATCATGAAATGTGCCGATGAGTACGACATCCCTTTTGTCTTTCCACTTCATGATCATCTGTTTCTTACGGAATGCTGCCACTGTTTCCCCCGTTTTTTAGTCTGGCCCTCTTCACAAAGTTTGGGAACTCTTTTCTATTGATCCTCATGGTTCCAACAACATCTGTTTGTCTGGCACGTAAGGTGTCAACAAGTTTTGGACTGGTGTACCAGTTGTCCAGGTAAAGACAGTAGCCCTTATCAAGTAGGTCGTGGGCTACCTCCAGCACAATCCTTGAAGAAGTTTGCTGCCCTGGGTGTCTCTGGCCATAAATGGTATCCTTACCAGTGTATACTATGAAGTTCCAAACATAGCGTGTGCTGCTTTTGCAGAGTTTGTAGATTTTCATTCCAAACCTGCTTCGCTTTGATGGTATGTATTGAATCCAATCCAGTCGTCCTTTCCAGAGGAGGAGAGACTCGTTGACACAGATGTTTTGTTCTGGTGTGTATACGGAGGAAAACTTGGATTTGAGGTGATCAAGGATTGGTTGGATTTTGTAGAGTTTCTTGTGATGCTGATCAGGGTCAAATTTGGAATTGTCGGCAAAGTGAAGAAATTTTAGGAGGAGATGGACTCTTTTCTCTGTCATTATTTGTGAGAAGTATGGTGTCACAATAAGGTTTCTGTACAATACCTTGAAGAGTGAGAAGCCCAATTAGGGTTTTCATTTCAGTGGGGTTTGTATCCATCCAACTTCTATCTTGGGATCATGGTTTCAAATTAGGATTTGCTGCCAAAAATTGGTTGGCGTATATATTTGTTTGTACTTATACCCAAGTCATATCTCGTCATACCCAGGAGATATTAGTGGTGAAAGATCGAGGACGTAATAGTACATCAGACCCACTGAAATAGTGCAATATGAGTACATACATATATGTCATGCCCAGTTAAGAGGTTAACAAACTGAGGATCCATTAGTGTCTCAGAAACTTTGCTCCATGGGCTTAGTTAATTTAATTGTTGTATACTCTGTTTCTTGAAAATATGGTTCTTTGATTGCGCATAGTTTATGCCAAAGGTACAAAGCAAAAGTTTCATTATCTTTAAGGGTTTTGTATTTGTATTTCATTTTAGTGGACTTAAATCATTCAAGCATCACGATGGAGGCAGCACAGTCGTCCAAAATGTCAGTATCCACCTACAAGAGTACACAGTGTCAAAACCCAGATGATCACAATTAATTCATTCTGTTTTGTAGTAACCATTGTAACATACACATAAAAATGTTGATTAGTAGACACACGTTTCCAATAAAGAAGGTGATAACTGAAATTCAGTTTAATCTAGAAGTGTAAATATCATCAAAGAAATATGTGTGTGTGTGTGTGTGTGTGTGTGTGTGTGTGTGTGTGTGTGTCGTGCTGAAATTATGCATGGAAAGCCACAGAACAGTCTCTGAGTCCAACAATAATTGCAAGTGAACACAAGCTTAGAGGGAGCAAATGAAAAGCACTGCTAAGAATAGCAAGGCACAAAATAAAGACAAAGTGCAGTTAACATACAAAAAAGTTTATTTCCATGTTCACTTTTTAATACATGCTTTTTGAAGTGTAGTGAATATAGGAATGAAATTATATAATAAATGACCAAATCCCATAAACCAGATTAGAAAAGAACTGGATTTTTAAGAGGTAGTTGAGATTGTTTCAGTTACAGCATGCATCTTGTGTAAATTGGGTAGGTATTTGTTTGATAGTCAAAAATAAGTTGTCATGTATTATTTTATGTATTTTTAATGTAACTGTATTTGTGTAATTTTTATATGGATATGTCTAGTTATTTACTGTCATTATTAATTATGATTGCAATTGGCATGCTCTGTGTCATTTGTTTAACTGGACAGCATTGGTAACAACAATTAACGGTGATGATGATGATTCTTTCTGCTGGCATTTAGTACAGGTCTGCATCCATCACTTGTGATGCTGGACTTAAGCATCAGTGCTGTGGAAGAAAATGCCGCCACCACCACCACCACCACCACCATCATCCATCACGAGTTAGGCCTTAATTTACATTTACATAAACACATTCCATCGATCCAATATCAGTCAAAGACTGCTGGATATGAAACGTGTCACAATCACCAACAGTACATACAATACAATAACATAGAAATTCAAAACAATATCACAACACATCACAATACAGGACAATAACACAATACAACACAAGCAAGAATACAATTCTATTAGTCAAACATATGTCTTATTAGTTAAAAAATAATTATAGCGTTAACACAATATATGTAATGTAATAACATTTGTCCCAAAATAGACTACCTTATAGCTATTGAGATAACTATTGGGATAAAAATTCTTCAACAGTATAAAATGTATGCATAAGAAAATATTTCTTTAGTGCATTTCTGAACCGCATCTCATTATGTTGGAGTTGGGTAATACAAGATGGGAGCTTATCATATACATTTATAGCTGTATAAATAATACCTTTTTGAATAGATGAGAGTTTATATAAAGGTTTATGTAACTTATTTTTTTGCCTGGTATCTATACCATGGAGAGACGTGTTAGTTTGGAAATAAGAAGGATTATTAATTACAAACATGGCTAATGAAAAAATGTAAAGGCATGGAACAGTCAATATATCCAGTTTCTTAAACCAGAATTTACAAGAACTTCTATAGCTCAATCCCAACATTATCCTGAGTATCCTTTTTTGCAGTAAAAAGACTTTGTTTAAATTATATGAGTTGCCCCAAAACACAATACCATACTTTACCGCGGACTGAAAATAAGCAAAGTACACAAGCTTCAAGGCATCAATATCCAGCACATAACATAATCGTCTCAATACAAAGCAAGCTTTACTCAATTTATTTAACAAGAAATGTAAATGATTCCTCCAGGTTATTTGTTTATCCAATTGTAGACCTAAAAACGTTACAACCTCAACCTGAGGAAATGTATGACCAGCATATTGTATCTTTAAGACAGCAGGCACCTTTGTTAGTGTAAATTGTACAACATTAGTTTTTATTGGATTTAAGAAGAGGTGATTTGATTGAAACCATTTCAAAGCGTGAATTACAGCATTATTGGATTTTTTAAATAGCTCAGCTTGAGTTTCAGCTGTAAATAATAAACTAGTATCATCTGCAAACATAATTATATCAACACTTTTTTTGATTAATACAGGGAAGTCATTAATAGACATGCTAAACAGCAGAGGACCCAAGACAGATCTCTGCAGAACTCCTTCTTTCACTGTACACCATCTTGAAATATTATTGGAATTTAAGTTTTTTAACTCAACTCTCTGCTTCCTATCATACAGATAAGAGATAAACCATTCCAAATATACACCCCTAACTCCATAAAATTCCAGTTTTCTTATCAATAGGTCATGTGCAACACAATCGAAGGCCCTACTTAGGTCACAGAAAACTCCTGATATGCAATCCTTTTGATTCCATGCCTTGAAGACAGATTGTATTAATTTAAAAATGGCATTGTCAGTGGATAGACCATTTCTGAAGCCGTACTGGTTTGAGACTAATATATTGTGACATTGTACGTGCTGCATAATCCTACTATAGATAAAATTCTGAAAAATTTTGGAGAAACCTGTCAACAAAGAAATTCTATAATTCACTATCTGTGATCTATCCCCACTCTTAAATACCGGAACCACCATAGAGTATTTCAGTTTATCAGAAAATTGCCCTTGCTTGAGTGAAATGTTATAAATATAAGCTAGGGGCTTACCAAGATATTGCCTGCATACTTTCAATATTCTGTTAGAAATTCCGTCATAACCAGAAGAATCTTTACTTTTCAAGGATTTAATAGTGCAAATAATTTCAGATTCTGTTATAGGAATATTTGGCATATCAGGAAAACCCTGAGGAAAAGAATTCTGCAGCAATTGAACAGCATGATCAATATCAAACTTACTTATTGGAAGTGTATCCATAACATTTATGAAATAGCCATTAAAGGCATTTGCTGCGTTATTTGATCTTATACATTGATTTTCAATTTTGTATGTAGTTTGAAGTTTCATGTTGTTTTTTATAACTCCCATCTCATTTCTTAAAACTCTCCATGAGGTTTTTGATTTGTTGTCAGCTTGAGACATAATATTATTATAATACATTAGCTTTGCCTTTCTAATAACTTTACGTAAAATTTTACTGTACAATAGATAATAATACTTAATATTTGGGTTATCACTTTCTTTGCTTAGTATGTAGAGACTATGTTTTCTTTTACAAGATATTCTTATGCCTGGTGTGATCCAGCTATTATCTCTACTTTTCTTAGTAACATACTGAATTGGAAAACGGGATTCAAAATGTATTAAAAAAGTATTTAAAAATACGTTTAAAATATCAGTAGTATGATCAACCGTATAAATTTTTCCCCATGTTTCTTTTTTAATTGTTTCAATAAAATAGTTTATGGTCTCTTTATTTATAACCCACATTTTATAATAAGGCAAGGCTGTTTGGTAAGAAAAACCTCTCCCCAGAACAATATATTGTGCATCATGGTCAGATAAGCCGTTGGAAATAGAAGCTATGGTGAAGTGATTAGCCCTAGACACATCAATGAATATACCATCAATAGCTGTGCCCTGCCCTTCATTAATTCTAGTTGGGAACTCAATAACATTAGTCATATTGTAAGATTGGAGTAATATTGTTAGTTCCATCTTATAATTAATATCCACCAAAAAATTCACATTTATATCTCCACAGAGCACAAGCTCGGTCCTCAGTTTACACAAATACATCAGCAGACTATCAAGTATCTGTAAGAATTGATAAAAATCCCCAGAGGGAGAGCGATATAAACATATTACAATAATATCGTGTTCCCCACAATCAATCTTTATAGCACATGGTTCTGAAATTTTTTCAATTCCATATTGAGTAACATTAATAATATTGAAAACTAGATCATTTCTAACATAGCTACAAGAACCTCCTCCCTTACTGCTAGAACGTGAATAATTAGCTGCCCAAGTGTAACCTTCCAAATGGATACTAGATAAATTCTGTTCAGTAGTATAATGTTCAGTTATACAAATAATATTAGGATTAATTTTAGAAGTAATTAGTGAACAATATAATTCCTCACACTTATCACTTAAACCTCTGATATTCTGATGGAATAACGAGAAGCAAGATCTTGACTTTTGTAGCATATCTGGCAACCCATTTGTTTTTAAGTCCATAAAAAATCATCACTCCTAGCACTAGGTTTCTTTCTTCTAGATGATTTAAGATTACTTATACTGAATGAAGTGTCCACATCCTTTAGTGAATTCTTGCAGTTTACCATATAATGGGATACATCCATAGCCACAATAGGTGGGTGAACCACAATAACACATTTAGCCATTACCTGTGGTACATCCAACAACTCAGGAGAGACCTCATTATTACTTACAGAGCAGCTGTTGACATCCATTTGAAGATTCCCACTATCCTTTCTCCATGTAAGGGGAATGACTGATGCATTTTGCAGAGTTTGAGATAGGTCTTTTATTCTCTGTGCCCAAATGCTGGTAATCCAGTTCTTCCCCATGTTATTCATGTGTAAACCATGATAAGTATAATGGGTTCAGTTGAGACTTGTGTTACAAATTTGGATATGGTTAAATACCTTCATTGATTTCTCCAATTTCCTATTAAACTTAATCACCTCCTTGTTAACAGACGAAAACGGCTGTAAATCATAATGCTGTGGTGCATTCATCATAATAACATTTGTGTTAGCGGTGCTTTCAGCAAACTGGGTTAGATGTTTTCACCGTTTTTTGTCTCATTTCTAGCTATGTCAATTGTCCCTCCACATACAATAATCAAATCCTTCTTATTCAGCTCTCCAGATCTAATAGTTATTGACGAGGTAACAGCCTTCAGGTCAGCATTAGGCTTAGAGATCCCTGTTACCGAATGGGAACTTCCCAATAAATTCGTCAGTTTATCTGAACACCCTCCCACATGACTATCACCAGTTATCAAAATTTTGTGCACCTTATCATCTGTTATAGTAGGTACACTTCTTAATACAGGATTACGAGGATGCAAGGGTTGTGTTGACTGATTTTGTAGGTTAGCTAGCGAACTATCTGTTACTCGTATGCACTGCAGGAGGATACTGTCTACTCAAGCAATTAGTAGATCTATTAAATTTATTATAATGTTTGTTGTTAACTCCTATCCAGTCATTGTCACCGTTTCCACTGCCATTTTGGTTAATACACATATATAATATCCGCATTTTTCGGCCAAGCATTTTGCAGTTTACTATCTTCTCGTTCTTCTTGAAGTATCTTAATTATCAACTGCGCAGATTTTAACTCGGATATGATCACATGTAGATGACGTTTCAAATGAATACAGTTTTTACACTTGGTTGCACCACTATCACATGAGTTTTCATTAAAATATTGGGAGCAGATTTCACGCACAAACTCCCCAGTCTCCGTATTGTCCCTCTTAATAGACTGGTTTCGGCCTCATCTAATAGCCTGTTCAAAGGTCTTCCAAGTCGTCTTCATCCGTTTGGTCTATAATTCAGCATTATTTTGGGCATCCGGTTGTTGTTCATTCTTGTTACATGTTGTAGCCAATTTGATTTGTATCTTCTTAGTTTCTTGTCAACTGGTTCTACTTTCAACTCTTCTAAAATTTCATCATTCCTTTTGTGGTCAAACAGTGTGTATCCTGCTGTTCTGAAAAATTTAATCTGAATTGATGTCAATCAGCTATTATCCACATGCCTGAGGGTCTAAATTTCGCATCCATATAGAAGAATAGGGAGTGCCAGTGCATTATATATTTTTATTCTTGAAGATTTCTGAACCACAGTTGGTTTAAACCTGTTGTTTATTCTTCCCAGTATTTGAGCAAATTTTGCTAGTTTTTGTTGAAAACCGTTTGCATTTTCATAAGAAATTCCACAATAGAGATATTTAAAATTCTTTACTTGTTGTAAATATTTGTTATTCGCATAATTTTACTTTTTAGTGGGTCTTGTCCTAAAAATGCCATCGTCTCAGATTTTTCTGGTGATATATCCATTCCAAAATTTTTTGCTATGTTTTGCAGTGTGAATACTCATCTCTGTAGACTGTCCTCTAAATCAGCTATTATGACCTGGTCGTCTGCAAAGAGTAATTTTTGTAGTGGAAGAAAATACCACTGTCACAAATTGGTTGATCTTGTAAATACAGTTCTTAGAATTGCGTTTAATTATTGCTTTTGGCAGGACAGTCACATATAACTGAAACAGCCATGTTAGTTATAAATCCACATATTCAGAACTTTCAATGTAAATGTTTTTATTGTATTAGGGCTTTTAGTGTGCATGCCTGTTTCACCTACTGATACTACATCTGAAGTTCGTAAGTTACCACATGCATAAATAGATTTATGGGTGTGGGATAAGAAATATCTGGTTTTAGGTAATAATTGGTAATTATTGAACTGTGTAGAAGCAACCACTGGCACTTGAATCATTATTTAATAACTATGGACCATAGTCCTTTGGTCATCAGCACTATATGGTGGGGGGTCCTGGACCACTGAAGTTAAAATCCATGGTGTAGGTAACATACATAAAATTGGCACTCAAGCTAAAGACTTGTTACAGTGAAAATACTGTACCTAGCAAGTAGTAGTAGTAGTAGTAGTAGTAGTAGTTTTGTTGTTGTTCACAACAACGATGATGAGGATGTACTGTAATAATAATTTCAATGGAAAATACTGGGCTATTGTTGGGCCAAAATTGTCCTGACCACTTGTGGATCCAGATTTCAGGCACAAAGATGATTGAGAAAGCACTGTACTTATTTCACTTAAGAACAGGCCGGTAGCCAGACCCTGAACACAGTGGGTGCTGCGGCTTCCAGTGCGGGTGCATATACATACATATGTTACAAAATCATAATTCTGTTTTATACTTATGCTGTAAATATATGCTATGTTCAGGTGCACACCCAGAATTTTTCCTTCGGTGGGGGGGGGGGGGAGCCTACCCCTGAGGCTGTATGTATATTTTATGTTTGACTTTAAAAATTATGTTATAAAAATCATGTTGTAAGTACAATATAATGCTGTTTTCAACTGCATTTATATACATACAGATTTTATTAATTTATTTTTGAAAATTCTAATGTATTAGTCATCTGTCAATTTCAGTGGATGATTTTGACTGAAGGGGAAATCATGTAAAACTTTTGATATCCTAATATCTACAAAATATGTGTCTTCTAAATTTCTGTTCTGTGGGGTTTGGGGGGCTGCAGCCTGGCAGCCTTCCTCTCCCACCCCTTGGGTGCGCCATCGTTATGTATGCGTAAGTGTAAAAAGTGACTTTGTCTGGAGCACAAAGTTGACATTTTGATTTCATGATGCATTCTATAACATTGCAGAAAACATCTTGCATATACTTACATTTTTAAAAATGAGTCGTTTCCAATCTCAGTGGTTCAGCAAAGGTAATGTGGGTGCAGTACGGTGTTGTACATTTTTTAGCAGGTTGGTCAGCTTGTTTGTCTTTGAAATTTTGCATATTCCTAGTGGGTTCATCCAGATTTGTAGTGTGTGCATTGCACCCTCTTGCACCCCTGGCTAGTGGCCTGCTTAGGAACATGGAGGAAAATTCTTTCTGTATCTGTTTATTTACATAACCAAAATGGCTAGAGAGTAAAATATGCAGCGTTACATGGTAGTGGATGTGACCAGTAACTAATATATTTTTTCTTTGTTGCTTCTGACGAAGATTCTGGGTCAGCTGGTGTAACAGCAACACTTTTGAGTCTTGTATACCATGCCCAGTTTGAAGCTTGTGTATGTGTGTATGATTGATGTATGTGCGTATTATTGACATGTTTCATATTCAACCGCATTAACGAGCTTTGGATCTCTGAAATGTATGCACATGTACGTAAGTATGTATCCCGGCCAGGACACCCGCCATAGTGACTGATATTCTCTGTAGTTTTCCTTTCTGTTCCAGCTGATACCGGACTAGTACCCAAATTAGACCGTCACTCCTATCACCAGTAACGTCCAGTGGCGAATCCTGACCCGGAGGTCAGGTCTTTGGAGAAGAGTAGACAAAGCTGCATTGTACCTTTCTGCCAAACCAGACCTCCGGATCCGCTGCATGCTGTAAGATTCTGACGTCGCCATGAAGTAATCAACTAAACATGATACATAAAGCGACAATAGGGCTCATTATGGTTCGTGAAAACGGGACTCATGCAGAGCAAGTTTCCAAAATCTTTCCGGGTGTTGCCAGAGTACGCATTTTCGTAACGCCGTGTGCCACAGATTACTATACTGAACTCTGTGCGGTACTGACTATGTTCGTAGATGGCAGGAAAGTCAGGTGCTGTGGCATGCGTTGCTAACCCACAACGATGATTTGCAGACCAATACACAGAGGATACCAAGTAACTTTATGAGCTTTTCTGCCACCT
Organism: Coptotermes formosanus; assembly: GCA_013340265.1. NCBI lineage: Eukaryota > Metazoa > Arthropoda > Insecta > Blattodea > Rhinotermitidae > Coptotermes > Coptotermes formosanus. The sequence goes on along the minus strand of BLKM01011478.1, from coordinate 606,406 downwards.
ATTCCGTGTTTGAGCGGACTATTTCCTTAGGGCAGGATGGTCCTCCTTGTCAGTTGTGATTCGGCTTGTTATTGAAATGATTATGGAACTTGAAGTTCTATAATCGTGTACACACGCGACTAGATGTAGAAAGACTGCACGCATATACCCTATTATGTACGTTCTTCAACACTAGATTTTAAGTAAACAACGGGATATGCCATATGCTCCGCTCATTTTGTCCCGAAACTTTGTGTGTTCTTGGCTTCGTGGAGATAGTGAAATAGACATGAATTACTATTCATATGCTTGAAAGTCATGCGATATGAAAGTTCTAAAGTCCTCATGATGCCATACATACTTAATAAGCTGTATTAATTATGTTAAGTTACACTATTTCAACACGCACCAGGCAGTGAGGTGTGTGGTCCGTGGCCGCACAAACGTCTTAGTAGCACTGTTAGTAATCCGTGGATAGAAGGCTGGGCCTATTACGATTGCTGTACGATAACGAATGTCATTTATTCGGTGTGGTATTCGTATTGGTGTTAGTAGACTGTCTATTAGGACCAGTACGAACGTGCAGCAAATCACTGATATTATTACACTCGAGCTGCACTCAGTGTCGCAAATTGATACGGGGTTCTACTCGCTTAGCAAGTGCTTGAAATTGCACATGTCACCAGATGGCAGTGCAGACGTCTCGTATTGCCAACATTAAACTGCAGGTTGTGGTATTGCTTGTTGGTGTGCTTACGGTGGAATGTTATTTCTCGTTTACAATGACGAGAGAACTGCATTAATCAGACGAACAGGTTAACGTGATTACAGTTGTGTGTACTGTACGAGTAGAGAGCATTTCCCTGCACTGAGCCATGTTACTTCTATAATGACTGTTTATGTGCAGTATTTTTCGTGTCTTCACCCGCTACTGCTGAATTCAAGGTTCTATCAAAGGTGATGGGTGTTGGTAAACTAATAATTTGAAGAAATAGTAAACGTGTCCGAAATGTGCAAAATATTGTAATACGTAAGTTATAAACGAAAATTTGTAATAATATTGTTACGTAGGTTGTAGGAATAAAAATAATCGCGGCCGTGAGTTCAACACTGATTCTCAAACATTTCATGTTTATAGAAATAGATCAAGTGAATTATCATGGATATCCCCCTGCCAGAGGAGTCTCAGCCCCCTGGACTGCCTGATGGGCAAGTTTCTTCTTCATTTCCACGATGTGATAACATTCCTCTACCATCATGTGGTATGCAGTTCAACACAACAGCATTACCACCCCCATTTCCACCACCTGCACTGCCAATTGCAGCACCAATATTACCACCAGAAGCACCACCACCTCTCCAGACTTCAGAAGCGAGTACTGAGCAAGCAGATGACCCAAACAGGTTGGTTTGTGAGTTTTGATTGTGAGGTATTACAGTTTGTGCAAGTAACAGTGTTTCCTCATGGTATGATTTCACTACAGGTATTCACCAAGTCGTGCAACTGTTGAAGACGATATTCCAATCACTCCTCCTCCTCCAAAATCTGAGCCAACTCGTGCTCAATCATTTGGGCCCAAAACTACAGTGCTTGGGAAGGCCCAAGCCAAGAAACGGCTGCTCGCTTTCTCCATGACCAAACAAGGTGGTGGAGTAGGATTGTCCTTCGGTTTCCAAAAGAAAGCAGTACCAAAAGTGAATACTGGAAGTGCAAAAGCATTTGTAGGTAAGTAAGGCTTTCATGTTGCAAATTTAGAATTTGAAGCTTAAAAAGTGAAGAAAATGATGTAGAGTCCAGTTATATCAGAAGTGTAGTATGATTTGTAATCATACATATGTGTTTAGTGCCTGTGTGAACCATGTGACAACTTTCTGCAGGAAATTGTGGGGTTTGACTGGTATCTGAGTTACGGTAGTCATGGTTGAAAGAGTGATGGTCTTAATTTGTGAGGTCATGAGTCTGTACTGGAACTGAGATACAAATTTTTCATTACATTTCTTCCCTTATGTTGCTGAATATAGTTTCTAAAACAAATATGCATTATTCTACCCATAGGAAAGTAAACATTATTCTTTTAGTAATTATTTGATCCCACATTTTGATACCTGAAAATATGTATGGCAGAGCAAACAGAGAAGTTTTACATATGGGTGTCCAGTTTAACTCTTCCTACGTTCATCATGATGACAATGACGATTATGGTGGTGAAGTTGCTTAAGTGAATGATGCACACTTGGCTGTAATTGTTGAGTTTTTGTTATAAAGTTTATATTTATATAGAAAGATGCATGCACACAAACTGTGTAAAACATTGCAAAAGTTTCTTTTTGTGTGTTGTGTGGTATGACATATACAGTTCATGTCATAACAGTGATGATTTGTATCTCTTGATGCTGATTTCTGAAACGTATTCTGCTGTGTTACTGACAGAGAAAATTCACTTAGAAACCAATGTTTCAGCAGCTGTCTCTGTCTGATTATCAGGGATTGATGTGATGAGCGACTTGTGACTGGCCATTGTATTTGTACACGTGGTATCGTCTTGGAACCCAGGGTGCTTATCCAAGGGTGGACCACAAGGAAATAGTGGTTAGCATCTGGTGGTCAGCCATCACACAACTCATGCTACTTACTCTTAACCTTCTGGGATGCTGGCTGTCACTGATTCTTCTTTGTTTTGTTTTCTCATGATTCTGTTTTGTCGGGGTGTGTTGGTAGCAAAGTACCAAGACACACTTACGGTGTATCTTGTATCTCTGTTGAAGTCAATTAGATCTTACTGACATCCTTCACTAAGCAGACAGTTCATATAGTGCCATTCTACCCACTATTGTGGTGTCCTGCCTCGATGTTTTGTGCTGCTGCTACTGACATGTCCATTGTTAATGCCCATCTGATTGGCAGAATCAGTCTGTCCATTGTAGGTGTTATACAATTTATGTAGGATGCAGTCTGTGCCTAGCATCCTGAGACATGAAGATAACCAGCTACTAAACTTAGGCATGAGTGGAGCTGTATATCCACTCCCCATATGCCTTCATGCTGTGAAGAGGGACAGCGTTACCTTCACCGTGAGGCCTAGGCCAGCTTCGCCTGTTTCGAACAGGTGTATATTATTTTGGTTGGAACGCGTACAGTTCTTTACGTTGAACCTCATCAAAAACTCGTGAATCCAGTTGGAAGTGTTCTGCACATAGAGTGTAGTGGCTAGCCCAGATGGCTTCTCGTGCTGTGACTGTGACATTCATGTCATGTCGGAGGCCTGATGGATGTCTGCCAAAGCATAACCATTCTGCCTCAAAGTCTTCTTCAGGTACAGGACATTTCTGTTAAGACTTCAGGCACTTGTGGTCTTAGCCATCTGGATGAGTGCAGAAAGAGTAATTGAGCTATCAGAAACCAACACAGTACACAAATAAATATGGATAAAACCAATTTACTTTCTGTGCTACATGTTTTGACCCTACAGGGCCATCTTATGGTGATCATATAATGTAGAGGAGCTTACTAAAGCTTACATCTAACTGTACCTTCCAAGTCAGCTGACCTGTTACAAACGACTTGCCTCAGATATTCAGCAGTGGGGAACTATCCCTGTATCATTAGTATAACAATGTGTGTATAAGTGAGTATAAAATCTAAGTATATAGGTGACTGATCATTCTTAACTCTTAAGACTCAGTAACATTCATCTCATTAAAAAGAGCATCCAAGTAGGTTTGGTATAAATGTTTGGCATAAACACTTCATATACATGTTGGTTGTTACCGTTTTCCATATGTTTGTGCTTCCTGTTATATTACTTAGCCATTGTTGTATAAATCTTGATATTGAACTTAGGATATGTTGATGACTAAATGCCATGTGTTGTGGAGCTATGTGTATGTAACAGCATTTATGGTTTTGGTTGTGTGGTGATCAGTACAATGTTATATTGGTGGAAGGACTGCTGGTGTGTGTTTTGGTGATTGGTATAACATTCTACTGGTGCAAGGACTGCTGGTGTGTGTTTTGGTGTTCAGTTTAACATTACAGTGGTGGAAGGACTGCTGGTGTGTGTTGTGGTGATCAGTATAATGTTAGAGTGGTGGAAGGACTGCTGGTGTGTGTTTTGGTGATCAGTATAATGTTATAGTGGTGACAAGACTGCTGGTGTGTGTTTTGGTGATAAGTACAATGAATAGTGGTGGAAGGACTGCAGGTGTATGTTGTGGTGATAAATATAATGTTATAGGGGTGGAAGGACTGCTGGTGTGTGTTTTGGTGATTGGTATAACGTTCTGGTGGTGGAAGGACTGCTGGTGTATGTTTTGGTGATCGGTATAACGATCTGGTGATGGAAGGACTGCTGGTGTGTGTTGTGGTGGTCGGTGTAGCATTCTAGTGATGGAAGGACTGCTGGTACACATTGTGGTGGTCGGTGTAATGCTATAGTGATGGAGGGACTGCCTGTGTGTTGTGGTGATCAGTATAATGTTGTAGTGGTGGAAGGACTGCTGGTGTGTGTTGTGGTGGTCAGTGTAATGTTATAGTGATGAAAGGACTGCTGGTGTGTGTTTTGGTGATGTTATAATGTTATATTGATGGAAGGGCTGCTGGTGTGTGTTGTGATGAGTGTAATGTTATATTGGTGGAAAGACTGCTGGCGTGTGTTGTTCCATGTGTGTCTATTATATGATCACCCTGGGGATGGCTACATATGACTGAAACATGCAGGACAGAAAGTAAACTGGTTCTTATCCATATTTATTTGTGTACTTTGTCAGTTTTTGATTTCAAAAGTGTATGTTATGTACTCTGTGAATGGTGCAACAGTACAAGAATTACTTGATTTTATGATCTTTGATAGTTAGAAGTTAGATTATAGAATATTATGTGTGACTTTTCTGTAGAGTGTAAGTCACAGTGACCTAGTGGGCTTCTTTGTCAGTACTGTGAGGAATGGTAGTTTGTTAGTATGTCGAACCTGTACCTTGAAGTCATGCTGCCATATTATAGGCTTTTTACTAGTCTGACCTGCGTTTGTATTAATGTGGAATTAGTGGCTTTTACAAGGCTATGGTAGGGCAACTTTTCAGTGATGTCCCATTTCACTTCATGTTTGTTCTGCCATTTTGTTATTCCTACATTTATTAAATACTGTGAACTATAAGTTGTTTACATGTTTGATGTAGGGCACAAAACCTTCAGTGTTGGAGGTTTAAAATTGTCTGGTACTGTTGAAGTCCATTTTTGACTTTTACATATTATCTGTATTATTACAGCATACTGTAGAATATATCTGATTCTTTTTCAGAGAGAGGCTGAGTATCTGTAGACTGTATATGCAGCCGTTAACTAAAGGATTTTGTAGAGAGATGGAATTTCTATATGAATGATACAGTTTGAACACAATTAAAATATTACTTACATTTAGCGGTTCGAAAAGATCTTTGCTAAACTACAAAGTATTAAATTAGGTTGAAATGTGTCCATTGAGTTATAGAGTCTTTGCCAAATGTTGTTTTTTGGCCAGTTCTGTGAAAAATAATTTCAGAGTGAGTTTTGAGGTTTTTGCATTAGTGTAGCACAGGGGTGCACAAATCCCCAGCAACTAAATTTTGTATGGTGGCACCTAATATTTGTGAGTCTTCAGTCTGCAGCTTGCTTCATGTCACCTTCCAGACACATAGAATTTTGAGGTGATTCCTGTATTTTTAGGTAATTTGTGAGCCCTTGTTGTAGCAGAGGATTCTGTTCATCTAGGCTATGATGTTGTGCCAACAGATAATCATATCCTGACATTTCAAGGCAACACAGTGCCTTTGAAACATTGAAATTTGATTAAACAGTTGATATGTATAGGAGTTATTGACCCTCGAAGTTGAGGAGACAGTGTTGCTTCAGAACGTGGAGAAGTGCTTACCCATTCATTCAGCATTATACCCCAGAAGAATAGAATCCTAATTTTGTAGTGTTTATGTCAAGTCATGTCTACCTTATGCTTTCGCCTAGGTTTCTTTGCTTGCAATCCGTTTGAAGTATGTTAATGTACAATCTCCATGTGTCTGTCAAAGGTGCAGCAGTGGATGATGATGGGAACCAGGAAGGCAAGGATCCAGCAGTGAAACAGGAGAAACAGCCTTCTCAAGTGAAGAAGAAGTCTTCTAAGAAGGGGCTTTCAAGAGATGACAAGGCACGGGCTGTTGTTTCAGCCATAGAAGAGATAAAGCGGGAGGAACTGATGTTGAGAGGTGTCATTGCATATGGTAGTCTGGACCTGAAGACAGCTGGTGACATGACAGCACCTCTGCCATTGCTGGGACATCCTCTGGGAGTACCACGTAAGATATAGTCTATCTCTTTTACTGATTTATAGCATTATACTACAATGTCACCAATAAATATACGCATGTGTGCATGCATGCTAGACAGTGAATGGTATTTATGAAGGCCTCATTAGACATTTGTGTAGGAATACGTATATTCTAAAGTGCACATTTATGCCTGCTATCCATGTGATGACATTTATGAAGGCCTTGGTGGCCATTATGTAGGAATGCCGTACCTGAGTATTCTTAGCTACACCACACAGTGTTCTTTAGAAGTATCTAGTGGATCCCGCCCTTTCAGAGGCTGAGCACTGGAGCAGAAGTTATTACTACTGCATAACCAGTGTTGTTCAGTCCATGTTACATGGTCTGATGATGAAATGAGGACAGTTGGAAACACAATTTAAGTTTCAAGTTGAATGAGAAACTTATGAAAGCATTCTAATGAGACAGTACTAATGAGATTTCATTGTGAATGCTGTGGTTAAGAGGCAAGTATGTTGAGAATGGCCATCAACCTGCAGAAGAGGAACACGTAGCTGAATGATACAGGATATGATACTTGACGTCATTTTTAACATTTTCTTTTCAGCTTTGTTTCATGAAATAGAAAGTAATACTGTATTAAGCTGGGGTGAAACAGGAGGCACCCCAAAGCAAAGAGGGATGATCTGAACTTGATGGTAATGATGACAACGATGAGTTGAAATATTAGCCTCATGAGTATTATTTCAAATTAAGTAGCTTACACATTACATGAAGCAGAGTCCTTCTTGAGAAGTTACTAGTTGCTCAGTTAGTCGAGAAATTCCCTACCATTTATGGAACCTGATGGTCCAGTGTTATATTTACCAGAGTCCACCATTGGTCTGTATTCTGAGCCCTATGAATCCACTTGATATCCTCACATTTGTGTCTGTAAGATTCACTTTCATATTATCTTTTCTATTTGGCTAAGGGTTCCAAGTGGTCCCTTCCATTCAGGTTTGCAGCTGAAATTTTGTATGCATTTACCATCTCTGCCAAGTGTGGTACAGGCATAATTATTTTAAATAGTGATGAAATACTTTGTCACTTTAAGGTAATGGAATACTGTATGATTACACACATAGTAATGTAATCTCATTCTATCTACAGGCCAAACTTATTCCCCTTTGTGTTGCTCAATGCCTCATGTATGTGTAAATTTCAGAATTTCTGTTTTGCAGTTAAACCCAAGGATGACTTTGATTTAAGTGGAAATCCACTACTGGAGCAGCAGAAAGGTGCAATTGAGTCACTGTTAGACAGTCTTCTATCTCAGACTGACAAAGCACACAGTAATGATAAAGGTGCAGTGAACTCTGAGATGGATGGAGGGAGGTCAGAAAGACATGATGGTGGGAGGAGAAAGGAAGAGAGGAAAAAGGACTCTGATAGGGGAAGTAGCAGTAGACGTAGGTCTGATGGGCAGGAAAGAAGGAGAAGTAAGGAACGACATAGTCGAAGTGGAAAGGACAGACACAAAGATGAAAAGCGATACCGTGCTCCACCCACAGAACTGCCTACAAGCTGGGCTCACTTTCGTTCTGGTGGTTATCGTATAGAAGAGATCAGACGCCTGAAACTGAAGCTGGATGACCGAGATCTTGGAGGCAGTTCAAGTGGCAGTCGCAGCAGAGATAGACGTCGTAGGAAATCCAGGGATCATAGGAGTCGGTGAGCATTTGACAGGCAATGCTTCTACAGCGAAACATCGTTAATTTGCTGTTAGATCATTTCAGATGCTGTTTCATTCAAAGTATCACTTCACATCTGTTAAAATACATTTGGTATGCTGTACATGTGGCTGATTCAATCTGCCATTAAATTGCAATTCAGAGCAATATTTAAGCCCTGTGAATAGTAAAATACAAATAATTTGAAATTGGTATCTAATATAGACAGTGATTTGTCCATATATGTAATTTTTACTTTTGTTAATAGTCTGTAGAACCCCTGTATCTATCTTTGAATCATAGTACTTGAGGTTAACGAGGTTATGCTGTACTTCATTTCAACTTCAGTAATTGTGAAATGTGATGTAATGTTCTGATTAACAGTAAAATAGCAGTGTGGTGGTATTTGTTGATTATGCTGCACAGAACAGTTTCTGAAATTGTATTTTTCAATAAAACTTCGTATTTAGGTTCTTGTTCCACAGTTTTGTTCAGGTGTACAGATAAATTCTTTGAAGTGCTGCTAATACTGATTCTCTGAGATTCAGAATTTGTCTGGTTCTGAAGGCCTATTACTAGTCAATACACTCTTCATCTGTGAGTAAGGTCCATAAGTTTTCTGTTTTCTTTCTTTAGATCTCGGGAAGGTAGGAAGCGCCGCAAGTCACCGACTCATGATGCTGCTAAGGAAAGTAAAACTGAGGAAGACTTGGATCATTTATATCGTCCATTTGAGGGTCCATCTCGCTTACATTTTCCCCTAGTGATCACTAATTCTGCCCAGATGGTAATAGAATATCCACGAAGTTTTGTGCGTTACACAAAAGCTCGTCCTCCAGTTTCATACTGTGAAAATCCTGACTCAACCAGTGCTCACTTCCGGTCAAGGACTGAAATATTTGGTGATGCTACCTGTGAGATGGTGACGCTCATGAAGGAAATTATTAACAGTAAGCAGCAAGAGGAACCTATCAAAATTAAACAAGAACGTGGTGATAATCTTTCCAGCAGCTTGGCAGCCCTTCAGGTGTCATACGATGAGGCAGAAGTTGGAGGTAGTCCAGCCTCACCTGAGAATGTCACTGATGGCAGACGGAAAGAACGATCTTGGTTCCCTGAAAAAGACTATCTTCTGTCAACAGAGCATGAAGGTAAAGATGATAATTTACTTTCTGAAGCTGAAGTAGTTATCAAAAGTGAGAAGGAGAATCTAGAAATGGATGGAGAGGATGTAACAGAATGGAAACTGTCAGTGGATGCAAAGGATGTTGTTGAAAGTGACAACCACACATCACATAATGAAAAAGATAGAGAAAGAACACCTGAGATGCAGTCTGCTGTTGCAGCTGTTAATGTGCCAAATGCTGAAAGAACTACAGTTCGCTCAAAGTGGGACAGTGATTATGAAGAAGACATTGTATCAATTGAAGAATGTCAGCATGATGTTACTGCAAATGAATCCTTACATCATGAAGTAGAGGACACTAATGTATTTGTTGGTCCGGATAATTTAATAGAGGAACTTAAAAGTAAGAGCATTGAAGGATGTGATAATAACATGGATTTTCAAGGAGAAGAATGCCTTGTACCTGATGAAGAGATGAGAATTTTGAGTAAGGAGGAACAGACAAGGAAAACTCTAGAAGATGGAAGGATACTAATAACAGAGACTAAAGAAGACAATGATTATGTTGATGATGAAGATGATAATGGTGGTGGCGGGGGTGGTGGTGGTGAAGAAGAAGAAGAAGAAGAAGAAGACAATGGTGGTGGTGATGATGATGATGATGATGATGATGATGATAATGATGAAGAAGGAAAAGAAGTAGATGATGATGGTGATATGCAAGCTGTTGAGTATGCACTGCAAACCAATGAGTTGAGCAAGGAAAACTTGGCTTCTGGAGAGACTAGCAGCGAAGGTAACACAGATCAAAAGCTTGTATCAGAGTATGAGGAATTCATGAAAGCTGTGAGCTTTGAAACTGCTCCTGCTGATGATCAAGGTGGTTCTGGTGATGAGCTGTATCAGCAGCAAGAGTCTGCGGAATCAGACAAGGAAGTTCTGGAAGAAGATATATTTGACAAACGGCAGGTAGAACTAAATGTAAATGATACATGGGATGAAGATAGCAAGGAGAGGGTGGAAAGTAGAGAAGAGATGGTAAGTACTGATTTCATGTTGTTGGAGAAAGTGATGAGAGAAGGACAGGAAAGTAATGCTAGAAAGAAGAAGAAACAAGACTTCAGACCACAGTCCAGTTCATCTTCTAGTGATGAAGAAGAAGAAGAAGAAGAAGAAGAAGAAGAAGAAGAAGAAGAAGAAGGAGGAGGAGAAGAAGAAGGAGGAGGAGGAGGAGGAGAAGAAGAACAAGAAGAAGAGGAGGAGGAGGAAAAAGAAGATGATGATGATGATGATGATGAAGAAGAAGAAGAAGAGAATTTGAAACTGAAGAAACATGAAAAGAGAAGAAAAAATAAAAGAGAAATTGCAAAGAGAATGGCAAGTCGTAAAAAGTCATACACTAGTGATGGCAGCTCCAGTAGTGATGACTCAAGTTCCTCAAGTTCAGAAGATGATCATGAAAAGAGGAAACGTGTGAATACCAAAAGAGGTAAAGGTAGGAAGAAGTCAGAAGAAGTGAGTGATGATGAAGTCAAGGAATTGTCTGAAAAAACAAAGGCCAAATATAAGAAGGCATCAAGAAAGAAAAAGAAATATTTTCGTAGAAAGAAGCAGCAGCGTAAACGGAACAAGAAACGGAAAATTGAGACAAGCTCCTCATCAGATGAGAGTTCTGATTCAGATGATGAGTCTTCTTCAAGTAATTCTGATAGAGGACGCAAACGCCGCAGAAGTAAAGGAAGTAGAAGCTATAGAAAGGATGGTGGTGACAGCAGCTCAGAAGACAGCAGCAGCTCCAGTTCTTCAGATTCATCTTCTTCGTCGTCATCATCATCGTCGTCATCTTCATCATCATCGTGTCGTGGAAAGAGCTCAAAAAGGAGGAGGAGGAAGAATTCAAAAAAAGCAAAAAAAGAGGCACGCAAGAAAAGGAAGGAGAGAAATAGAAAGAAAAAAAAGCGTCGTCATGATTCTGCCAATAGTGACATGGAGAACAACAATAAAAGCAAGATTTCCAAATCAAGTCTTAAAGGGGAAGGGAGTCGCAGACTATCAGGCAGTAGACATTTGAATAATAGGGATGACACAATCAGCTTGGAGGAATTGGAGGCTCAGATAGTGAAAGTTAGACATCAGGATGACAGTGATATATCTGCAAGGCACTTTGAAAATGCTTCCAGTGCAGAAAATGAACAAAAGAAAAACAACAGGCACTCATCATTGAAGGAAGGCAGAAAAGCTTTAATATTAGAGTCTAGTGATAGTAATATTAGCAGGGATCACAAAATACTGAGTAGGAGTGAAAGCAATGAGAATAGAAGGGAAATTGAGAACAGTAGCATATTTGAAGGTAAAGATGTGAATTCTTCTGGTGAGAGTTGCTGGGAAGAGAGTCATAAACCTAAGAGAAAACGAGACAGAAGTACAGAAAATAATGATGAAAGAGTAACCAGCAAAGTAACAGTAGAAGCAGATGATGATGGAGGAAGAGGAATTGAGAAGAGAAAAATTCTAAAGAAAAGACGCCGCGATCAGCGTTCCCATTCTGCATCACCACTGAACAGCTTAGGTCGAAAACGAAGACGATCCCCTTCATCTTCTCCTGAGCACTCACCCACTCCACAGCGTCGTAGCTCAACTGACAGGAAAGGTAAAGAGCAGAGTGGTAGTTCTGTATCCAGAAGCCAGACAGACAATGGAAATAATTTAAAGCATGGAAATGGAGGTGGGCAAAAGAGGGGACATAGCCAGGGTGACATGGAGTTCAGCCCGTCAGATTTTGTAAGCCATCCAGGAATCATGGACCATTTCTTCGTGGAAGAAGTGGACCAGTCACAGTTTGAAAGTTGTGAGTATGGTACATTTGCAGGATTCAGAACTCAGCAAACAGAGGTGAAAGTGGATGATAACGCACTGAAGTACATGACTTCCAAGGACTTTAGTTCAAGTGGTGGAGATAGTGGTATGAGGAACACATGTACAGAGGATTCAGTGAGTCAGCATAAAAACAAGTTTCACAGACGAGACAGTTTAAGACAAGGCGACTGTCCGATAGTGAATATAAACTTGGAAAAGGAAAGAGATAGATCTGAAAAAGGAAACAGTTCACCCTTATTCAGGAAAATGGAGCAAGAAGCTTTTGATGAAAATCTAGAGTTTACAGGTGAGAACAGAGGTGAGCCATTAGTAGAATGTGTTAAAGACAGTAAACCACAAGCTAGTCATGACTGTTCTAAGAAATCTGACTCTTGGAATAAGAAGGCAGGTGAAGACAGTTTTGAGCACTTCAGTTTTGCTACATCAAGTGTAAATAAAGAAATACAGAACATTAGTAACAGAGCTCCAGATGTCGAGGAGTCTGATAGTATACATAGTCCAGGCAGTCCTTTTGAGGGGCAGCTGGGTTCTGATGCTGTGAAAAAGAATATTTCTGACTGTGTGGATTCAAGTCAAGATTCAAAGATAGTTGACAGGTATCCATGTGATATGTCTTTGGACAGCCTGAGTAGTCCACCTTGTAGTGTAGAGGATTCTGTGGCGGTGACCCATGCACAAGATTTATGTGGTTCTTCCCCATCATCAGTGAGAAATCATAAAGTAAGTGCTCAGTGGAGTGGTTGCAATTCACCAAGTCGGGGTTTTTCCTCAAAGAGTAATATTCCTCAGCTTGACTCATTCGTGTCACTAGAAAACATTCCATTACCACCACCAGCATCTCAGGGCGATGGGTATGAAAATAAAAGACAGCATAACTTCGAGCACTGCAAAAAATCATGTGAAATGCTGCCTCCTTTACCATCAACAGCAGCACCAGCAAGCAGCACCAGCACCAGCAGTAGCAACTTCGGTGAAGACATTGGTGCTCAAGTTACTACTTCTGATAATGTCCCAAAGACCTCAACATCCCAGCCACTGGAATCTCCAGGTCTTCGCAAAACTTTAGGTAAACCCCCGATGCAAAAACGTGTAATCACAGTGAAGCTTCTCTCTCCTCTTGCCCGTCTTCAAAGTGCGTCTGAAAGTAAAGCTTCCCACTTTGAGCCTTCAAACATGCAAACCCAAGCAGTAGGTTCTAATAAGATAGTAGTTTCTTCTCACATGTCTTTTGAAATGAACAGTAAAATTAAAAAGGAACGTGAAGGTAACCTAACTGTCATACCAATATGTCATGAAGAAGGCACTGCATCAAGTGAAGTGCATAAGGATGGTGAAACAGAGGAGAAACTACCATTTCAGATCAAACATCCATGGAAATCTGTTGGATTTTCTTTGAAAGGTGATGTTAGTAATTTAACATTGTATGATGATATTTTGGAAACAAATGTTTCTGAAGAGCATGTGTCATCCACAACCGTGAAATCAGTTCATGATCTTGACAAGCAGGAGCAAAGTCATTCTAATGAAGCTGTTGCCAAGGATCGCACACGTAAAAGACCATCTCGCTGGGGCATGGTGACAGCTCCTGTGAAACGTGTCATGGAGGATATCCACCAAGATGATGATGTTACTTCTCAGCAGAAGTGTGATACAAAACAGAATCATTCGGCTGTAGCTCCTGCTGGTAGTAGTTACCCAGAAGAAAACAAAAATTCTTACATGTGTAAGGAGCATGATGATGTTGCAGTGGAACCGGAATCAGAAGATGTGCCAAGCATAAGGAGATCCTCATATCAATGTGACATGGATTTAGGCTCCAGTACTGTCAATACAAAAAGAGATGTTAGAGATTCTGATATTTGTAGAGTCTTCATGGACAAACATTGCATGGATGATGAAGGAACAGGTAAGAAGAATAGAAGGAAAGGGACAGAGGGGGAGAGAGCCAAAGATAAATCTGATGACAGGGATGTAAGTAGAAGGGTCAGAAGTGAAGACAAGGAAACTGACAGCAGGAAGAGGGATGGAAAAGACAGAGATAAGAGACTGGAAGGGAGGTTAAGTGAGAGAGAAAAGAGGGATTCTAAGAGAGAAGACTCTGCTGGTAACATGGAAGTTGAAAAGCAAGACTTTGAACAGCTAAAAGAATGTAAAGTCTATGATGAGAGCAAGACAGAGTCACAAGATGGAAATGGCATTTCTGACCCGCACCTTCCATCTGACTTGAAAACTGAAAGGGAAGATGGTGGTGACAAGTCCCACAATAAGAGTGAAATTGTAAGGGCTGAGCCTAGATGGGGTGACAGTGGGGACTACCCCATACCAAGACCGAATTCTACGGTAGATGCTCCTTGGGAAAGCAGAGTTGTGCGCTATCGGTCACGGTCAAGGTCACTTTCACCTGACTTCAGAGGTTGGGAAGATGTGCCTGCTAGGAGGATAAGAGAAGATGATCAGGGGAGAAGTAGGCTTGATGAACAGAGGAACAGCAGCAGGGAGAGGTGTACAGGTCAGCCAAGACTTAGCATTGAGACACCTGACAGTGCAGAGGATGATCGTGTTAGGGAGAATAGCACTGACCGGGATAATAGGGTTAGAAACAGCAACAGAGATCATGAAAGGATTAGAGAGGGTTGTAGGGATAGGATGGGAGGAAGTGGTAGAGACAGACTGAGGGAAAGTAGCAGGGACAGGGATAGAATGAGAGAGAATAGCAGAGACCAGGATAGAATTAGGGACAACATCAGGGATCATGATAGACTGAGAGAAAGTAGCAGAGACCAGGAGAAGATAAGGTTAAGCAGCAGGGGTAGGGTTAGACTACATGATAGTAGCCGAGACCGAGATAGGTTGTGGGAGAACAGCAGAGATCTAGAAAGGGTGAGGGATAGTAGTAGAGATATGGATAGAATTAGGGGCAGCAGCAGGGACCAAGATAGAATGAAGGATAGTAGTCGGGAGTGTGAGAGGATGAGGGAGAGGCAGGAAGATAGAGAAAGGAGAGATGAAAGATGTATACGAGATCGGTGGAGTGATGATCTGGACAGAGGTAGAGATCGGGAACGGGACAGGAGAGGAGACAGACATTGGGAGAAGGAAAGGCGAGAGAGGAAAAAAGATGACAGGAACAGAGAACATGATAGAGGCAGAGGGCACTGGGCCGAAAGAAGAAGTTGTAGCCCACTGAGTGAAGACCGCAAAGAACATGAAAGCAGTGGATCAGGCTACTATGTCCCAGATATTCCATTGCCCGTGGCAACTGGGAGTGAGTCATGGGGTCCAGGTACTGGAACTGGTTCAGGGGAAGCAGATATGGAACTCAGCTGTTCACCAGCATCATCACCTTTAGTTGGATTTAAGCGGAGTCTTGCTGATTCTACCATAAGTGACTCTGAGCTAGTCGCTGCTGCAGGAAAGCAAGAGGAGCATCATACATCTTCTCCATTTCAACAGTGCAGTGCGTATTATAATACAGACTGTTACCCTTCAACCCAAGAGGAACGTAGTGCATCTCCAGCTGTCTCCCCATCATTTTCACCTAAGAGAATACCTCTAGATGATCGAATTGAATTGGAACTTGGGGTAAAGAAAAGTACACCTCCATTACCGCCAGTACCACAGCAGATACCAGTGTACCACCAACATCAGTCATACCCTGCATCGTATGCTGGCTATCAAGGTGGGAGCTATTATCCTGTTCCACCTCCACAGCAGCATTATGAAGGTAATCTTGTCACTGTATCTGGCAGTGAGAAAATGATGCCAGGACATCCTCATTATATGCAGCCTTGTGAAGAATTTTCAGGTGCACCACATCATGAAGCTTTGCATCATCATCATAAACAATTAATAGGAAGGCCACCAGAAGAAACATACAGAGCTCCTGTTCCAAAACGCAGGCCACCACTTCTACCCACACCTTGCAATATAGCTCCTGATATGAGCCATTGGGACTCCCCTGAAGCTTTTATTGGTGCACAGGAGGTCCATAAGATGGTGGTGGCATCTGAACAGGGACAGCCATTGATGGTGGCCTCAGAAACATTCATGAACTCACAGCAGATGGGTGGCAACTCACATGTGGTACAGGTGAGAACAATTACAGAAGAAACTGCATGGTAGTAAAATGAGTAAGTTAATGGAGCAGAGTGCCTCCTGAGAAACTGATAGTTAATAGTTATTTGGCTAATCAAGAAACTCACTGCCCCTCATGGATCCCAAAAATACAGTACCATAGGAACCTGCCACTGGACTATATTCTGAACCTCATTAATCCAATCAAAACTTTCATGCCCTGTAAAGGAATACAAGTGTTAAGTCAGAGGTCTCTGCCTTGACACTTGTTTGCCTTTATAGTTATGGTATTGTTACCTGATTATGCTCGCCATGTATGACCGAAACATGTCGTAAGACAACAATAAAATCAAGAAGCAGGAATGTTGTTTTGTTTTCTGCATAGTTTGGAAATAGTGGTATATACACATGCAACAGGATGGGCAATAAAAAAACACACGATTTGTTTTGTTGCTGTAAATATAGCTGTTAATAAATGACTCATTTAAAACTGTAACACATATTTTCATCCTCTGTGTATTATTTAAGGCATCTGCACAACTGTTTTCAGTGTTTTAAAATTTAGATATTTGAGAAGGAACTTTTAGTTCCATAAATGGAAGAGGGTACATCAGTATGAGTTATAAAATTAATAAATTTATTCATCTTGATACATAAGTTGCTATGCTGTGTTTGTTACAGGTGGGGAATGTGCTCCAGGTTGTTCCTACTGATCTGCCTCCTGGCAATGTGCTTGGGGCTGTGCCACCACCACCACCACCACCACCACCACCGCCACCACCACCCCCCCAATCTCAACAGCCACAACCCCACAAATCAGTAGTTCTTCAGGCAGGCAATATGCTTCAGGTATAGTCAAGTTTTCAAAATTCCCTTGCTGTAATAACATTTAAACCTTTTTAAGAGCAATCAAGGATGCTGATGTTATCCCAGCACTCTTAAGTTTGGTGTCATTTCATTGCATAGTTGTGTCAACTCGTCTTCACATGTTATGTTGTGTTTTTTTTTATGAAGAACTTAGCTGGTTACTGATGAATGCTTGGGAAACAAATACCTGTGTGTGGGTTACTGTATATATGTTCTTTGAATGACAAATACAGTACCACATTAAACGTCCGTCTTTATTCTTGGTCGATATGTACGGGTGGTTTGTCATATGTGCAGGTGATTGCTATATACAAATTTTGTCCCTGTTGGATGCATATACAAGTTCTCTCCTTTGATACTGTGGAATGGAGAAGGGCCACGAGTGAGGTCTGCCAGTAGCCGCATAGACTTTAGCTGCAGTGGAACAGAGCGTGGAGCGCTGAGTGCAATGATGGCCGGTGATGGCGGCCAGTCAGGCTGAAGCCGTGCAGCATCACTGTGCGGTTGCAAGCTGGGCAGAGCGAGTGGGGTGCGCTCGGTACAGTGGTGACTGGTGATGGCGGCGAGTTGGGCTGGAGCTGTGCTTGGTGAGTTGCGCCGTGGTGAGCCGGGCAGTGCGTACTGCCGTCGCCGGTGCCGACTGGTGAGAGATGCTGGAGTACCAATTGTGAATGCTCGTAGTGCTGGATGCTGGTGTTGAGTACAGGGTGCCAGATACTGGATCCTGGATACTGACTACTCAAGTCTGGCCGGACAGGTCATCTTTTATGTTGCTGCCATCACGGGCTGTCTGCTCCATGATTGGAGGGCAGGCACAGCTTGTTGCAGTGGTGGGGAGAATGACCACCAATATACTGTGGCCAGTGATCGCAGCAGTCTGCTGCGTGCAAGGGGCCACTTTCCAGTTGTCGGGTGTTTCCACACCTGTTTTAATACTGAAGGTTTGATACATGTTTTCTCATGCTAAGGCATCTTTTTGACATGTGAAGTGGATTGAACAGACTCAGAACTGATTTTGTCGGTTGGCTTTGGTAGCAGTTGGTGTATGCAGCTTGAAGATGATTCTTTGTTTGAAAAGCACAGTTTAGTAACTGTCAAATGTTTGACTGCAATATTTAGCATATGCATCTCTGAGCTTGTCACATATAATTTTCATGTTCCATAACTGGTAATTTTTATCTGTCTTCTCTGGTTCATGTTTAGTGCGGTAATTTAGAAATGTGTGACTGTTTTGAACATGACAGTGAATCTTCAGATTTCACAAAAGGCAATGAATGTACTGTCTAGCTGAACAGTTGCACTACAAGCTGGTTTATCTGGCATTGGATGATCCAGACAGCTCTATTAACTGGAAATTTACAGAGGTCCACTCTAGTATGGACCAGTAATTCCTCTGATTGTGTTCCATTGGCACTGAAGTAGATCACAATGCATACATTTCATGTATAGTCATGTCAGGTAATGAGGAATATTCTGTGTTCAGTGTGTCCCAAGTGTTGGTGAGATCTTGTTGATGTTTTTACCAAACATTGCATGATTTTAAGGAACAAGAGCATGAAAACACTACGGTAATTTGGAGTACCTTATTTTGTTCTAATTTCTCAGCTTACAAAGTATATTAAGTACAATTCATAATATGACCAGATGCAGAAGTGGTCCTTTAAGTAGGAAAATGCCCCAACCATAAGTAAATGAGTGTAATTTAAAAGCCTATGGTAAATGTTAAGATATATACATATAGACAAAAAGTAAGTGCACTTACTGACAGATGTTTGCAGGTGGTAAGGTGTGAAGGGGTTGCTGCTGTTGTGATAAGGTACAAGTAGAGGCAACTATTGTTGTGTGTATTGTGGCTCCTTCATTTTGCACTCCTATGCAGCCTAGGAGCAAGTTTCAACCTTGTTCTTTGAAATGTTGAATAGGAGGTAAACTTTACATGGTCAAAGTACAGGCAGTGTTTGATGATGATAAATCACATACTGGTTATATTTGTGTTTGTGTTTCTTCCCTCTTTTGTTAGGTATGCATACACCCAGAAAGGACTGTGTTGATCAAAATTTATTTAAAATGAAATATGTCTGTATGTGTGTATGCTTTGACAACTGCATCTCATCTTAATGTCAAATTCTTTTATTTTGTGTCACTTTGTTTTAGTTATTCGGTGTCATTAATTTTTTATATGTACAGAGATATGTGTGCTCATCAGGGGAGTTATTGTGTAAAAATATTTTGTCTTCAAAAGGTATAGGTCATGTTGCCAAATAATATTTTTTCTGTCTTAGCTGCATGTGCATGTATTTGTAGATTAGTAGTGTTTCACAAATGGTTATCTGTAACAAAGTGTGATACAGAAGTATATTTTAAAGGCAGTCATTCACAAATCCATTATTTGTAAACAGAATATCTTTATAATAAATGGGACAATGATGACACATTCCTGGATTGAATATGTTGCAGGTAATCCCCAGTGACAACCTCCCTGTGTCAAATGCTGCTGGGAGTGGGGGTACACAGGTGTTTCAGGTGGGGAACATGCTGCAGGTTGTGCCTGGAGGTAGCATGTCCCCAGCATCTTCTCAGCCTGTTGTCATGATGCAAGCCAAGGTGGCTGTCCCTCCACCTCCTCCCACACCACCTTTACCTGGCAGTCAAACTCAAGGGACAGCAGAGGTGTCAGTAGGGCACAGTCCCATTGCTTCATCTCCCATTGCCAAGGTAGGTTCCCATTACACGTTTTCCAATAGTGATGGCTGTTGTCTGTGGAACAGATTATGCTGTTTTGACTGCAGTAACTATATTGTAACACACTAAATGGCACTGCGATTTTCCCCAATACCAATGCTTCGGCACATACACTATTTCTGCATTATTGTGAGTTGTCACCGCTGGTGAGAAGTGTTGCATTGGCAAGCACTGTATTTTCCACAGGCCATAGTGAATGTGCTCCTTTAAAGCTTGCATGTAACCTGCAGATACATGATGGTGGTGTGAAAATTCATAAAAGCATAAAAGGGCAGACACCAGTGACTGTTGCGGAATGAGGTAAAGGGCCTGCAGGAGACACTGGTGGCTGCCATGGTATGAAGTAAAGGATCTGCAGGACATACTGGCAATAAGGCAAATATTATATAGGAGACACTGATGGCTGCTGTGATGTGAGATAAATGATCTGCAGGAGATACTGGTGGCTGCCATTGTGTGAGGTCAAGGATTTGCAGGAGATGCTGGCAGCAAGGGAAGTAGTATGTAGGAGACACTGATGGCTGCTATGATGTGAGATGAATGATCTGCAGGAGACACTGGTGGCTGCCATGGTATGAGGTAAAGGATTTGCAGGAGATACTGGCAGCAAGGCAAATAGTATGTGGGAGACACTGATGGCTGCTGTGATGTCAGATAAATGATCTGCAGGAGACACTCGTGGCTGCCATGGTATGAGGTAAAGGACCTGCAGGAAATACTGGCAGCAAGGCAAATAGTATGTAGGAGACACTGATGGTTGTCATGGCAGCAAGGCTCTGCACTTGGCATTACTGTTGCTCATCTTTTGTAGTAACATGTACCTCAGTACATTCCATGTGGTACCGTTATATGAAATGTGTAACAGGTCATGATGACTCACATTACCTGTGTGTGTAAATGAGTCTTCAGTGTGTGCCCAGTATTTAATGTAAATATCATTGACAGTTTATGGTCTTTTATGATGGGCAGTTTAAAACTTCTTATCATAGGTAATTTAAAACATGCAGGAATATAATAAATCTCCAGAAATTTGTTGAATAGTGCCACTTTTTCTGGTTCTTGGTTTTGAGGTATTGTGGGGAGAAGAAAGTTCTTCTCGTCTCTCTAACCCTGTATCAGTTGGCTGGCGTGGTTACCATGGTATTTAGTGGAGATGCTGGTATACTTGTGTGGTGAGACACTTCTTGGTGCATTTAGATAGGATGTTGTCACTGCTAGATGAGTACTGTCTTGTGTCTAATGCTTGTCTCCTGTTATAGCTGTGTTATTCAAATGTCTGATATTGGATTTCAAAACCATAGGCATTATTTGTTTACCAAAGCATGTAACTTTGGTCCATACAAAAGGATGAAGTACCTAACCACAATACAGGAGACATGTCAGTAATATACAAGGGGATGTGTCATGAGGAACAGACAAATTTATGCTCAGTCCACTGCTATAGCAAAAATGCCAATGCATTTGAGCTAAAAGCTAGACTCAAACTAGGCAGCCTGTGTCATCATAAGACATTTGGCTTGAGGAGTCTTAGTCAACAATTCTGGCCATAGTAAATCAAAAATAGTATGCATAAGATACTGTACTTTCATATAAATATGATAGAAACAAGCAGTGTTATCATAATAGCCTTGAAAGAGTTTCTCCAATTTCTTTAGTCTGACTGTTTGTCTGAGAAGTCCAACTGTTGTTAGTGCAGTATCAGGTGTTCTCTTTTTGATGTTGTCTGTATTTGTGTTCTTCTCATCAACTAGTTTACTTGAATAAAATAATTTTTATTGCTTTCCATTTTTTTTGTTTGTTACTAGTTATTCAACACTTTTTATCTCTTAATTGTTGTAGAATGTCATTAATTGTTGTTTAATTTTTTTGAAGGTTCCACCAAGCCCAAGACATGCATTGCCTGTAATATCGGGCCCTCCATTACCATTGCCTACTGCCCCCGTTAATCCAAGTATGACAGTGGCCAGTGCCTCAGGGATATTTCCTCCACAATCAGTACCTGCATCTGGGTATTCCCCTCCCGCCTCACCATTCCTCATCAGTGAACCACAACTGCCACTGTTACCTGCTGAAGTTCCACCTGTAGCAGCAGGTGGGTGCCTCACAGATATACCTTAACATATTCAGTGATACGTTGTGGTAGGAGAGGCGACATTGTGCACACCATGAAAGCATATGGGGGAGTGGAAGTATTCAAATACTACTGTAGTGCCATACAAATAATAACTGTATTTGCTGTAGGTTGTAGTCCTGTGGCACGTAATTACGCTGAAAATGTCAGATGTGATTTCAGACATAGTTGACTAATATGTGTGTTTGCATATTGTTAAACTGTATGTTTAATATCTGCTTTGGCATTATCTTCTGTGAATATCAGAACTTAAATTGTCATATAGAATGGGAGAATAGATCCTGCAAGTGGTAACTTAACAAATGCCATAAGCAATTCACTATTTTCTGTTTGTCTAAACCAGTAAGTGTAACATATCCTGCCATAACTTGCATCTGCATGGTTTTGACTTTATGTTATGTTATTTCATTGCAAGCATGACCTACAGTGATTGTTTTGCTTAGTGTCCTGTGGCCTTTTGAGGCCCATCCTCTGTTGCATCTTGCAGTTATCAACAAGAGCATACAAAAGAACATGTTGATCCATTCATAGTCGTTGCATTCTAAGTAAAGAAACTGAGTGACAGGAAGTGGAGAGAGTTTGACAAGACTTGGTAACTCTGACTGCAGCACTTTATTACAGGGCCATGAAGCCATGTCTGTAAGCTCCACAAGACTCCCAGTGAGTCTGCATGTGGTGTTTGAAAGTTCTGTGTTTTCAGTGTTACTGCAGTGTTTGGAAGCTATGTTTTCATTGACATAAATGTCACATGTCAGCACTGCTATTACAAAACTGTGTTTTTAGCATGGATTCTCTTTTCATTTCTATCCTGATTTGCACAAAGAAATGTTAAATTTAAGTCTGCAAATTGTATAAAGGTATATTGTAGCTATGAAAACATATGATATAAAAATTTTAAAATAATGTACGTTTCAGAGGCACCTATCCCATTTCTGTCTCCAACTGAGTCTCCTCGAGAAGAAGCAGAGAGGCGACGGGAAGAACGGGAAAGACGGCGCCAAGAGAAAGAGAAACGTCGGCTTGAGAAAGAAAAGAGGCGACAGATCAAACTGAAACATGCTGCTGATAATTTGATCAAGGTGCTTACAAGTAGAAACACCTAGTTTAAACATAGCTTTTCAAACGTGATGCTTTCATAAATGTGTTTATACTTGCCTGTATTCGTAGTAAATGACATGACATTTACTTTACAACTGTGAATGAAGCCGCTTGTGCCAGACAATGGCAAATTGACAGAGCCATATAGTATTTGCAGCATAATTTTCGCAAGTTGTTGAACACATCCTCTTGATGGCAAGTTGTTTCTGAGAGAGTAAAAATTGTAATAATCTGGTGCAAGCTGAGGAGAGTATTACTTGCAGGGTACCATGTGGAACAGTGGAATGTTTAGATTTATATTTTGGGTCTTCATAATATAAAGTCAAGAATTAGGTTAAGGGTAAGGATTTTGTGTTCTGTGCTATAATTTATTTATTATTGTCTTAACCAATTGGCTGTAGTCAAGTACAGTTGAACTCTGTTATAACAACATTAGTTTATGCAACACTTTTTCTGTGGTACGATTTAATTCCTCACTGTTAACTGTAACATCGTACTGTTCAGTTAGAACAACACTTGTTTTTAACTACACAAAATATTCAGTCCCCTTCATGGTGTTGTAACCAAGTTTGACTGTATTAGCTGCTGTGACATTCAATCTTACTTCCTGCTGTGTGCAAAACTTGTTACATTGTGCTTTCATGGTGATAAGTTGGAATGTTGGTTTAGAGTAGTTTCTTCTTTTACAGAAGGCCCTTCAACAAGAGGGAGAACAGACAGATATTGACTTGGAGGAGATGAGACTAATTGAGGTAAGTCAGGTGCAGCATGAAGAGTACATGCATTATGACTGCTAGAACTGAAATAGTACTGAAAGATTAGGAATGTTTTTTTTTTAATTCTTTAAACCCAATTTGAAGATTTTGATTTCATTAGATTGATTCTGAATGTCCCTGAAGAAACTCAGATTCCGATTATAAATTTGGAATGTGCGTAGCCGAGTGTTTAGTGTATGTTGGTTTTTATTTGTAAATTTTCAGTTTGTGTTATTTGCATGTTTGGTGAACATTACATTATAATTTGTTTCCATCAGTCTGTACAGATGCAGCAGTCTTTGCAGAGAAAGTTTTGTTAAAACCCATATATTATGTTGACTGGTTGCAAACTTTAATTCATATGTGTAACAGTTTTAGTGTATACAGTGAAACTCACTTAAGAAAAATCTGTTTAAGGAACTTTCCTGCCTAAGAAGTCAGGATAAAAAAGCACCAAAATTCTCCCATTTCATTAAAATTACCCATTTAAGAAATTTCCTGCATAAGATGTAGGATTTTCTTGGAATTTTCAAAATTTTCTTAACAGGGTTTCACTCTTTGTTATTTTTCAGGAAGCAATGCGTCAAGTTCCTGACTGTGAGGATGAACCAGTTCCAGAAATACCTCCAGTGACTCCACCAAAGAAGAAGCGACGAACCCCAATACAAGTGAAACCACTGCCTCCTGCTGGCAAGGGAATCCTTATATCGCCCGGCTTCAGGTGTGTAGAGGTTTCGATTGAAATATGTCAACAAGAATGAACAGAACTGAGACCTAATCCAAGAAGGAATTTCTTCCCTTTGTGGCAATTTCTGGAATGATTTTCATGCATGTTGCATACTGTAAATGATAACCACTTGGTGCATCATATCTGAAAAATTAAGTCCAATTAGCAAACTCCACAAGGCTTATATACTTTATTTCAATCACAAAACTAGAGGGCCATCTTAGATCCAAATTTGTCTCGCGGATGCATGAAAACAGTAGGTGATTACGTATTGTATTTGTATATGTAAATGGTTTGTCAGCCAAATTGTTGTTCGGGACAGTGAATGATGTTGCCATTCTATTGCTAAGATGTACGTCTTCCACTGGTAGAAGTAAGTATGGATTTTGAAATCATATTTACACTCATAGAATGTTCTGTAGATTTACCATTATACATCTTCCGTGCAGTTGTGTTACATCTGTAAGTCTTTATTTGTCATCAACTACGGCACTTTATTTGCATAACCTGCAACATGTTTGGGCTGAGTTATCCAGCCATTATCAGCGAGTTAATAGTTGCAGACAATAAGCAGCTTGTGGTAAGTCACAGAATGGTAATTATACATGTGCTGCAGTTGGTATGTTATATATGTAGATTTAAAATTATAAAACTGTGTACGTAGAGTTTTGAAGGCTAAAATACATATAATATATAAAAAGTATAACATATAATTCTGTGTCCAAACTTCTGTTGTGAACCTCTTCTGATGTGTGGTCAAGACCCCTGGTTATGGTCTTATCATACATATTGTTTTATAATTTTAAATCTACGTATATAACATACTAACTGCAAGAAATGTATAGTTACCTTTGTGTGACTTACCACAAGCTGCTTACTGTCTACAACAGTTAACTCCGTGATGATGACTGGCTAAGTCAGCTGAAACATGTTGGAAGTTACGTAAATAAAGTGCAGTAGTTAGTGATAAATAAAGATGTACGTTCTGTAAATTGTTTATTCATGTGCAAGTATATGGTCTGACCTGTAGTATAATATTGTTCAGCATCCGGTTGCCAAATCTTAAAGTTGACCTCACTGGTTTTGTTGTTTTTTTAATAAGACTCTTTCATCTAAATACCTGACTTTCCTGAAATGTTTTGTGCTTGGTCAGTTTCATAAAATTGAGCACCTGAATGACAATACCAGCTGTGTGAAAATGAAGGCTGGTGAAATGCAAAGGTGAAAGACAGTACAGGCCATTACATGGCCCATTCCATGTGGGATTTGTGGTGGACAGAGGGGCACTGGGACAGGTTTTACTCCGAGGACTTCAGTTTTCCCATCAGTATCATTCCTCCCTTGCTTCATACTCATTCACTTGTCAATTACTGATGCTATAAAATCATATTTATTTACGGTGCTGTTAAATAACACACTTAAGAAAGGAGGGAAGGAAGAAAGAAGGAAAGAAAGAAAGAAAGAAAGAAAGAAAGACAGTGCAGTCACAAGCTGATTGGCCAGTATGTTCATAGCATTTGTATACAAAATGTTTATATGAATCTTTGTTCAGTGTTGTTACAGTCAAGAGTGTTATACCATTTTCTTACTTCTGTGTAACTTGAACACTATTCTAATAGAGAGAAGCCAATATCTGCAGAAAATGAAGGAAGGAAATCGGTCACATTTGCTGATGGTGTACGGCCTGGGGAAGGCACATCTCCTTTAGCAGGGGAGGATCTGCCATCACCTCCACCACCACCTCGCAAACTTCCAAAGGAAAAGAGATTTAAGAAAAAGAAGAAGAAGAAAATCAAGGTAATGGTATGTTTTAAAATTTGTGCTTCTTATTGATAGTATCTGTGTAGACATTAGGGGCCTGTACATGGAGAGTTTTGCGTGGGAGTAAAATGCCAAGTGGCCAAGCTTGCAGGAGTCTCATGTCACAGGGTATGAGAAGGGAAAGCAATCTAATCGTACCCAATGAGCTCGTGGTTTGGAACGAAAAAGGTAGTATGTGCCTGTAGACAAAACATATTTCGTTTTGTATATGTGTCTCGATGTGTTGCCTACAGTGATTATTCATGTACATTTGTTAACGTGAAGCATTTAATAAAATAAACAGAAATTGTGCTATTCTTTAAGGAGGGAATCCTGATGCCCCAGCATCAGCAGCTGAAGGAGATATTCAAATGCAATTAGTTGATTAGTTGTGCAACCAAAATATAGGAGCAGTAACAAAAAACTACACGTAAGGATGTATGTCAGATTCAAGTGCAATTAGTTGATTAGTTGTGCAACCAAAATATAGGAGCAGTAACAAAAAATGACAGGTAAGAAAGTATGTCAATGTAGGTACTATTTGATAATCTGGAACATTTGATAATTCAGCCCTTGTCTGGTCCTGTGTGTGCTGGCTTAAAGGAATTCTGCTTTGCTAATGTTCAATCTAAGAAGAGTGAAAGGCAACAGAACATGGTGCTGTATACAAAACAATGTATAATTATTTAGTAACAGTATAAATTATCAGTGTATGTTTTAAGATGCGTATGAATTTAATGAGATTTATTGCTATGAACGAGAATTTTTATGTGTTGAGCCTTTCTGGGGCAGTCAGGTTTTGATTTCAGCATAATGTAATATGGTGTGTGTGTGTGTAATCATTATGAGTGAAAATCAATTATGCTTCACAGTTTATGGTGTAGACCAACACCACCACCATGCAATACCAGATTACCCAATACCAGATTTTATTGAAATTTAACAGTTTTCCAAGATCAGTCATGCAAACAGATAGACAGGCCCGCTTTCACTTCTTGCACTTTGTGCAGCAAGAATGAAAAACAGTGCCAGGGAAATACATTTTGCAGCAGTATAGATAACACACACACACAAAATTGTGGATTTTTTTTATCATTGGTCTTGTTATGTTGATTGTTGTGATACTGGGCCATCATGATTTTTCATGTGCAATCTGTCTAGCATATTTGTTTACATTGTATATTACATTTGGCATTCTAAGAACTTTTGCTAGACTGTGACATTCAGCTCTAAAATTGCAGTCAGCTTAAGAATGGGCAAACTTGTGGTTTTTTTGTAAATACAGATTTGTTTGAATTGTTTAGTCATGATATTTAACCCTTTAAAGACGAAGCGTATCTGTTTTATATAAGGAATCAGTGCGTACCGCGCTGTAAACACTCTCCACTTCGGTTATAAAGACCAATCTCTTAATGTTTTATAAGGCAAAAGTTGCTGTTTGTTCTGAGATCCATACAAAACACATAAACGCAATGTAGGCACCACGTAGAATTTTTTTAATGTTAAAACTGGTCGTATGTAAAGTTACCGCTAGGCTTTAAAAGGTAAGTGATGCACGTACATAATGTATTATTTTCTGGTGCTATTTAAATACCAATGTTTGCTTTTATTCCAGCAGCACTTTGTATGGGATATATGGCATTTACAGTAGTCATGGGGAAAAGTAGATTTTTATTGAACATGATTTTTAATTTTAGAAAGACCATAACATGTTAAAAGAATTTTATTCCATTTATGCTTATATGGCTTTCAAATATGACATAACATAGTAAGACTGTGTTACATGTTTTTACCTATTTGCTTTTTAATGAAAACATTTATCTTTATTGAATTGCATTATAGTGACATTTCATTGTATAGTTATGTAACCGTGTATTATCAGTCTGGTATAATTGTTACAGGTGAAGATTATTCGGCAGATCAATGTTGAGGATGATGATGACGACGATGAAGACATTTCTCCTCCCCCACCCCCACCAGGCTCTCCACCACCTCCACCAGTGTATCCTGCAGCATATCCTGCTGGCTACCCTCCATCAGGTTATGTGTACCCACAGCCTGCAGCCTATGCAGGTCAGTGTATACAACTCTTAAAAATGTTACCTTATGTTTCATTTTTCATGTATTTTTATGTGTAGATCATTTATCTTTACCACCAGAACTGACTTCGGACAAAATGACAGAAAACTTGTCAGCAGAACTCAGGAATATTTTGCAGAACACTTAGTTTGTAATTTAGTATATGTTCTCAAGCAATTGTTAATCTGTTTCCTTTATTACAGTATTACCTGGAACTGAGGGTGGAGCTGCAGCTGCTGCAGGGTCTGCCACAGTGTTTACGCCAGTATACCATCAGCATCACCACAGTACTACCACCACTACCACTACTGTTCAGTTTGCTCCACCTCCACCTCCTCCAAGTCCACATGTGTATCCATCAACAGGAAAGCAGCGTAAAACAAAGTGACCGAGACATATTAAGCTTTGTATTATCTTCCTGCTCTCTCTCCTGTCCATCAAGCATACAAGTAGATGACCAAATAAAAAACTTGAATTCAATTACAGCACGGTTGCCAACCACTGTTGCATAAATTATCCCCTACTGTGGATATATTATTTTTGTTTATACATACATAAGGCTTTTGGGACTGGACGCTGGTAGATGTTCAGTGACGATATTTGGCAAGGGAATGGAAAGCAGTGGGCTTGGGATGCAAGTGCCAAGCAAATGTGTCATTCTGTCACATTATTTTGTGATAACTTGTTTCCTTTCTGTTGGCTTAGAATTTGAATGGTGACAGATACTAGAAGGGCTTATTTTATTCTAATGGACTTCTTTCAGGTTGAACCAGCTGTGAATAAATTCTTGACAGCTTTTGACATGAGAGGAGATCTAGGCACATCCCTTTCTGCTTTAAGACTTTGACTGTTAGCAGTGTGGATTATGTAATGTGCAATGTGCAATGTGGGAATGTGTGTGAGTGTTCCTGCATCAGGTGTCAGTTATGAGTCAACACAGGAACAGGAGCTTAGTAAGTTTTTCAATAAGAAGCTGAAGGCCACATGAAAAATGTCATAATTGCCACTGTGGTTAAAGATAGTCTCTCTCTTTTCTGCTCATGGATTGATGGTGTTTCCTTTAATATTTATCCCATTGTGGATGTAAGTGAAATTAAATGAGTTAGTTTGTGAAAATAAGGAAAAAACTCTGATTAGAAATCAGGGACTTGTGATTTAAAATGCAGATGCTGTGGTGAACTGTTAGGGCTTTGTGTCCCTTGACTTTTGTCTGGAATTAATTTCCTGCAAGTCAAGTTTTTACTATTCTGTTTACTGAATTGAATAAACTGAGTCTGATGGCAGTAATGAGTCTGAAGAAAAGTCACCATAATGTTTTAGGTCTTAATGCCATGATGAAATTATTTCTGTTTCACATGTTTGAATATTGTTTAAAATCAAATTTAAATTATATTGGTGTAGACTTTTAATATATTATTGCCAATATAATGAATTTAGTAGGTCACAGCACACAATTTTAACAGGGACCGTACAATTGAATTGGATATTAAAGCAATTTAAGGTGTGTGGTTTATAGTTACACTATATGTATAAATGGAGTAT
This sequence comes from Coptotermes formosanus, assembly GCA_013340265.1. NCBI lineage: Eukaryota > Metazoa > Arthropoda > Insecta > Blattodea > Rhinotermitidae > Coptotermes > Coptotermes formosanus. Next base: position 576,600 of record BLKM01011478.1, on the reverse strand, counting down.
GACTGTGTTGTGTTTTGGTTTGTGTAATCTCAGTTGTGGAGCAGGCCACAGCTTGTCCAAAAAAATTTCACTTGGTATGTACATATATACTGTGCTAACAGATTAGTGATCTAATAAGAGCAGTGCTGTGAAGGTTATGACAGCCACTCACAGAAACTCCTATGCCTTTGTGCTGTAGTGTATATTGCACAGTTGTTTGGATTTACAAGTATCGTATTGTAAAATGAGCAAATGCAATCCAGAAGTAGATAGTCATATGTCTGTTCAATAAATGAGGAACGGAGATGATAACATATGTATGTAAAATGAGTACTAACAAAGTTTGTTAACAGACATATGATTTTTAGATGAAGTGACTGAATGGCATCCATTATGTCATAACTGCTATAACACTTGGTTATGCTATTGGAACTGTTTAAGACTGTGCTGATAATGAACACTTACCTGAAAACAGGAGTAGAATTTACAGCACTGGTTAGGTAGTGTTACCGTTTCATGTGTATACAGGGAAGGTACAGTATTACCGTTCTCCATTTGTTCACATTAAAGTGATATGGATGGCAAAAGGAATGTACATCTCAAGACTTTGCTGGGCAAGGTAAAACATCTGGCACCTATGTGTGCTGTATATGCTAGTGAGCGTTCACAACTGTTGAACCAGTCTGCAGCATAATTTTCATAGTAGCTACCACTTCAAGGAATTTCCTTATCATACTCTCAGTTTCAGCATTATTTTATTCTGCGCCCACACTGTCTCAACTATAGTCTCATTGCACTGAATGAGAATAGTCATTATCAAAGTTAATTGTTAAAATGTTGGTCTTCTGAAATATAGTATCATATATTCTTGTACATCAGACTACGAGGCGTCAGATTCCAGAAGACGAATTCCGAATATTCACCACCATGAGAACTTAAAATTTTGAATTTAAGTGTATTTGGAAGGCCGTACCTTATGTCTGAGAGAAGTTTCTTGCCTATCACCACTCTTTGGGCTTGTAAGGATCTGTGGATTGTGTTACTTCATACACATAGTGTGGTGAGGAATGTGCTGTCAAAGTGGGTGATAAGAAGTTTTGTTCCCAAAATTGAATATGTCTATGAGAAGCACTGTTTCATTCTTCAACAGTTACAAATTATTTGTGAGCATAATTTACCAATTTTTAATTTGTATATGTACTTCCATTGCAAAGCTGCAAGGTGGTTTATTTACTGCTGTTTCAAAATTTCTGAGTATGTTAACACTATTCTAGGTGTGTATGTAAAACTGTGTTTATGTTGCCAGAAACTGATGTCTCCATTTAGACTGGGCAGAATGTACCAAAAGTGAATGGCAGTAAGAAATCAAAGTGTAAGCTTTTCTATATTGAAAGACAGATGACATATTGCAGTAATACCAGAGGAGGTGGAGTTCCCATGTTTTGAATATACCTGGAGAGTAGCATGAGGAAGACACAGTAAGGTGCTAGTGGACGTGTTCACCAAATTATGTATAGGATTGCAGAGAAAACTACATCTAACATGAGTATGTGAGGTGAGTTAAATAATGATGATAAACTCACGATGTTTACAGTGCATGGAATTTTGTTCTTTGTAAATGCAGTTCTATGTTTGGGCATCATGTAACCAGGTTTTACTAGTAACATTTAGACCCACGACTTGATAGATTTGCTCTGGTGGTAATTTCCATGTTTTAAAACTCAGCATGTTTTGTACTGCTATGTTCATTAGAAGAATATCACTGCTTGCACTTAGGTCCTTCAGTAAATAGAAATAATAATCATTTATGTAACTGCAAATTAAATATCTTGTACAGAACCTCGGTGTGCATTGAAGTATAATGTTACCAAATGTAGTAAAAGAATATGATTGATTCAGCAGTTCATACTGTCATAGTTATATTGTCATAGGTGGGAAAAAGAGCAGATGTAAGTGATGGATTTTTGAAATAAATTAGAAACATTATAGAGGGCATGTATTATGTCACACAGCACCCCCCACCCCCAAACCAACCAACTTCATAATGACTGGGTTTCCTGTACTGTATTTTATATAAAGGTTAAGCTGAAGTTGCTTCTGTATATGCCATGAAGCTATATGGGGGAGTGGAGGTACAGCTCCATGCATTGTTAACCTTTTCAACTAACAGAGGTGTTATCAGATTTGTGCCCTAACCACTTTATTTGTGGAGGAAAGAGCCCCCAGTACTCCTAAAATTGGAGGCTTTGCGGCCCTCAGAGTTAATCTGAATGCTTTGGAGAAGAGAATAATGGCTTGTACGATACGCTGGAATCTAAAAAATATTAATTTGCAACCTTCCTTTTTTCCTGGCTTTTCTGTCTTTGTGCACAAGAAGTTGGTCATAATGTGGCTTCTGGTGTGACATTGTTCAAAGGTTACAGATTGATTATGGGCACTCATATTGCTGGCATTTTCTATGTTGGTAGCTGTGTAACTGCCAGAAGTCATAATACAGCTGCCACATGAAACATATAGATTATTTTTTTCCTTGTACTTTGACCATTATTTTTTCATGAAATACATTCTTGTGATCTATAACATTAAATATTTTATGTTGTGTGATAGTCTTCGTGTATTTATTGGGAACACTATTGCTGACAGAGAAGTGAACTCCAGCATGCACTTTTGTTACTGCACTGTTATTTTGTGTAAATTTTCACCTCTTCATGTCCATTAACTTTCACATTTCCAAAGCACTGAGAAACGGTTAGGCACCAAATTACTTGAAAATGTTTGAAGAAAATACTGCCACTGCCACCACTGCAGGAGGAAGCAAATGACAGGTTAACATTTTACCAAAGCGTCCCCCACTTTCTGTATTGCAGTGTACTGTGTGGCATACTGCTTAGATTTCTGATGGAACTTGGCCTCTACTGCAGCCATGGAAGGCAGGTCTACTATCCATACCAGAGTTGCAGCAACCTTGCACAGTGTGTATAAGGCTTTTTACGTTACAGAGATGCATCCTATTCATGTTCAGTTTATGAAATAAATTTTTCGGTAATTTCACACAAGTAGTAGCTGTGTGTGCATCTGTGCATGGGTGTGAGACTTTATGATAAAGTCTTAACTCTCCATTACAGAAACTTTATATGTTCCATTTCCATGCATTAATTCACACAAAAATGATAAAAAAACACCATCTAAATGCGCAATAAGTTTTAATATTCACTGTTGAGATCACACACTCCTCCATGTTTCGACCCCACTGGGTCATCATGTGGGATTGGTTGTACATAAAAAAGCTATGAGACAGTTAAAAGGATCATGTGCAGTTGACAAAATGTTGAACCATATCGCTGTGTTAGTTTTGTGTATTTTCTTGTTGATGTTTCTATACTGATATAGATCTTTGGCCTATTTGACATCCACAAACTTCATATGTTCCATTCCCATGCATTAATTCACATAAAAATGATAACACCAACTAAATGCACAATAAGTTGTAATATTCACTGCTGAGATCACAAGCTCCTACATGTTTTGACCCCACTGGGTCATCATCAGGGAGACAACTGGTTATCCATACAACAGCTACAAGACAGTTAAAATGATTGTGTGCAGATCAACTGAACACGATCATTTTAACTGTCTCATAGCTGTTTTGTGTATAACCAGGTGTCTCCCTAATGATGACCAGTGGGGTCGAAAAATGTGGGAGTGTGTGATCTCAGCAGTGAATATTAAAATTTATTTTGCATGTAGTTGGTGTTTTTATCATTTTTATCTCCATTACAGGTTTCAGTCTTTTTGCAGTCAAGTGGAATAAATGTGTATGTGAATAGATGAGTGAGGAAATTTACCCAGATGACTAGAGACAGCATGTTCCTCTGACGAACTTCTACCTCAGTACATGGCATCACATCCTAGAAGACATAAATGTTCTGTAGCATGGAATGGCACATCTGTATGTAAAGTAATCCATGGCTATGATAAATCAGCGAAAAGCTACAAAAACGTAAAACACTGAAGGTTTTTCATGATTTTTTATCACTCTGAAGTCCAGTGTGGTATCATACTGTACTTTAGTGCAGTGTAGAGCAACCTTTTATTGCACAAAGGGCATTTGAAAATCGATAAATCTTGCACAGACTACAAACTGATTGTTAACAGTAAAAGTCGTATTTATTCAACAAAAACACATTTTGTATGAAGCAAGTAAGGGACTAAAATAGCTATTAATTATTTACTTGCATTACTGCAATAAAAACTTAATACAGCAATTAATTATAATGTAATCTTCAGGACTTAACATTATTTTTTAGGTACAGAAAGACATCAGCAAGAAGCTTGCCACTGCTTCTTGGTCCCAAATAATTTTTTAAGAAATACAGGAACATTCTGTAAAACTATGACTGAAATACACTTGTGCTAATTGCTATTATAACATACATAAAACTGTAAGAGGAAGGAGTTGGATCTTGCCACTCTATATTTTTCTCACTCCTTCCACTGTGAAATGTAAAGTTTATGATACTGGATGTTACCATGTCCTACGCCTGAAGCCTGTTGTAACTTAAATATTGTTTACTAAATTTAACTATGCATGCAAAGTTCACTAAATCACTTAAAGTGTCCACTCGGATTGAGGAGCGTAAGTGAAGTGTGAAAACACTTGCGGGCTGCAGATTGCTCATCACTGCTTCATTGTGATATTCGAGGTTCTCACAGTGGTTAAAACCATCTGGGAAAAATGTGTTTTGGAGAATCAAAGACACATGAAACCTGGTGGTGTGTAGATTAATGATTAATAAACATAAAAGTATTTGTGTTCTTATTTATTGGAATGACTTTGGTGTTCCTGACTGAAAGGTGTGAGGATGATCCCGTGACATAGAGTGCACTGCAAGGCGGAGATGGAAGGCTTACAGGGGAAAGATGCGATATTAAATTACTTTGCCTTCATGTGGTGCTATGACGGCCTTCAGCTTGTGCTTAAATTTCAGGCACATATCCATGAAATGGACAGCCTCAAAGAAATTATCAAGTAAGTCATCTTCGATCTCGAGGCCTTTCTTCAGAGCACTGGTAGTCAATTGAGGCCTCTCCACAATAGCATTAGAATGTCCTTAATTGTCTGTTTCTTTGAGCACTGTCGGCTGATGAAGGTCCTACTCACCTAACTCAGTGGAATGAGAACCAAAAACTTTCTAGGTGCCAGCCTCCTCCAAATCAGGAATTTCTCTGGATCCTTAGAGGACAAAGATATTCTTATTTCATACTGCTGACTGGGGAATCCCCAGATGTCAACTGCTGCAGACAAAAGCTTCTTCAAGCAGCCATTCAAAACTATGAACTCCTTTATGTTTACTATGCAGTCAGCTGTGCTGTACAATTTCAGACATTCACTGTTATTAATGAATGTTTCCTCACTTGCGTGCGGGATGCTGCAGCAGGTGTAATGAGTGTATAGCTTTTGAACGTTTTGATAATTGCCTAGTTGAGTACATGCAGGATTGATATGGTGGTACTGGGTAGGTTTTTGAATGGGGCAGAGGCTAATATTCCATGACTGCCCTGGGGCATTATTAGAAGTGAGAAGGGCCTCGAATGATGGATTATTGGACTTCAGATGCAGTTTCAAGTCTGGCCTTAACTGGAATGACCTTCCTCACCACATCACTACAGACTGACAACCATATCTGTGTCTCATCTTCCAGCCATATACTCAAGAAAGTACTTACACAAGCAGTTTTTCCACATACTGGGGCACTGGGCATAATGCTTCCCCTCGCCATGTCTTCATTCTGCTTGATGAAAGAATCAATTTGTATAGACCATAATGGCGCCTGATTACAGCAATTCTAATTCCACTGCTCAGCTTATCTAACATGTCCATATTCTTTAAGAGAGATGTTACTTCACTTTTCTTTTTATCCTTAGGCTTTTCATCAATATAGACATCACACTTTTCAGATTCAATGGTGGGTAACAATTAGTTCTAAAAATGATGAAAAGTACAGTCAAAGTGCAGTGTGTATCAAGAATATCTAGGTAGCTACTGAGTGAGATGGCCGGACTGGCAGGTGTGACCTGTTTTATATTACACAGTATAAACACAATGGTGACCACAACTTAGCAACGAACCTACACCTCAATGCCACAATAATTCTGCAAAAGCAAAGCCATGAATAAGGAGGGTCTACATGTCACACCTTGCACTGTATGGCCCACATGACTTGTATGCATATCGTCATACCATGACTTTTAATTGCCTTGTATTTCCTTAACTACAATTAGTCTTGTATTCTTAAAGTTTTCAATACTCTCCATGCCTGAGACAAGTGCATTTTGTTTTACTTACATTAATAATAGTCTTGTATTATTTTTATAACTGATTATTCATTTTGTGTTACTTTCATATTACCTTCCAAAAGAGAAAAACCAGAAAGAGAAAGGAAATCAAAGGACTAAGCACAGGGACAGAGGGGCCTGGTGAAATAAAAAAATTGAAAAGAACTTAGATGGCTACTTTGTGATATAGATTGTCAGTTTATTCTCCATTACTTTATACTTTTAAATCATATAAATTGTAAACCATTTCATGTTACCTTTACATTAATTTCCAAACAAGAGGAAGAAAGGAGCAGAAAGGACCAGGTGTAGGGGCATTGGAGTCTGGTGAAAAGAAGGAAACCTGAAAGGAATTTTTGTAGCTACTTTCTAATATACATTGTCATTTCATTGCTCATTTGTAATTGTTAAGCTTATAGGCCTTACATTGATTCACATTACCTTTGCATTATTTAAAAGACAGGCAGCAAAAGAAGTGGCAGAAGAACCTGGCAAAAAGAAGATACAATATGAACAGAACTTTGGTGAATGCATTTTTCAATATATTTATTATTCACTACTTCATTCTTCATAATCATATAAATGGAATGCCATTTCTCTTTCTGTTCGAATCTATAAAAATACCATTAATGCAATGAATTATTTCCCACACAATCTGTTTCTTATTCTTATAACTACTAATTCCATACAAGCTGCTGTAAATGGTTGAAAAAACCACATCACCCTGCTACCATCTATAAGGAAATAGTAAAGACAAAGTTGTCCCTGTTACTATGAAAGTAAATGCGGGGTGGAGGTGCCGCTCCATTCATTCTTAAGCTTTGCCTGCACGCGGGTAACTCTCCAACCTCTTACCCCAGCAACCTTACCCAGGTGGTGGGGCGGTGCTGTACCCATTGAATAGCATCTGTAGCACGGACTGTGGCGAACGACATCAGGCAATATCAAGTAATGTTCATAGATGTCACTCCTAGTAGACCAGAGGCTATCTGAGAATTTGCCGACTTTGTTTACGTACGGTATGCTGTGTGTGTTGTCGTTGTTTGAACTTGAGTTCTGTGGTTGGACGTTTGAAATTTAGGGCTTGTGTGTAGGAATTTTCATGATCCTTATATTCACGACTTAACTAATTCACCGACGATGCCAGCGGAATTGGTACATTTTCGTAATGTAAAAACAAAGTACTGTTTGAATGGAGATATTTTACTGGAATATGTGTTGGATGCAGAGGTTTGTTACATTCCTGTCTTCAGTGTTAGCGCCTTTCAACGTACCTTATTTTGCCGTAAATTGTTATCTGTGTCGACATGGTTCTAGTGTCTCATGTCAGACTGGCACTAAGCATTGTCCGTTTATTTTGAACACACATGCGAGTGTTTTCTCCAGGAATACCGCCATCTGTCTAACGAACCTTTGGGAATTAAAGAGTGCGTAGTAAATAACTTTTAAAGACGCCGTTATTACCGTTGTATTTTTCATAAGTGACGTTGATAGTAGCCATCCCATGACAGCAAGGAACCTGCATGTAACAGGACAGCAAATTGGAGACTATATACATATATATACCAGAGGGTGAACATTTTGTACGATTAATTGAGCTGCATGTATCTTAAAGCATCATTTTTGGAAAGGGAATTAAACGTCCCCTAGGACACATTTTGGCCAAAATATGTATGGAGAAGGGGCTCTTATAAAATTGATTAAAATGTATGGTTCTTTGAGATAGATTTTGAAGTTTATTTAGTAGTGCAGTGTAACACTTTCGTCCAGCCGTTATGATTATGAAGATTGTTTACGCTCTTGATAAATGGATCCCGTGCCTCTACTGTATGTTCCTCAGATTGCTGATGAAGATGTTCTCCAGATATGGAGGGTAGCTGGAGTACATTGCGGTTTGAGACAGCTAGCAACAATGGTTGAGGCGAATGTATAGAACAAATATCCCACTGCCGCAAAGGAATTTGGATCATTGTTAATGCTTAGTGTTTTGAAATTTAATGTAGTTACCAAAAATTAGGAGCTAGTGATTTGTTTGTTGGATTTAATATGACTGCAGGGGGTGAAGTGGAAGAAGAATAAAAATGTTAAAATGCGAATATTTATATTTTTGGAAAATGGAAATGATATTTGTCTAGAGATTGGTTCTTTAAAAATTATTTCATGGTTTTAAGAAAGTTTAATTTCTTAAAAGGTGCAGTGCCATTTATGAGACTGTATAGATCAAAAGGTAATATTGTTATAATCTGGCCAGGTACATTAATGTAGCCTTATTAACTTGAAATACATAAGTCCAGTAAAACTGAAGCTATTTGACTTCATATTGCATTTGCAGATGCAGCCTTCTTTTCGTGATTGGATTGGCTTATATCCTCGTGGATGGACAGATATGCACCAGTGTGTTACATTTGAATGGGTAACCATTTGCCCCTGTGAAGCATCATTAGAAAGGAACATTCTATTCCACTGGAGACACCACGCACAAGTTGTGCACACCGACAGGGAATATCAGTTTCTGTATTTTAATAGGCAGCTTGAGGTATAGCAGTGATAGTGTACTTTAATGACATGTTATTTTAATTGTAGAACATTATGGCTGTAGTTTGGTTGTATACCTGTGTCTATATATTTCTGTTTAATTTCCCATCATTTTTCCATTAGTCATTAGTTGAATGTCACACATCTCGTGCAGTTCCTTCTCCATGTATTCATTTCACTTCAGTTTATGCAGTGAAATATCCATTTAATATAATTCTGATTACTGTGGAACTGCAGATTTTAACAGTAAACTGAGGAGATCCATATGGCCAAGTTGTTGTAAACTCTGTCTTCATAGTATTCATTTCATAAAATTTATATATAGGCCTACGGTGAAAATAACATAATTTCTGTCAGATAAAATATAGTATGAAGTGGAGAGTTTCAAGCCAACTCCCACTGTAAATCAACTGGTTGACCATATGACAGCGTGGTATTTAGTATGGAGGAGCACAGAATGCTAGCCAGTGGAATGAATTTTTTTATGAAATTTCAGATTATTATTTTTGATATTGAACATCCCAGTTGGCGAATTGAAATGTATAGCTACAGATTATTACTTTGTTACATTGTAGTGAATTCTCTTCATATATGGGCAGAAGAAGCTCTGGTAACAGCAGTATTTGATGTCCTGTTTGCAGATATTGGGCCGCAGCCTCTTCTTCAGGTTTACAGGAACAGATAAAAGGAATAATATTCATACAGTTTCAAGTGACAATGTGTTAACCTCCAGCATATCTCTTAATGCTGATTCCTCGGGTAACCATAATAACCATGTACAGGACCAAACATGTGTAAGTGGTTTCAGTTGAATGATGGATATTTTACAAAGTATTGTCAGTGTGGTGATTGTAGGTATGTATCTTGAATATCCAAGAGAGCATGTAATATGAATGTTTTTTGCAAAGGAAAGAGCTGGCTTGTTTTACATGCAGGATCAGTTTCTTTCTGAATAACTTCTGATTTAACTTATGTATAGGCTTCTTCCAAGGCATGGTACCAGTTTACGTTCCCTATGTTTCGTGATGCTGCTCACATACTGTGTGTCAATAACAGTTAAAAACCTTTATTAATTTACTTGTTTCCTATTTTCATACAATTCATTCGTATACATAAAAACTATTGAAATTAATATTTTGTTTTGCTAATAAACTATAATGATTTTCTACTGAAATGAATTATTACAGTGGACATTTTGAGGCCATTGCACATCATTTTATTTTTTGTTACAGTGTTTAGCATCATTTAATGTAGGCCATTTGTTATATTATTAAAATATCATTTATGAACCAGTTATGTGGTTAATACTCTAAATGTGTATCTGTGTTGGTTTTCTTACTTGAACCTGGCTACTGGAAGGAATACTTGTCACTGAGAACTAGTTAAGCATTTAAATATTTAAAGAGATTAAGTCCATCCAGCTGAGCTGGTCTTTTGGGTTTTACAAGGTTTCAGATAAGTCAGACCGACGTATCCAGGGATATGATTTCATGTCAATGGTAGTTTGTTCATGATATTTCAAGACAATTTGGTAGTCCTGAAATGTTGGGAACCATTTACCCAGTAATGCAGTGCCATATCCCAGAAGAACAGGTACTTCAGTCATACCACTGCAAAAACCTAAAGACTCACAATCCAAATGTAAACCCTAAACTGAAATTTTTGACCTAAACCTTTGATAGTGGCAATTCTGCCACATCAGATTATTGTTGTACTGCCATTTGTCATTTAAATCGCAGCCGATGTAATGGTTGTACCTTGTTTGTAGTTCGTGTAGTTCACCATGTGAAAGTGATGTTGGGGTTAAAGTCAGAAAGGCTTGCCCTTTATTCGTGGTACTTGACTGTCAGTTTACTTTGGCAGAAACACTGTAATGAGATATCAGATGTGCTGAGATGGGTGTAGCATAGTTCTGAGATACCATGCAGTATTCACTCAGGCTTTCGCTCTAAGATTGTCTTTAAAATTGACTTATTTTTTCGGTCTTACTTTATAGATGTTAAGCTTGAGATGATACGTACTGCTGATAACGTGGTTTTGTAGGTTGTAATGCTATGCAGGCTTGTAGCTGAATATGAACAGTTTTGAAGGAACATGCAGCCTCTGTGTTCTGGGTCAAAATTTGTAGCAGCTACATGACTACACAGTGACACAACCCACCAAACCACAATGTGAAGTCACATGCATAAAAATCTGGAAATCTGTATGATATGTGCTGACTTTCAGCAATTCATTATTCGCTCGAGGCCACGTGCATCTGTTACAATGATGATGGATAGGCAGCAGATGAATTCACCATCTGTTGGTAGTGACATAACCACATCAACACCTGATGTTCCATCATTCTTTCACCCTGATATCCAGAACCACCTAATGACCACCTACTTTACCAGCAAACAGCAAAGTGATTTGTTACATTCAAAATACAGTTGTGACAACAAGGTAAATCGCCTGCTTAGAATGAAATCCAGTTGGCTGGGAATAGTTTCTGTTTCAGACACATTTCTAGTTGCATTGAAGTACTGCATAGTACATACCTCATGTAGTTATGATTCATATCACAAGCCCAGAAATGTTATATAGTTTACACTGTGAGATTTAAAGCTGTCGTGGCTGTGACTGCAATGATTGCTGTCTCCTGTGACATGATGCTGTGTACATGCTTACCGATCTACACAGTGTTATGTCCCAGAAGACAGTGATCGTCATTCTCTATGCCATTACCACATATTTTAAGTTTTATTTCTTGTGTCCCTTCATGAGTAGTCCATGAAGTATTCTATTCATCCTCGTATTTTGTTGAAATTATATGGTATTTTATTTTTGGTAATTTTATGTTGGTTGCTGTTTGATATTTATCGGACCAAAGAGATTTTTCAGTATGTGAAGACTGCTATGCAATCCAGATTTTGCTGTAGACAGATTATACTGTACATATGAGTAAGGTAGTTTTTTTGTTGTTGTTGTTGTTGTGGTGGTGGTGGTGGTGGTGGTGGTGGTGGTGGTGGTGGTGTCATCATTGTTGCTGTCGTCACCATCGCCATCACCACCAATGTCATCGTCGTTATTCTTGTTGCCATCATTCTTCGAAGGCAGGTACAAATGCATTTGTGCACTATGTTCGGCACTCCACAATTGACATTAGTTGGTTTAAAATGTCTAAGACACTTAGATTTAATCTCATTTTACCAGTGACAGCTTGGAAACAGCTGATTAGTTTTATGGTAATGTCATTATGAGATAAATTCACAAATCATATCTGTGTATAGTCTCTTGTTGAAAAAATTATATTCCAAGATTTTATGGATGAGATACTTGAGGTGATAATGAGAGAAAGGAGTGCGTATTTATCATTGCAGTGATGTAAAGGAGTTGGGCTAACTCAGTCATTATAATGCTGGCCTACAGCCTGGATGATTAGGATTTATTTCCCAATAGGGATGGTGCTTTTGTTTTCACCACCATATCTAGACTATCTGTGGGGCTAGTCCAGTCTCCTGTCATGTAGGTTCCATTAGATCCTTCCCTGGGGTACAGGAGGTGGTGTATGAAGCTGACAACTTACCCCCACCTAGTGCGAAGGTCCCCCACCAAATATATCCCTGCTTTGGTGTAGTGGTGGGGCTTGAGTGGTCAGATGGTGAGATGGGTTGGGAACGGTGACGTGTAAGTGGAATAGAGAATTTAAACCTCAGGTGTCAGTGGCCATATTGCAGTTAGTGCACTTGTGACTATAAATGATAGTAGTAAATTCTAAAGAGTTGTGTCATTGGCATGTTACAGTGACAGTTAACATGGTTTCTGGATTTTGTCCGTCATCTGGCGTTCCAAACACAGTGTTTCAGAAACCAGATCTCTCCATACTCAGTTGGGTGCAACAAGATCTGTTCTTAAGAACCTTTTCACTCCGCTAATTGCGAATAGCTTCTTGTACTGAGTGCTGAGTACGTTTTCGCTTTTTTTAAGGAAGGAACTTAGGATAAAAGTCATTGTGTCCGAAAAGTTTATAGTCCTCAAATGAAACAAAATACTATGTATCCAAATGTACAGCTTGTAAATTTCTGAAAATATGTTCCTTACCATGTTGTGAAAGAAATCTGATCTTTGTATCGTAAATATGAAAATATGGAAATACAGTATAACTTTGCAGTTGCCAAGTTTTCTTTAGAGGGGGTGGGGGGAGGGGGTACTGCTGCCACACACGGTATATTGCTACATAAGCATGATCCTGCAGGTGGCCAGTGGTCAGTATGTTCAGCCTCAAAGCAGGGCTGTGGCATCGGAGTTGGAGTTGGAAAAAATTTTGGGTGGTGTCAGAGTCGGTAGAAATGTACAACTCTTACTCTGACCTCAATTTAAAATGTTAAATAATCTCTTAGTCTTAAGTGTGTAATTTCTGTTTTCAGTATTACTATTATAACCCATATTGAATTTTCATTATTGTAATATCACTAAATATGGGAAATAAAGGAAGAAATCCATAAAGGCTTAGCTACAATAACCATTAGACTTATACTTAAATATAGGTTATAAGTCTAAAAAGTAGCCTGATGATTCACGTGGTGCTGATGAAATGTCTTATGATACCATTTACCCATTCAGGAGGTTTAGCATTATTTATAAATATTGAGCTTTTGTGAAGACGTCAGAGTTGGAGATTAAAAATTGAGGAGCTGGAGTCTTAGGTTTTGTGTACCAACTCCACAGCCCTGCCTCAAAGCGAGACATTTGATTGGCTTGTAGGCTTGGTCTGCATCTTAACTGCATATGCAATTGTAGAAGTGCAGTGCAAGCTTAAATACGTAGTGAACAGATTGTTGGCAGTTAATAACTGATATGCTAATTTTTCCGAAGGTGAAGTCATCAGCAGAAATATTTCATGATCTGGAGGACCGTATTCATGACCTGGAGAATGACTTGGAAGTGAGTCTGGTGGCTCAGAAGCATTTGAAGCTTGTAGCCCATCAGTCTGAACAGAAGATGCTGGCCTACCAGAAGTTTGTCAATGATTTGTGTCTTGCATTGTCACAGAAGGGTGTTGTTCGAGTAATAGATGGCCAAGGAACTGAGGCAAGTTATAATTTATATAAAACAGTTTCTTCTAAACTTATTTTGCTGCTGAACATCTTGGCTTTGGAAAAACTGTACTGACTTGCAGACTAGTAAGCCACATCTATTAAGCGTTAAATGTGGAACACATTTATGCTGATCTAAAATCAAAGGAAATTCGAATAAAACACATACAAGGTTTCAAGTGACACTGTTTATGGCTTGCGTGGTTAATGAACCATAATTTTATACGTCCTTTGGGTTCCCTTCTTAACATGATTAGTGAGTGTTTTGTAAATATTGTTTACTGGCAGCAGTGTGAATGCAACATATTGCCCAACTCAAACACCTTCCTGTTTCTGTCAGTGGCATAATATTGCATATTCAAAAAATCTGTAAAATTAATCTTCGTCATTAGAAAAGATTTCTCCTGATTACCCATGGGTTGCATGGAGAACGTTTTGGGGTCACTAGTTTCAGTGAATGTTCAGGTACTTGCACCATGTGTCATGATCAAGTAATTAACGTTCCTGATTTAGATTTTTTATGAGTTTTTCCATTCCCTCTAGGCAAATACTGGGAGAGTACCTCAATTTAGACCATGACTGCCACATTGTACGTCTTTTTGAATTTAATGTTCTGTTATCATTCTGTCATTAAATGTGATAGTGTAAATAAATTTTGCATAAGAATTCAGTTGCTCGTTGTTGTTGTTGTTGTTGTTGTTGTTGTTGTTGTTGTTGTTGTTATTATTATTATATTCTTTTTTTTATTTTACAGTATCCTTTTCCTGTTTAATCTGGCTGTCCTGCTGGATTTATTTTTCTCTTCAGTAGCTCAATACACAAGTCAAAAATAGAGAAGAACTTAACCATTATTTTTCGCATTGCATTCCATACTATTGTACTGTTGTCAGTGCAAGTCACAACCATAAATATACAAGATGTACTTAAGTCAGTAGTTTATTAGAAAACACAAGTGTGTTCAATCAGATTCTGTCATCATCAGGAGGGTTTCTTCTGAAAATGTGTGGCTACTAAAGTTTTCATTTATATTTAAAATCTTGAAACTGCACTTAGTCACCTAAACTTTAATATCATACTGGTGTCTTACTTCTTAAAACGTGATTGTGAACTTAGTCTGTATGAAAACCAGCAGTGATACTTAAAATATCTATAAAGTAATAATAAAATAGTCATTTAGTTTTCCTGTGCTCACACTTTGGTTTTCTGAAAATATTATAGTGTTTGTTGATAACATTTCATATACAGATGTTGGTGAAACAAGTTTTGAACCCTGAAACACAAACAGATGTAACAGAGGGGCACCCTCATCAGAATACTGCAGAAATATCTCACAAGGACCCCATCCTGAATTCTGGAATTGGCTCTCAACCTCAAGTGATACATGAACTGCTTTTGTGTCTTGACTCAACCACAAAGGCTTGCAGCAACTTTTCTAGGAAGGTATTTTATTTGTCTCTTTTTTTATTTTAGTCCTCGATTTATTTTTTTGTTTTACATTAAAAGCCTTTACTTTGTTATGAATATTTTGAGAGTAGCTAAAGACATTTATGTATCAGTAATGAACTTGGATTGAAGGTATCTTTCATTGCAGTCAGGAGTCACTGGTGACTGAATCTCAGATGTCACACATTCCTTTTGTACTATACAACACAGCTGAACTCTTCTCCATTTCCTGGTCATAAATTTAGTGCAAGTTGTTTATTAATCCCAGTCTGATGTATGTTTGTTCAGATATGACTGAAGCAAATAGCCAGCAGCACACATAGATGTGTGGCACAATATTTTAGCATTATTTATTTTATAAGTTTTATGCACATCGATAGTTTTTTTTACTGAGTGTGTATACAAGGGCATATCTGAAAGTTCTTGAAGCAAGTCGCTAACGCAGTGTTTGCTTACGTTTGTTGTTGGTTGTTGGTGTACTCTTCAAAATAGCCCCCTTCTTGGTTTATGCAATGGGTCGTGTGTATTTCTGCCAATGCTGGAAGCACTGCTGGAACTGGCTTTTTGGAATCACATGTGGAATGGTCAGTGGTGTTTTGTGAATTTCAAGGATATGCTGAAAATGGCACCCTTGTAGCTGTGATTTCATTCTCCAGAACAAGAAGAAATCACAGGGGACCAAGTGAGGCAAGTAAGGAGGATGGGAGTTCTTTAGCAGTGAAAAATTGTAGCACAGACAAGGCAGTGTACATTGGCACATTGTTGTGATGAATCAACCAGACCTGGTTCTGCCATCATTCTGGATGTTTTTGGTAGCCTTGCTCCCTCAAAATTTGCAAAATCTGGTAATAATGCTGGTTTACCTTTTGGCCTGATGAACGGTGCCCTCACACTGAAAAAAAGACCTCTGGGTGGACAAGCTCTACCCTCTTCTGCTCATTCTGTGAAGATATGTGGCGAGTTTAAATTCATTGTATGAATACTACTTTGGACAATGCCCCATTATTCTAGTAGTTGGTGTCCTAGCTTTGTATTTTAAAAACTCTGGGAATTTCTTGACTAGGTCAAGAACTGTTAGATTCTAAAGGACTGTATTGTGTGGAGTGAGTGAATAAACAAGTGAGGGAGTCATTCAGTCTGGCCAGTGAGTCAAGTTTTAATGCCATTCGCAGCTTAGTCATCTGTGAGTTGAAAGTTGAAATGAAGAAATATTGTTGTTCCAGATGGAGTCTGTGAAGCACGTGGTGCAGTCTCTCGTTGCTGTTGTGTCTTGCAGGCAGGAAGGTGTTCCTGCCAATGACCCTTGTGAAGCTGCAAACCATTCATTGAATTTTGATTTTGAGCCACCGTCTAATGAAGCAGAAGCAGTTTGCTTGGTTGGTAATTCAGAACAAAAAGTGGGTGAGCTCACTGACAAAGGAGCAGAGACACCGCAGTTTCCTGATCACTGTGCAGAACCTGTCAGTGAGAAAGCACTCATAAATGTTGACAAAAGTTGCATGACTCCTTTGCTCCTGAGAAGCCATCTTCATTAGTTATTGGAGGCGAAGCTTTTAAGTCTGTCATTATTTGGTAAGTGGTATGTAATGTTGGACAGAAATTGTCATTATTTGTGGCTTGTGCACTGACGTTTCAGTATTGTCTAATGTGCATTTGTGTAATGGTTATTTTTTTCTTGTAGGTACTGAGGAAGATTAGATTCAGAAAGTTGAATATTCATAGACACTTTTTGAGTAAACAGGCTGTGATTTATTCCAACAAGATATTGTTCGTTAAGGAATTGAATTAAGTAGTATTAGTGCTAGGTAAATAGAAACATTTTTCTGTGATTTGGTACACGACTGGCAGTGATCATAGGCATAATTACTGCTACACGTTACTTGTGTATCTTCTAGCTTTAGTATAACGTCACCTCTTAAGGTGTAACATCAGACATTTAAGTTCATTGCATAATTTTGTTTGCATTGCTGTGACTGTGTTATACATTATATATTGTCAAATGTATGAAGACAATTTTGACATCAGTGGCTTGTGAGGTTTTGTACAAGAAAAATTGACTGTGGTGTCATTTGTGAAGAAATTATGAACCTCTGTTACCAGTCTTTGTTTATTATTGCAAAAGAAAATTCCTTTAGAATTCTTTTCAATACATACTAGTCCCTCTCCATACTAGTAAGTGTTTCCATAGCTGATAGTGTTTCTTATTGCTTGATTGTTATAAAATGGTGCCAGTTTTTGTTGCACACAAACTTAATCCACTTTATTAGTTGAACCGATGATGTAAATTGCATGTTTTGGACCTGATTGTATTATTTTAACTGATGATGTAACTCGCACAGTTTGGACCTCGTTGACTTCATTTCATTAATGTTTCTCAGTATTAGCAGTTTTGCGTGTAACACCATATCAAAACTTCTGCACAGTATCACTGGAAATAAGAATGAAGAATCCATGTTTAATTTTGATTTGCAAGAACAGTTCATGTCAGATAACCAGTGTTCATTGTACACATTTATTGGAAAACAAGGGCGATGACTGTACCAGCAGATCAAGCGTGGCAAGATGGAATAAGTGTCAACAGG
This sequence comes from Coptotermes formosanus, assembly GCA_013340265.1. NCBI lineage: Eukaryota > Metazoa > Arthropoda > Insecta > Blattodea > Rhinotermitidae > Coptotermes > Coptotermes formosanus. The sequence goes on along the minus strand of BLKM01011478.1, from coordinate 558,650 downwards.
GCTGCAGTTCATCAGTTTATTTTTTTAATTTCTGGTTTGAATGATCTTGTTTGTCATGTCAGTGCAATTTCTGAATAATTTGAATGTTCTGAATTAATGTTTACAGATGAACAATACATTATTTTATTGAAACGTGTCATCAAATGTTTAGTATGACTGCTTTGTATGTGGGAAGTCCAGCAATCAAAACTTTGGGCCTGGAGACTCTCCTGGCTGAGAGTTTTGGCTTTTATATGTCATTTTAGGGATATGCTCTGATAGCACCATAAAATAGGACGCAGTTTTCTCCCCTCACATCCTTTCCACTGTATCATTTACGGGACACACTATCTTTGATGCTGGCTAACCATTGTAGTTGATAAAGTGTCATTAAATACACAGTCTCAGTTTGTACAAATGTTTTGGAGGAGCATGCTTTCTCTTTGTTCAGTTATGACCTTCTGCCTGGAAGATTGAGGTGCTTTGTTATTTCAGAACGTTTGTAACTCACCAACCAAACTACATGATATCAAAATCCAGAAGACTCCAGTATAAATTTTTACCATTGTGAGAATCTTGTATATCATGAAGAACTTTTTGTTGTCAGGAGCTTGGACTTGTTCACAATTCATAGCTGAAATGGACATACACCCATGAATGGTGAACAATGATTTTTGCAGCATGGGATATCAGTTGACATAATTACGACCAGTCTGTGTCTCTCAGTTCAATTTCAGTCATTCCAATCACTGGCTTAACAAGGGTGAAATGTTTTGGTGTTGGGTTACCAACATTATCACAGTGCACAAGATATTAGGCTATTTCAGTGGTGTAGTTGGGGCCTGTGTTTTTGACTTGTGCTGCTGCCTTGCTGAATAATTGATGCCCAACATTTCAAGACAAAATAGTGGTCTCATCCTTAAGGGTTGCCACAGGGATGCAGTGCCACATTCCAGAGGAATGGAGACCTCAGTATCAGGGAACCATTATGTCTGAGTCACCAGATTCCTCTGAAGTGTCAGTATGCGTATGCATGACGTCACATCCCAGAAGACAGTTTTCATAGCAGTTTATCTTCAGGTAATACATATTTATGGTATGTAACCTTTTATGTTCATTAAAATAATTATCTGTGATAAACTGGTAGCTGCAGAGTGTGTGTTTGTGAAGTTATACCATTATTGCACAATGCAGATTACCATGTTCTAAACAGTTTTGAAATTGAATTTTATAAAATGAGTGTATTCCTGTGGCCAAATCCATGACCTGCTTCTTACTCAGCAACGGAAATGAAGAATAAAGGAGAGTGTGTGTTGCAATGAAGTGTGATGCTCTTTGTCTGTGAAGACTGCAAAATAAACTTCCAGTTGGAAGGGACTGAAGACACTCAGACTACTTCTGTGTCCATTTGTGTCTGTACATGTACCGTACTTAGCAGGGCCTGATTTTGATAATATTTGATATAAAAAGTTCCTGATAATATGTCTTACATAGTATGAAACTTAATTTGTGTAGACGTGTAAATGCATTTTTACATAAATATTGGTGAACGAGATAAACTTTTCATATAAAATTACAGTTTTACTAGAATTATCATTTTGTGTTCTGTGCATCATGTATATCATCATGTGTTCTGTGCATATCTGAATTTGACATCTTTTTCATGAATAACTATGAAGTGTTTAAATGACTGTCAAAATATATTTTTCTTTATGTCTTATTATAGATAACAGAACAAAATTATAATATGCAGATAAATAATAAATTCTTTGAGAATTGGCAGGTTCAAATGTTTGGAAACTGCAGCAGCAAATCAAAATCGAATTCACAGCAGGTAAAATTCTGAAAATACTTGCTGACATTTGGTTTATTATTGTGTTTTCTGATATCCCATCTAACAACCTGGACACTTAAAGAGATAACACTGTAATATTGTGTTTAGGTGTAAGGTTTTGAAATCTTTGCCCTTTTGGGATGTTGCACAGCGGAGATTGGTAGTTAAGTTACCGACATTTCGGGACAGCTTGTTGGTCCCATGTTCAAGAAGGTCTCATTTACATTATGGCAGAAGCCTGAAATTACCCATGTAAGATTTTTTTTCTCTTACTGTAATGGAAGAACATAGATTGAAGGTGTTTCAGCAGAGGGAGTTGTGGAGAAGATATGTACACAAGAAAAAGGAAATAACAGGAGGACTGAGAAGATTACATAGAGAGGTACTTTTTAATATTTATGGCTTAGCAAATATTATTAGGGTGATAAAATCTAGGAAAATTAGATGGTTGATGCCAGAACGCATGATTATCACTAGCTGTCCTGAATAACTTCAGATTTCTTGGTCTGGATTAGCAGAAGCCTTTTTTACCTTGATATTTTACTGTCTCTGCCAGACTGGTTGGCTGTTGTGATGTATCTGGTCACAAGGTAAAAATATGTAAAAAAGTTTTCTTATTGTAATGTCTTTATCCTGTGAAGGACCTTGCATGCCTACCAACTGCGCACTGCATGTATAAACATAACACGATAGCCAAGAATAGTTGGCTCTAAGTTGTACAGTCTGTATACTATGAAAACTGAGACCTTGTATTTTTTAAAATTTTCAGCAACTTTTGAGTATTTGGTATATAATAATGCTTTTCTTATTTGTTTAAGTAAAGCAAGAGACATAAAACTTACATGATTGAGGGAATGGAAGAATTGTGTTCCATGCTGTTCCTGTTTGCCGTGTGTTAAATTTTCCTGTATTGTGCACTTTACAAATAGTTATTTAATTATACTAATCATTAATATTTAGCTGGGTGGAATGCCGTTCACTGGTTTCATACTATAAACATCTTCAGTATGATGGTTGTCATTTTTCAGCATATTAAATTAGTGCCATTTCCATTTATTTTGGTATATGAAACACAGTTACATTCTGAGATAAGAAAAATCTAACATTTGGAAGATATACTCTGCATAGAAAGTAATCACACATCACCAGCGATCTTTGCTTTATGTAACAGCTACAGAAGAAATCCTCTTTTGAAGGCACTCTTTTTGTCTTCTGTTAAACCGCAAGTATGCTTACAATATGTAGTCACTTTGCAGGTTTTCTTTTTCACATGCTAAATTTAGTCGCAATAGGACAGTCACTTTTTGTGAAGTCAGAGCTGCTAATTAAGAGGTTGTTTGTAAGTCAATACAAGCTGTGAAGGTCAGAGTGTCTTTATTTCCTTCTTTCAAATGTCCTTACAGAAAATTTGGTAGGTTAGCAGTGAACAGCTTTCAGCCACATGGACTTGCCCTGTGTATAGAGACTGCAGTGTCCCCAGGTTTCCTGTTGCCTCTGTCCTGGAGCCAGTGTTAGGTCTATTCTTAGCCTGCCTGTTGTTTAGTTGAGAGCTGCCCAGAATAGCAACAGCAGACTGTGTACTGTAAGAGAGAAAGAGCATGTTCTTGTCCTGCTTGCTGTAATGATTTGCACGTTGAAATTATGTATCTCTGTTTGGTGCTTGAGTATATTGGGGTAATGGCATTTGTAACACAAGGAGGAACATGAAAATTAAGCTTTTGGTAAAAATAAAGTTAGTAATTTAGGAATAATGCAATTTGTGGTATTGTATGCTTTTAGATAATTCTCATTTCATGTTTAAACAAAGGAAGAAAGAAGGAGAGATGCTAATGTGAAGGTAATGTTATCATTTACACCAGTGAAATAATTTTTTTTGAGCTATGAAAGTAAAACAAGCAAGTAACCAGATGCTGCAAGTTGAACTCTACCTATATAATACAGTATGTTAAATAAGTAAGAGTTTAGGTTCAGCAGTGGGTGTGAATAATACTGTCTTCTGGTGTGTGACGCTGTGTAGTCTGGTAGCAGCAGGTTACTCTGAAACGTCGGAAAACATTTACCAGACTAGCGGGCATCATATACCAGACAGTATGACTCTTCATATGGTAAACAGGTGCATAAATGCCACACTTCTCCATTACAGCCACTTCAGTTGTGTCTTTTCATTGATAAGAATTTGAAATTGCACAGTTTAGTTTCTTAGTTAACAAATGAAATTTGAATTTTCATGTAAGCACACAGGCAATAAATTGAGTACCATACTTTAATAGCCAGTGAGATGTGGTGTAATCATCAGTTTTCAATTAAAATCTTTCAGTTGTGATGTACTTTATGATTTTTTGTGAAAAGTTTTATCAGGGTAGGTTGTGTGTTAGGGGAATTGTAATTTAAAGTACTTCTCTTCAGTTAAAATAATATGTTTAAACCTGATACTTAACACTATATGTAAGGATATATTTGAAAGGAATGTGGATGGTCTTCACAAACAGAAACCAAATATTTTTAACATTGTGTATAAAAAATACGATAATAGTAAAATTTAGTAATCTAAGCACATTAGTCATGTTCAGATAAATTGAAAAAATAGAATCATGACCACATGTCTGTTTTTATCAACAAGAATATGCTGTTAATTTAAAAAAAAACAGATACTGCAGCTGTTGTAGACATTTTTCCATACAATACTTATCTGACTTCATAATAGAAAGTTGCAACTTTGATTCAATACTATGCACTACTGCATTTCAAATTTAAAATTGTGTGGCATAATATCTTCTGTCTGCCTGTCTGTTTCTGTCTCTCTCTCTGTTTGTCTCTCTAGATTTCTCTCAGACACAAACATTTTTTTCTTTTTGCTGTAACTGTCAGGGAAGACTTAATTTATTCTAAGGATGTTCTTAATGATGAAAGAGACCCTCATCTGTTTCTCATGTTTGCTTTTTGTTTTGAAAGTGAATGTATTTATATCTGCATTGACGAGATAAACTGGCTTTGGGTCACTCAGAAACAAATGGTGACACTAAGATGTTATTTTAAAACTGTTGACATTTATTGGTCCTTTCTAAGGATGAGTTTACTTTTAAGTCTTTAAATACCTCTGTTATCCGTGAGAAAAATTTCTACAAAAGGATAAACCACTCTTTGCAAAGAAACTACTTTGATTTGTCTAAAATTGCTTTTTGTAAAGATTTTAATTTAGAAGTAGACAGATTAGAAAATTCTTATTTTATAAACCAGATACTGCAATGTGTTTTATTGCATCAACATAATCTCACAATCTTGTAGTTCTTTGTTCCAGAGCAGTGACATCAGTTGGAAGTTCAGTGCATGTGATTCTATTTATAAATCCATTGTCTAGGAGCAGTGAGGTGAGTGTGCGTATTTATGTGACACTGCGTTACCAGCCACAGTAAGACACACCAGACTGTGCTGTGACGTAGAAGATCACATTGGTTTCTTGAAATTCTGCCATAAGCAGGAACCAGAAGCAAACTGACTTGAGAGGGGCATACACAGCAGCTGGCCACTGTATTGCACCTTGTAAGTACACCTTGTAAGACTGGGCAAATTGCTAATATTCACCTTCTGAAACAGAGTAATATACAGACTTTCAGAAAAAATACATTATTGATATAATATTTAGTCCCTATAAAAGTATTCTGTCACAGCTCAAATTATTTTTAAGACTGCTGACAGTGGCAATGTAACTTATGTTTTCTATTTTTTCTTTTCTTTTTAATGAATGTTCATTTTGTAAAAGTGGTGATTTTGGTTGATTCAATGGAAACAAACTCCAGAAGGCTGCAATGCCCATCCAAGACAAATTGTGTCTGGTCTGGTAGTCTAAGCAGTCTAACTTTTTACATAGGCATTATGTTGTATAAAAGCAAGTGGTGGCTTGTGTGTAATTTTTTGTAGTGGGGTACTTCTACAAAAAAGTGTAAAGTAAAATCTCTAATTTGTAATACATTTTAGTATTATGAAGTGTGGGTATCAGTGATTCCAGAATGAAACAAGCCATGTTATACCAAAAATTTTCAAACCATTACTGTACCATTCACTGAGAAAGTTGGTTCAAACAGCAACAATTATAATGTGAGAGACATCTTGTTCAAACCTCAGGTCAATACTGGATATCCTGATTGACAATTTCTTTATGCTTCTCAATCTGTCTAAGCAAATCCTGGGATAAAATCTTAATTCAGGTCAAAACAATTTCCACATAATTCCCAATTCTTCATCACTAACTATCCTGTGATTTACTGCTGTATAGTCTGAGCTCCTGATAGTGCCATGAAATAAAACATAAATAGATAAATGAAGTAAGTGTAATATTTTGATTTTGCTGACAGTACAGTACAGTCACTCTTGCTTGAGAGCATGTGTGTGTTGTCATCAGCCTCCACATTGTGACACTTTACTAATAGCTAGAGTGCTCTATAAAGTTTGGTACCAGTATTAACTCTGCCTAACATAGCTAAATCTCTTGCATTGTTAGTCCATAGTTTTGATAATTTTTAGGCATGTTCACATACTCACGAACAGCACCTATTCTCTTTGTTATGTCTGTCCATCCATCCATCCATCCATCCATCCATATATATCAGCTTGACTTCCACTGGACAAATTTTCTTGACATTTGATGCTGGGGACCTCTATAAAAATCTGTTGTGAAAATACAGATTTGGTTAAAATCAGATGAAAATATTGTGTACTGTACATGAACACTTAAGTATGTTTTGTTGTTGCCAGTGACATAAAGTCAACATGAAAGCACTCTTGTCAGCAACATGTAGGGGAACAATTCAAAATGAACACATGATTGCATTTCTGTGGCAGTGTTTTCAATATTGATCACATTTTGAGCTTGCCCATCTTGGATATGAAGTCTCAGTTCATTCCTTACAGAGAATACTTAATGCAGACTGTGTTCTCTGTGGGGCACTAACTGAGTATTTGTGTGTTATGACAGTCCAAGACCAAAGTATGTTTGTATGGTTGACAGCAACATAAAATTGCCACATAATCAATCTATTCGAGCCAAAAGGTGTTAGGCTGTTGGGACAGCAGGTGATATATCAGCAGTACAAAATATTCTATACCTCAGAAACAGTACTGAAATATTACATTGTTGTGTTTTAATGGCAATAGTGGTTACACGAAAGCACCAAAGTGCTATGTTGTATATATATTGCCTATCTTGTTCCATTCATACCTGTGCTGAGAAGTGTTAGTCACACCTTTATTCTAGCTCCTTTCTCCTTCAGTGTACTACAAAAACAAAGTAACATTCTTCATGGGGCAGCCACACACTCAAGCAGCTCTATAAAACCATTGCTTGTTAAAATAGTATTTTTTGTGCTTATATAAACTACTATACATAGCTTGAGTGGCTTGTATGACCAGTCTGTTTGGTCCAAATATTATTTAATTTCTTGCCTTTTCTTCCTACACTTCACCCATTTATCTTATTTTAAATAGACTTGGCCCTGCTCATGTGCAGGTCATTCTGAGTCAGTATGTACTCATATGCTTACAGTGTTATTGACACAAAACACTAAAACGTGTGAAATTAAAAGGTAAACACATTCACCTACTTTTATATGTGCCTACTTTATCTCAGAAATGGATAACATGACAAAGAATGTGTTATTCCACCGTAAGTGGTCATCAACTACAGTGGTAATAGAGAAAGTGTCACAAGTTGTCACAAATACTGCAGCATGTTCCCATGATCAGTTTGTAACCTATTCATCAAATAAAGAAAGTGGATTCACTTCAGTAATATTTTCTACTTTCTCTTACAGACTGTTTTTTGTTGCTTTAAAATGTGTGATCAAACTTAAGGTACATATTCATAGCTTGTCATAAGTATGCAGGAAAATTAATATTTCCAATGTGTGACAAATTTCAACAAGTTACTCATACAGAAGCTAATAATTCGTAAGAGATGGCAAAATTCACATATTTTGGAACAACAATAACGAATCAGAGTTACATTTACAAGGCAGCTCACAGCAGATTAAAAGCCTTAAATTTCTGCTACAAGTCAGCTAGAAATTATCATTTTTGCATGTTATGTTATAAAGACTGAAATGTGTAAAAATATGTATAATTGTACCTGTTGTTTTATATGGATATGCAACGTGATCTCTTATGTAAGGAAGGTATGTAGGTTCAGGGTGTTTGAAAGTAAAAGTAACAAGTTTGTGGAGAAAGTGGTGCATGAGGACTAGACTTATTGTGTTCAGCATGAGGTACACTACAGGCCCTCTTCAACATAGTAATGAACCTTCAGATTGTATACTTGTCAAGAATTGGTCTTGATTAACTGAGTGCATGCTGATTTCTCAAGAAAGATCCGTCTACGTGGATTTATTTAGCTAGATGAACCAGGAAATAGGTTTCATCTGTTATTTTGTCTTGCAGTTTGACAGTGGCACAACTATTAGAGAGGACGTCACTGAAGTATGGGAAATGCGCCTAGCCAGGAACAGGAGGAACCTGACCCATGGTGGCAGCCAAACCCACTACGGCATTCCAGTACACAAACTGTAAATATATGATGACAGGATTTCCATTCTAGAAAACTAATATACTGACTTCTAGACACAAGACCATTTTTGAACGTTTGATAAGAAATTCAAAGGCTTGTTACCACTTCTGCAAAAACCTTCCACTGTACTGTATGTTGAGGCAGTACAATCCATTTCACATCCAAAGAACCCATTTCTATAAAGTTTGTTACAGTGTTATTCTTGTGTTGACTGTTCAGTCTGTGAAGTTGTTTTCCCATGAGATTCTCAGCTATAACTTTGGTTGTATTACTTGTATTACCTGATACACTCTACATGTTCTTCTTATCTCAAGCTGCTGGGTGTACTGGAACTTACAAGCACCCCATGCTGTCACAGTACATCACGTTTATCCGTAACATTTTTTGTTCTGTATGCTATTGTTTGAGCTGTGTTAACACGAGTAGAGTGTTAGTTGCTTGTTGAAAATAAACTGTTATGTCATTGGAGGCTTTTTGGGTGTGACTCAAGATTGCAGTCAAGTGAACTGCAATCCTGTGTTGTATGTTGGAAGTCCTAGGTTCTAATATTGGCCTAGAGACCAGCTGTCCTCACTGAGTCCTTTTGTGGTTTTCTCATTCCTTCCACAAATGCCAGGATAGTGTCTGAAATTAGGCCATAATTGCTTCCTCCCACATCATTACTAATCAATCCTGTTGTACTGTCTGAAGACATATAGTCAGATGTATTGAAAATGTTTTTAAGTAAATCATGAATAAATAAGTAAATTGTGGATGTGACGAGGCAGAGCATATAATGTCAAGCTTCCCCTGCCTTAATGTCCTTAGAAACCAAGACTGTGGGAACAGGATTGTGGTTGTATAAACATTTTATCTTATGTGGCAGTAAAGAAACTGTAGGGAGGTTAGGAAAATGTCTCAGACATTCTCCACAGTGTGTAGCCACATGACAGTGTATGCATCATTTTGTAGTATATCATGAATGTTGTACTGCAGTTCTGACTGTGGTGGACCATGATCTTCCACTATATCAAGAAGGTAATGAAAAAAGACATCTCTGCATACCAGGATACAAGTACTTCCCTAGGTAAACTGTGTAGTGATATTACATGCTCAGCAAAGATGTGTCTTTTGGTCTTTTTGGTTGACTGTCAGGTTTCACGTTCATAAGATACAGCAGAATACCCTCTCAAAGGTTAGAAGATTTTTTATGCATTTTTTAGTTTATGCATAATGTAAAATTAGATTTATAAAATTTTATGAGTTGAATACATTTCAAATATAAATGTACATTAAATTTGGTATCATGATGTTTTTTTTCTTCATTTGCCACCCCTTCCTTGAAGTTAAAATATAGAGGTGTGGTGTATAAATCTTTTCAGTTATCTGTCAAACAGTATTTTGCCCACTGCTTTGTCTGTGATGTAATGAATGGACACAAAATATTACAGAATTGCTTATGATTGAGTTGAAGGAGCCATGGTGTATTTAAAGCATATAATGTTCTGCAAATCATTTGATGTTCCCACAGCAATTTTATTGAGGATTCAGGTCTTCTGGGATGTGATGCTGTGTTGCTGGGTTAGTGTTCCCCTGCCTTTGGAAGGCATGCATATGTTCTAAACTTGGGGCAACACTAACCCAGCAGCACAGTGTCACGTCCCAGAAGGCATGAATCCTCCATATACCATTCTCCATTAACACAGTTCATCTGAGATAATGAATTGTGGAAAATGTTTCAGAATCGTCACCTTTCTTGAACCCCTGATTACATACAAGCAGGTTGTAATGTTTTACATGGATTGTCACAGACAGATGTCCTGGAGCCGAGTGTCACAGCCTCTGACAGACATGTACACGGAACCATCAGACCATGTGAAGAGGTGAGATTATTAGAGAAAACATGGCAACAGAGGGAACTGACGCTGGGACAAACCATCCAACACCTTGCAGAAGAGAATATGCGACTGGCTATTGCAAGACAGACTGCTGAGAAGGAAATGGCAGAAAAACATGCAAAGCTTGAAGCAGAACTGCAGCATACATCTGAAGAACTGAACAGACTACGCACTGAAGCAGAAAAAACTCAGCAAGTGTTTGAGAAACTCCACACCCAGCTGCAAGCAGGTAGGGAGGACAGGCAGATGATTACCTTAGAAATGGAGCGAATTAGGTCTGCTTTTGATGCAGAAAGAGAGGCAAAGGAAGAAATGATTACTGAAATGAGGAAACTACGGGAAGAACGGGATGAAAATAGAAGGGAAGTGGAAAATATTAAGGAACAGTTGATGCATGAAAGGAAAGTAGTGGAAGAGACAACAACAATGCTTAATGTGGAAAGGGAAGAGAAGAACTGTGCCATAAAAGAATCAGAGAGACTGAGAGATGAATTGAAAAATGTGAAGAGACCATTGGTTGCAACGACGATTGGTTTGCAACCACAAGATGTGCCACAGCAACAGGAGTTACATGCAGGTGAAAGTGCTGGGACTGAAGGGCCTGCATTGAGGCGGGTACGGAGTCCAGAGGTGAAGGCAGAGCTGGAGAGGTTCCAAGCAGAAATGGGTACAATAAGAGAAATCCGGCAACGAGTAATGCATGCTGTTTCCTCAGAAATGGAGAGATTAAGGACGGAATTGAATGTGGAACGGGAAGCTCGACAGCAGTTGGAACAGACTGTGCTGCATACTGGTAGCAGTGAAAAATCAAAAAAAGAAGAGACATTAACTTTAGAATTGGCACAAATACAGCAGAAAATGAGAGCTGACAAAAAGAGACTTAAACAACTAAGTCAAGAAAATGAAAGGCTGCAGTTTGAATTAGACAATGGACGCCAGATTCTCACAGAGAGAACTGAAGATCTAGAAAAGCTGCAAATGCAATTGGAATGTGAACGTGAACAATTCCAGAATCAAATAGTGGCCCTTAAGGAGGTGGCAGCGATAAGCAAACAAATGGTGATAATAAGGGAAACTCAGGTTGCACGGTTGAAGGAGAAGCTGAAGGAAATTGAAGCTTCAGTTACAAATAAGGTGCATGAGAAATTATCAGTAGATCTAAAAGCAGAATATGAATCTCAGATGGAGAACATTCGTAGTTTGAAGGGTCTGTACGAGGAGCGTATGAAAGTTATGCTTTCAGAGAAAGAGAAACTAGTTCAAGATTCTGAAGAGAAATCTCAGCATCTACAAGCAGAAATGAAGAAGTCAGCTGAGTTTGAACAGCAACTGGCAGAAATGAAAGTGTCCCTGTCACAGAAGGAAGAAGAAAATTCAAATTTACAGATACAGCTTGATGATTCTTATGATAAGAGTCAAGGTCTGGCCAATGAGCTATCGCATATCAACAACCTGTTCACACAGATGTTAGTTGGAAGCACTTCATCAGACATGGATCTTGACAAACTCACGAGATTGCTTCAGGAAAACCACGATCTTATCACAGAAATAACCATCAAAGAAGACTCTAGCGAAGCTGCTGCCGTTTTACCAAAACTGCTGTTAGATCTAGTGACTCAAGTTGACAGTGGTACTGCTTCAGCATCAAGCTCTCCAACAGGCGAACGGATAGATGATAATCAAGTGGAGTTAGATACGCAGACCTCTCCACTTCTTCATGACCTTACTGCTGAAGATGTGCCTGAAGTCAACAGTAAAAGTTCTGAAGAATGTGCCACTAGTATAGCAGTTGAGGATATAGCTCTCAATCTACGCAAAGTATGGAAGGTTCTCATGGAGCTCCTTAGTCATCACGTACCTCCTAGTTGTGTTGGAGAACATGATGATAGTAAAAGCAGTTGTTATAAAAGTGTTGACACACCATCGGGTCCTCGTCTGGTCATAAGTGTTAGCAAAACTTTTCTCCATCTCAAAGACTTGATTTTAGAAAAGAAATCACTTCAAAAGGAGCTGACTCGTTTGAAACAGTTGAATGGACACTTGGAGTCCAAGCTGAATGATCAGGAGCACAAACTGTCTCTGGTATCATCTGAACTACGGAAGACGTGGAATGTTGTTGATCTCATGCAAACCCAGCACCAGCAGCTGCACACTCATGAGAAGATACTACGCTATGAACTTCATGAGAAACGCAAGATGCTCAATGAATTGAAGCAGGAGTTGGAATACTGCCGCGAGAAGTGGGAGCGTGCCCGTCAGAAAAACTCAGAATCTGAAGAGGAGTGGAGGAAACTCAGAAAGGAGTTTGCCTCACGTAAAAATCAACCCATCGACTTGCTGAACAACTCAGGTGAGAGTGGATTTTCTGATGAGAGAGGAGATGAGAGCTGTGAAGATGATGATGATGATGATGATGATGGAATCTGTAAGGGCACTGGACAGCTGAATCCAGGGATTGAGGATCTTTCCAATCTAAGTGATGCTTCAGGGATTGTTCGTACCTCATCTCCATTAGATTCCAATCTCCCACAGCCATGTTTGTTACTTGGTTCGTCAAATGTGTGTGAAGCTAATATGTCAGGTGGTGCATGTGGACAGTCAGAGCTAATACTACATGAACCCACCCTATCAAGAAGAGAGACAATACCTGAATCTTCTCCTGCTTGTGAACATACAAATATATTAAACCATTCTGAACCTGAATTAGCATTAGATTTAGAAACTGTATCATTTCCTAACTCAGGATGCTCAAATTCTGAAAGTGATGTTCATCAGGAGACATATCACATAGAGCAGCAGTCAAATTCAACAGGCATGTGCTGTGAGACTTTCGAGAATAACATGAAACAAGAACATGCATCAGACTGCAGATTGGAGCCACCAGTCATTGGTGATTGTTCCACAATTTCATTAATAACATTGTTAAAACAACAGCTGTCATTCTTTTCTAGGAACCTTGATTATGTAACAGCAGGGGCTGATGACATCTCAGGACATAATCTGCAAGCTCTAGAATCTATATTTTCTTTACCTCCTATTCAGATTCCAACATCTTTAAATGATAATATTACAAAACAAGATCATGTTCAGTCTCTTTACTGTTATGGACAAGGAGATTCACTTCATTTCAGTTCATTACCTCAGTCACCATCTCTGTCCACAATGCCAGATCTTTCTAATGATGATAGATTCACCAAGTGTGTTTGTTCTACTGTTAAATCTGAACATAAGATGGTGTCCGGTAAAACAGAGTCTCTAGAAGAAAACAGTACACCAACTGAGTCTTTGTTAGAAAATGTAACTTTGGAAGACAAAAATAGTACAACTACTTGTACAACAGATAAAAGTAGTCTGTTACAAGAGCCAAGTGATGAAAATAAGTCGTGTTATCAACTAAATTCTTGTGAGAAATCAAGCAGTTCTGAGAAATTAGGAGCTGTGGAGTCTCTTCAACCTTTGAAGGTAAGCAGGACAGCTGAAGAAATTGCAGAAGCCCGTGCAGCTAGGCTCAAGAGGCTGGAGGAGCAGTGTCAGCAACTTTACAACAAAGTTACTAGGACGACCTATCGTAGCAGTGCACTGTGTAATAGGTTGGAAGAGTTACATGAGCAGTACGGAAGCATGACCAATTCAGAAAGTAATATTCCTGTTCCACCTCCCATGCCGCTTGTTCTTAAGGCTAGGCGTATTCCAACATCTGTGCCACTGACTGAAAGAAATAACTTGGGAGAATCTGTGCTTCCTGCCACTACTGCCTCATCATCATTCCTACAGACTCCTTTCGTTATGGAGCCACCAACAAATGCAGAACAGAATGAAACAATTTATTCAAGAGAAACTGCAGATACAAGTGGTATTCCTACACCCCCTCCATACCCTCACAGACCAGAGTTTTCTAACGATGATAAATTCACTGAGTGTGTTTATTCTGCTGTTAAATCTGAACCTGAGTTAGTATCGGGTAAAATAGAGTCTCCAGAAGAAAACAGTACACCAACTGAGTCTTTGTTAGAAAACATTACTTCAGAAGATAGAAATAATACCACTCGTACAACAGATGAAAGTACTTTGTTACAAGAGCCAAGTGATGAAAATAAGCCGTGTAATAGACAAAATTCTTATGAGGAATCAAGCAGTTCTGAGAAATTAGGAGCTGTGGAGTCTCTTCAACCTTTGAAGGTAAACAGGACAGCTGAAGAAATTGCAGAAGCCCGTGCAGCTAGGCTCAAGAGGCTGGAGGAGCAGTGTCAGCAACTTTACAATAAAGTTACTAGGACGACCTATCGTAGCAGTGCACTGTGTAATAGGTTGGAAGAGTTACATGAGCAGTACGGAAGCGTGACTGGTACAGAAAGTAATATTCCTGCTCCACCTCCAATGCCGCATGTTGTCAAAGCTAGGCATATCCCAACATCAGCGCCACTGACTGAAAGAAATAACTTGGGAGAATCAATGCTTTCTGCCACTACTGCCTCATCTTCATTCCTTCAAGCTCCTTATTCTAGAGGGCTACCAACAGGCACAGAACAGAATGAAACAAATTATTCAAGAGAAACTGCAGAAACAAACAGTATTCCTACACCCCCCCCATTCCCTGACAATTTGCATCCAAGGCAAACCCAAATCAGTGATGTGGAAGGACAGTCAGGAAGCACTTCTATTCCTACACACCCTCCACTTCCTCACGTTCTCAGAGGAAGACTGCTTTCAACGTATTCTGTGCAGTCACAGAGTAGTAATTCAGAATCACATGATGGCACAGCACACAGTGCCGACGAATCTACGACACAGCGAATTCCAAGCATCATGCAGACACAAGAAGAAATGTTAGACGAAACCTTTACAAATGATGGAAACCATTCAGATTCAAATTTAAAATAGAACACCATGATTGTAAGTTACATCTGAAAGTGAATATAAATTTACTGGTACTGATCAGATGATTTGGAAGATACCGGCTGAAAAAGAAAGCTAAATAAACATTAAATAAGAGCATCTACAATATCTGCAAAACATAAACATAAAGTTTGGTCATTACTTTCATAACAGCTAATTTAATTAGAAATAGCAACCTTTATTCTAGCTTTGACATGCACGTGAGATACATATGATGTAACTGGAGGACCGGTACTGTTTAGTACAAATGGTTATATTGCTGTAAATACAGTTCAGTATTCATAAAAATGACATATTTTTATATTGCTTGTAACTGAATGGTAGTAAGATCTTGTAGACATGTCTGTGATCTTGTTTGATGTATTAATTTCTTGCACATACACAGTGCAGCACAGCACTCTCTGTTTTGTTCAGACAGATGACTTCATAACATCAATGTCACTGTTGATATTAAATAAAAGCAATTAACATAAATGTTGCTATAATGCAATAAATTTATTTGTACCAAATTTCTTAAATGGCATTTGTGGAAGTAAGTTTGTTATGTTTACATATTTTATTATGTATGTGAACACAAAATATTTAAAACCATATTGTGGTAAATCTAATCTATAAATACAAAACATATTATGGCCAGAAATATAAATTTGTGTGTTGTTATGAACCAGTTATACCTAATATTCCTTGTGTAAAGTATGATAAGTGGCCTCCTTGTTAAAACCCAGTCTCTCCTAAAGTTCAGTGTCTATTATTTAATATCCCCATGAAGTTTTGACATCAGAATGGAACCAAGAATATTAGATAAAATTCTGAAATTTCATATACAGTTATTGTTTAACTCCACTTGTTCATCAAATGATGAAATGTGTGGCTTGACGACTGTATTTAAGATACCAAAGCAAGACCGCTGGCATGATTTTTTGCAAGGTGGTGCACATTAGCTGTATGTGAAGCGACCAGATTCTCTAATGATCAGTGCTGGACAAGATAGTAACATGGCTGTCATTTAATCGAACTCCATAATGAATCCTTGTACTAAAACTGTAGGAACGTTACAAAATTGAGTTTTCTTTGTGTAGATTTTTATTGTTTGATTTACTAAGTTATTAAACATCACAATCCCAAGGTGGTGTAAGCGCACAATCTTGCTGCCAGCGTCCCTGTACCAAGTGTAAAATACGTAGTGTAATGTGGTAAAAATGCAGAGTAGAGAGTTAAAATATTTTAATTCATTTTACGATATGGTCAACTTCGTGTATTTGCAACGTCAGTTTGTAATTTATACTCGTTTATAATGACCCAGGAAGGACCGAAACATGTAGGAGGGAAATTGTAGACAGGGATTTCTCCTCTATAAAGTGTATGTGTTGGTTTCTTTACTGCGTTTGTGCAATAAAGTACGCGGTAATATGCGACGCTACAAAATGCTGAAATACGTGGCATATGTTACAAGTACCTGAATAATGCATATAACGCGACGCTGTTTGCAGTAAATTCTGTTAATATCATATCGCTGTAAAGTGCAGCCGTAAACAGAACAGAAGGTTTCGTAACTTCTGAGTCAGTCAATGAAATGCCTGCTGCTCCTTACCCTTATTTTTTCCAAACGCTTTACAAAATCTGAAAGCGGTGCTTTGTCGTTTTAACGGGAACATTTTAGTTAACATCAGTTGGAAGAAAAACGTGATGACTGCAGTTTTAACTAGAATTTTTAAGGTCACAAGCTGATCACCCTTAGATTTCGGAAGAAACTGTTTGTGAAATACCCTGTGGGTACTGGCAAGGTAAAGGCACATGAAGGATTTGAAGAGGGAAGAGATGTAGAGTCCACATGCTTAGTTCAGTTCAAATCAGTCGTGAATGCAGTGCAGTGAATGTAGCCCCTGTGACATACTGGGGTAGACGCGAAGACAGGACGGAATAGCAGCACAGAGAAGCGGTAATATATACCTACAAACAAGTTGGTGCATTTGTTGGTTTACTTTAAACAAGTTTTGATCACGTATGAAGTGCAGTAGTCTGAGACACCAGTAACCATCAAATAGTGCCCTTTCTTCGAATATAAAACACAAAACTGCAGGTGCCTTATCAAGCATGGGGAATCTGGTAAGTGAAACTTGATACGTAATTAACCGAAGCTTTCGTAACATTTATTTGTAGAATATTTACCACTTCTATAGTAGTACGTACTGGTTACATACCGAACAACATAAAAAATTAATTTGTATTGGACAGTTAGTATACAAAAATAATAAAATTATTTTCATCTCTCAGAAAGGCTACGTAACGGAGAAATTACAGGGGGAATCTATTAAGATGAAAGTTTAAGTGTTGTATGCACAGCGTAAAACCATCACTCAGTAAATGTATTAATTTTCTGTAAAAACGAATTGAAATAGAAACAACGCACACTTCAGTTCGTATTATCTTTTAAACAATACACCATATTGCTTTACATTATGCATGTCATCGCTAATTTCTGCCGCAAGCCAACCACATGATGGCTAAACAAAACATAGAAGCCAAAGACTGATTTGTGCCTTCAATAAATTATCGTAGATAGTTTCAAGAATCGGCTGTTTAGAACTTTCGAAACTTCTTGAATAGATCCATCTAGAATCAACCACAGATAACGGAAAGATTTGCGCCTAGTGTGTGACGAAAAGTTACTTTAAGGGCCTTTACACTATAGATACTTTCTTCCACACACTGGGCACAGCACCGACTTTGCACTTTCAATATATTTTTTTTTCAATCTGCCTTAGATATTTGATATCTTCCATGTTTTCAGCTAATCCCTCTCCCCTGGATGGTGTACGATGCAATGCTGAAAATTGGTCTTGAAAATACTGCTTTCTGTGGACAGTTTTTGGGTTATATTATTTGAAAGGATCAAGAATATTTAAAAACATTTAAACCGCTATGCGTACTCATTTGGTCTCAACGTCATTATTGTTAAAGTTGTAATATTGACAAGAAATACTTATATTGCAAGGAACCTTTAAATATACTGCAAACTTGAAAGCGTGTGAAACGAGAGAACAGCGAAGAGTGGTGACTGGAAGGGTGTTACTGAAAATTAATTACAAAGTGATCTGATGCGACATTGCAGGTAATGAAGCAGAAGAGCAACAGAACAATATGTCAGGTCTATATATAATTGAATCACGCTTGTATCTATAAAAAAATTCAGTTGACAGGAGCACCTAACCCAACTGAAGTGTAAAAAGAAAAGTGCATGGTGTCAGTGAGTGTGAGTGTTATGTCTGTCTGTCTGTCTGTGCCTGGATTCAGTTGCCATACACGCACTTGACATGCAACACCAACACCAACAACAACAACAACAACGACGACGACGACGACGACGACGTGTGCTGCTTTTAGTAAAGCCAATAACGCCATTAGGTACTGACTGAAACGTTATGTGGGACCTTATTCTTTTTTAAATTATTTTCTTTTTTAAATATCATAATTGCACGTTCAATAGAAAAATATCACGGTATGGTCAATTAGACCCTAATAGTTTCTATCAGCTGGAGGGTCACAACTCCCCCTAGCTCCAAAGAAAGTGGGGGTTTCTTAACATAAAACTATATTAAAAGCAGCGCAACCCATACGAAACACTATGCATTTTACGTTTTAAAACAGTTCCGTGTGAAATCACTAATTTCGACATGGAATAAGGCGTATTGGAATTCAAGCATCCTGCCTAAACTCTAGTAACTGTCTTGAGTATTTTACCGTTTTGAACATGAAAGAACACCGTGCCATATCGCAGGTGGTTAGTGGCGAGGCTATCACTGCGGAAGACCGAGATCAGTCCTTACCAAAGCTACGTATTCTTCCAAGGCCCACCACCATGCGTTATTTCAGAGACAAAAGTGTCGCCCGCACTTGTAAGTCCCACCGATTGTAGGAAATAAGAAGTTGCGGCTTGGAGTGTCCTTCAGCGGAAAAACATCCGTAAAGATCTTTCGTGAAAATCGGGTAATTAATTGAAAACTTGAAACAGAAGGACGCACACAGAGAACACAGTGATCACAATAGCACATGGCTTTCCTTTTATGAATAAAGTACGCTAAAAACGAAGGGGCTCAAATGCTAAAGCCCATCTCAGTAGGCACCATTAGACGTCGGTCTCGGAAAATCAAGGAAATAGCTGGTATATAATATCCAGTATTTCGCCGAATACTTGATTATATTTTGAGCTTTAATATTACATAACAGGCCATACAAAATTAAAAAAGAAATAGTTCTAACAACAAAAACACTGCAATTGCCGTCTTATCAAAATTTCATCCGTAGCACTTATTCATAAATTACACTTCATGGTGGTGGCACTGCAATGTTGGATACAGCTCTACAACAACAAAAAGTAAAGTTTTCTCAGAATGTATTCAGGTTTACACGGAAATACGTATATCGAAAAATAAATAAATGGCGTCCATAAGAATTAAGACGATCCGACTGGCAGCAGCAGCAATTTGCAAAATGCCTTTAAAAATCTGTCTAAACGGCAACAGAATGACGTGCGGCGTGAATTGAAAATTGAAATGTCCTTACGACATAATTAAAATTACACGCCTAAGTGCATTTATTTAGGACCAGGAATAAGACTTAACCTCTCTTACTGCAAATAAAACCTCTCCAAAATTATTCTTCGAGCTTACAGCGCCAAAACGGGAGATATGAGGGTATTATAGCTGTGCTTGTTAAGATTACAGAAACTTGGAAGTGGCGCTATGCAGTCTGGTATGATGTACTATCGTGTTCAAGGAATATGCTGCCTTCATCTTCAGGTGTGAAACGTTGGAAGACGTAGGAAGCAGGTTCCTCTGAAACATTGGTACTTACCTACAAAACTGCACGACGTCACATGCCAGAGTAATCGCAATTTGAAAACTCAACAAAGTTTGTTGTGCGAAGAGAACATTAAATATATCCGACTAGGGAGGAAGTAAATGCATATCTATTTTTATAGGGTAGTGACACGAAAAAATATATGTCGCTCTGTCGACTCTAACCATTATCGAACTAGAGTCTAAACTTCAAATGGGGTTCGCAACACCATAGATTTTTATGTTCCTTTCTCGATGGACGTTGAAAAACAAGGAACAAAATGCACGGTACATTTCTGTCCTGATATCCCCTTCAATAGACGCCAGTGAGCGTGAAAACACAGAGAACAGAAAACTGTCTGTGCTTTGGGCAGAAGGAGAAGTAACACTACGTCGTTTCATTTGAAGCTCCTCCTTGCTGCCGCGTTTAGACGAGAATTTCCGCTACTTGAAAAACGGTAAGGTGAAACTTTGTGTCCCCTCCTGAGGCTGCACCGCTATCTGCGCTGTCTGCTGGGCCTGAGAGTGTTCTCTCCAGGGTTCAAGGCTGGGGGCAGGGATGAGCGAGCAAGGCACAACAGGATTGCTGAAACAAATAACAAAATTCGTGATGACATAAACCGGAGTTCTGTCGAAAATTCGTTCATGAATTTTAAACACTATCCTCAATATCCCCGGAAGAAACAATTCAAAATTCTCCTTCAGCCGGCAAGGTCATAATTACACTCTTCTGGGACTGTGAGGGAGTGATTCTTGTGGGTGCGATGCCAAGAGTGGAGAAAATCAACTTCGACACCTATATCAGGACGCCGAAAGAATTGGGGAAGTGTTTCAAACGAAATTGAGCTCGCATTAATCTAACAGACATCTTGCTTTAGCAGAGAAATTCAAGGCCGCACACAAGTCTGAAGACTAGGGAATCCATCACAACTTTTTTTTGGACAGTGTTACCCCATCCCCCTACAGCCCCGATCTAGCACCCTCAGATTTCCATCTATTTTTAGCTCTGAAAGATGCAACCTGCGGTACGAAATTTGAGACTGAAACGGCCAGGAGAAGAAATTATATTTAATTACGTTTTAAATTAACTTTACAATAAATCAATTTTATGTTTCCATCAGAGTAAATTTGAATATTTATATGTATAGCAACATGGATAAAGTAAATGGAAATAATTAATGTGATTTGGCTTCAGCAAATGAATACCACAGATATAAAAATAGAGATTTACATCGAACTTATTTGGCCAACATGTGCAGTTTATTTTAACTCCCGGTATTTCGCATAGGTCGTGGTTTTTTCGTTTATATGTAACTTTCGCGTCTGAGACAATTTGGTTTGGATTTCTTACGTGTGAGATATCTGCTCGAAGCCTCTGGGCTGCATGCTTTTCACATCATCTGCGTTGTCACATATAAGCCTGGATATACTGCCGCGCCTGATCTCGTTAACTTGCTCTGAAAACAAATATTTCGAATAAGAATTGCCTTTAGTCCCATGTTTTGGCCTTCACCGATCACAATGTCAAGCGACTCCCTAACGGTACCAGTCTATGTGAAAAGTGGGCAGAAATTCTTTAGAGTCTTGTGAGACTAGTAACTAAGAAACTTCTGAAATTTAAGATTTTGAAAAAATCTAGGTAAACGTAAGTCTTCTGCCTTTCGTAAGTCTGGTGCAAGCACTTCATTATGTGAAATTTTCTTCACAGCTTTCGCTTGCACTTATTCGCTTGGACTAACCAACCCCGTTAAGGAGTCGTCAGCTGTTAGAGACTAAACAATCAAGGAATTGCTATTATGGCCGGAAGTGAGAGAATTATGGGAAGACTGTA
The DNA here is from genome assembly GCA_013340265.1 of Coptotermes formosanus. Lineage (NCBI taxonomy): Eukaryota > Metazoa > Arthropoda > Insecta > Blattodea > Rhinotermitidae > Coptotermes > Coptotermes formosanus. The sequence continues at coordinate 536,839 of BLKM01011478.1, read as the reverse complement.
AAGGTTTTTGAACATTTATTTCACGAGTCCAAAAGTACGAGTGACATAAATCTTCTAATTTTAATTTTGAAGCCACAAGAGAAAGAATATAAGAAAAAAGGTTTTTCATGTTGTTTTTGAAAATGGGCCCCTAACTCAGCAACTGATTCCTCACCAGGACATAGGAAGAATCCCTATAAGTCCATTTTAAAGTATTCTGACGATGGTGTATTGCAACAGGCGTGACTTTGTCTATGTCTGAAAGTTTCAGAGACTGATCTGCCCTCGTCTTCAAGTGCAAGGCGGGTGGGTTATCTTATCCGGTGAATTCGTTAGAAAGAACTGGCCTACCAGATTAGAGTCCGTGTCTCTCCATTCCACCTGAAGGCGAAGACATACACAATCTGAAATGCTATGGCATAAATAACAGAAGGGCAAAGAATAATTCAAGATATAAGTCAAACCAAATTTCCTCCAAACTCACGTGCCTTATAAATAAATGCCTTACGCGAGTTTCTCACCTAGAGTGAAGCCCGTATCCTTCTGGCCGTTTTCAAAGAAAAATCTGTCTCCTGATCTGGTTCTGTAGAACTGTTCAGTAAGAATGCATAAGAAAGTGGGGCCGACGAGGGCACCGGGTACAATGGCCTCCAGCGAACCTCCAACAGTGAATTCCACATCGTCTGGATGATGATACAGGGAGGCCAGTTTTTGTACACTCTAAAAATAAAACAATTCAAGAACCCTTGGTTACCGTGAACGATGGTAGAGGAAGGAGAGTTTCTGGACTCTAAAAATAAGACAGTTCAACAGCCCTTGCGTTTTGTGTAGCCTTTACACCGTCCAATTGCAAAAACATTACTCTCTCAGGGACAAAGTGTTTTTATAGGCAAACGCAACACAGAGGCACAGATAAAGGCCAGTCTTAAGACTGACATTTGGAAAATTATAGCAACATGTGAGTTTGAGGTGATAGCGCAATGTAAATCTAATTTAAATTCGTAAATCAGGTACCTAGGCTAAACTTCTACGTAATTATAACGTTGCTGTTCTGTATTTGAGGCTTGTATGCATAGAGTATACATTTTTGCCTGAGAGCATTAGTAACAGCCCCAGCAATAATCTTTATAAGGTACAAATGAGAATGAAGGTGTCAATGTGCACAGTGAATTAAACGCAGAGTTTTGATTATTACTAGACTACTCCAAATATAACTAAGTTGGGGCCCCCCCCCCCCAAAAAGCGATTGAATTTTAGTTATGCCTATAAATGTGTGGCCGATAGGAGTATCTTCGTGTCAGAACTGAACTCTAACGAAAGGTTCCTGATTTGCACTCGTCACTTAATGCCTCTTGCAACAGAGATAAAATCACGGAATGTGAAATAGGCGGACAGTTTGGTACGCTTTGGAGTTATGAGAAATCCATGAAAAGTGATGAATAAACAAAACCGAAACTGCCATCCGGAAGATAGCAGAAAAGAGCATCATATTGAGACTGTTCTTATGAATGTAGGATGTGTGGGTCCTGATTAAATTCAACTGGATAAGTTTTCTTTTGTCATGGTAAAGAACTCTGGATTGCATACTCGTACATGGCAGGTGATTTCAGTAAGAACCGAAAGGCTAACAGTTCATCGAGAAGAAATTTGTTCCGTGCAGTAAGAACCAAGAAATAAATGCATTACCTGACAACACACTGAAAAAGTTTGCACAGATCGCGGGCGCCAGATCGCCCGGGCAAATGAATTTTTTGCGAAGGCGTCTAATATTGTGATCCCCATTATAGAACTTGTTTAACGTCAACCATCTGGCGAATAGAATTTTGAGGTGGCTCCTAGGTTTTTGCAAAATGTGTGCACCGCTGCTCTGAAGCTTATTTAATTATGTCGAAAACCGTGAGACTTATGGAAAAGTGTCCTGGACAAAGATTGTGCGCTTAGATTTTTTCTCAGCATTTGTTTTAACCGCCCTTCACTGGGCGAAAGATTTTGCGAGTTAACATCGAAATATGCACTGAAATTCACATAGGTGTCCATGTCAAATATCCGCTGTTTTGCCCTAATTTAACGAAAAGTGGAATATGTCTATAAATTTTAGTGTGTCTCCCAACCGCAAGTTTTTTCTTTCCGAAATTTCGTCAGCGAGGTTGGCCTTGTTGCATGGAGACTTTCAGACACACAGACAGACAATGAGAATGTTTTTGCTACTCTGTGTTCAGAATGCCACACAAATTGAACTGCCAATATTTCTATACTTCTGGATCAATGAGGTCTCCAAAGTCGTCGAAAGTGTGAGCTCTGGGCAGCCCGCAGTAGTGTCGGTAGTCATTGTAAGAGGCCAGACCGTGGTCACGTGCTCGTTGTATGTCGATAGCCCTCAGATCCTGTCCCAGAGGTCGCCCGTTTCTGAAGAGGAACAGTGTAATCTGCGAAGAAAGTACATTTGTGATGCGAGGTTAATATCGGAATGGATCTTTAAGAAATAGATTGGGTGCGCTTGCACTAGATTCTTCTGTTTCTAGATAGGAAGGAGATGAGGATTCTTGTGAAGCCGGTAGTAAACCCCCGGGTTTCACAAATTACAGGAATTTATTATCTACCTGATAGACTACTTGCTTCTCTAGAACGGTGCTTCTTCATGGAGTTTGCCCTCTGGGATGTTACGCGGCCTATTTTAGTAGTAATTTATATATTACTGTCACACACAACAAATTTATTACATTCAAAAATGCATGCTACATGTTTCGGTCTTCTTCGACCATTTTCAGGCACGAAAGTACAAAATTTGAAACTCAAGTGGAAATGCTTTTAAAGGATTTTGCAACTTGTGAGATTTAATAAATTTGTTATGTTTGACTGTAATGTATAAATTTCTACTAGTGTGCCACAGCACAACAGGATGAACTACGTCAAAATGGCGGCCTATTATCGTTGTTGGTTACTGACATGTCGGGACAACCCGTCCGTCCGCCTTCCATACCAGCATACGACATGTAATATCCCAGAAGAGCGACAGTATAAACTACATAATGGTAGAAGCTTTAAATTTCGCAATTCAATTCTAAACTACAAAGCAGGAAAACTGCATTATAAAGATTACCGCCGCTAACAAATTATGTGATTAATAAAACTATGTCACAATAAAATATGCAACAAGAAAGAATAATACGTTTCAGCTCCATCAATTTGTAAAGAGTAACGCAGTTCCTCCTCTTTCGCCACGGAGACTCACCTCTTTGGTGAAAAATTTGTCACTGGCTTCCTGGGGTTGGGTGTGCATGCCCCGTGCTAGGTCGTCGAAGTTATTGCCCTCTTCTATAATCTGTGGGCGGTTGAAGTGGTCGCTAAGACGCAGAGCCGAGAAGCTGGAGCGATGTTCGTCATACAGCCTGCAGGTAGCATGACAGTCGGATTGATTATTATTTGCGTCTGGGGTGTTGATAGTAAGAACTGGTCGGCTCTCTTACAACAACCGTTTAGTTGAAAGAGAAATAAAAAAGGATCGGGGAAACAGAAATGTGACATGAAATACAAATGTTTTTGTGGCTTAAACACTGTGATCACTGGTTCGAATATAACGCAGGACGTACACACATCTTCTTTTGCGTGATTTTGTATTCTTCTAATGCAGTAAACATTTTAGAGGGAGAAAAAAAGTTTCTGTAGGCCTGTGTCTGTGCGATGTCATGGTATTGCAAGTGATTAGTACCGCACTAACACATAAATATCTGTAACTATGCCTAATTGCATGGAACAGAGTCCTTGAGGATCTCCTAGTCTTTCAGCTATTCGATGTAGTCCCCCCCTCCCCCCACATTTTCCAAAAGTGAGTTTTCGTCCTTGTGTACCCTGGTACTGCTGCTGCAGCTGCTGTTCTTCTTCTACTACTACTACTACTACTACTACTACTACTACTACTGGACCCTACACCGAACCGCGTGAATGATTCAAAATTCATCCACACCACTTCTTTAATATGTATTTTAATATTATCCTTCCATTCACCCTTATATATCACAAGTACTCCTCTCTTATTAAAAAATCTTATGTGTATTGAAACAAAGTTAAAATATTTGTAGTCATGATCGAAATTTTGGGCCTTGTCTAACATCTCAATTTTTAACACTCGTCAAAATATGTTTTCCCCCTTCCCCATTCCCCTTGAAGGCAGGGTCAGAGCCAGGATTTGAAAAACTGCAAGTCTTATAGCAACAGAGATAGAAGATATTCAATATTTTAGTGATTGTTTTGACCTTATATTACCCTCATGAAACTCGAAAGTTGGACACAAGTCATTTAAGTTAAGCTGCAAAGGGAGGCGTTTGGAAAATAGGTTTGCGCCTTACCATTCGTGTTATTGTGTGCAATCAGTGGGACAGCACTGCAATGTCTGTGCTTACTTATGACCAGCATGTATATCGAAAAATTATCACCCACCTGAGGAACCCAGCGATATTTGTGTGGAAGAAGCGGAAAGCAGCAGTGGCATGATCATTGAGGACTGACGGGTCGACTTGCTCGTTGTAATCGTACGTGAAGTCCTGAGTGTTGTATGTCAGCCCGTTGCGCTGCGTCGTTTCTTGTCCTGCGGATAAAAATATGCATTGATGAAGGAAAAGCAAACAGTACAACGACTAAAATGTTTTGTTTTCATGTGGACAGAAATTAATTTTTTGTTGGGGGCGATCAAATGCCTTTATGTATTTATTTATTTACATGTTTATTTTTAGTCTTCTTTTAACGATCCTTTAGTAACTCAGACGACTACATACCGTCTGATGTTTTGGTGACAATTATTAAGGCAAGAACATGGAATAAATAAATCATGGACTGATTTGAGGCTGCGCCCCAAAGTTTCCCTAGAAGGAATCAGAAAAACAATTAGAAAGCTGTCAGGATAGTCGATGTTCCGTCCGAAATTCTAACCAGACACTTATCGCATTCAAGTCAAGTAGGCGAGTCCGTAGAAAATTTCAAACTTTCCAAACATTTCAAACATTTTGTAATGCATTTGCACCGCGTGCTCCAGTACTATCCAATAATTCAAACAAGAACGAACTCAAGTAGACAGAAAATTGTAATCTTTGTGATTCATACTGTGCATATTCTTATAATTAACATGTTAACCAAATTACGCACTTAAAAAAGACATTCAGAAGTATAAAACTGTTATACACTCCTACGTGCTTCAGCACCGAGATGCCGAAGCATGTAGGAGTAGATCACAAATTCAATTATTCAACCCTTCCTACAATTTTCTGCCATCCCAGTTGTCTAATACCTTCCAGTATAATTTAGAATGCTTTCCTGAAGATGGCTGAAAACCCCAGAACATGTAGGAGGAGTCAAATAACGAACGAATTTGCGATCTACAAATGTGTGTACTTTGTTTGTTGCAATATCAGACAACACAGACACGTGTGACAGTAAATTAGTTGCTTGAAGAAGCTGACCGAGTATGAGGGGCAGCCATTCGTTGTAGGTAACCGCCTGGTGCTCTGCAATAGCGATTTTTCTGGCTTCTTGATACAGTCGTTCGTCGTCCCAATGAGGGTTCAGACGGGCCAGCTCGCGTGCCAGGCGGTTGTGTTCTCTAAGCTGCAGAATCTGGAAGACCGTCAGCTGCGGGTTTTGATTGACCCGTACGTCACCTGCAAAGAGACACGCCGTACAGGTTGTTACCATCGACCGCTAGTTATTTCCGGTACTCAGAATTACCCAGACAAATTTCATAACGGTTACTTGTCAACGTTCAACTGTTGTCTTCGTGCAACTTCTTGCTTTCTCTACCGTAATATCTAAAATTGCCTTTCCACTAGTTTCTTTTACTGCCTCAGTCGATCAAGGACTATAAAATTTCAGTCTTCCAGTGACGCATAAGCACATTGCAGTCTATTCCATTTGTATGCAGACAGACAGATGTTCGGATTAAGCAAAATACATACCAAGCGTAGTAAGAGTGCGTCGGCTAAATCATCAGGTATCAGGCCGTCAAGGTGTTGGGAAAAGATAGTTTCTGTCCGTGCTCGAAGAAGTCATCTAGTAGCAGCAATGAATACAGTCTCCAGGGATGTAAGGCCATGCAGGCTGGTATACTTGTATATTTAACAACGTTTTGATGGAACTAGCTACCTACACCGCCGATCCACGTGGCCGTGCGGTCTAAGGCGTAGGTCTGCGGCCGCTCGCTTGCTGGGACCGCGGGTTCGAATCTCGTCGGGGGGCATGGATATCTGTATCTTTTGAAAGTTTGTGTTGCCAGGTAGATGTCCCTGCGACGTGCCGATCCCTCGTCCAGAGGAGTCCTACCGAGTGGTGTGTGTGTGTATGATATCCAAACCTCAACAATGAGGCGGACTAGGCCTGAATAGGGCTGTAGCGCCGCAAGAAAAAAAATCTACGTACACCTTCACTTAAACGATGGTAAATTTCTACCAGACTACAGGGTGTCACATCCCAGATGACTGCTTTTTTCATGGGTATCGCAGTGGTAACCTCAAATCTGGCATATTTAGTAGCAGTTCTGTGATTCCTGAAGAAATTCATACTCTGAAACTCTAATTTTCAAAGTCGTAAAATCTCTAAAGATAATGGCATGTCAAAACAGTGAAGTGAGTCTGTTAACAGTGCAACTGTCCACAGTACCTGCCAAGTAACAAGCCTCGGACTCCGAGACATGATCGCAAATTGCTGACTTGTTGTTATTGGACGGCGGGAACTGGCGTCCATACTTCAGTTCCACTCTGAGACGCCCGCCTTGGAACTCCCTGATGGAATCTGCTACCTGTTGACTGGAGCCGTACACATTGGAGGAATCCAAGTAGTGCGTCACAGCGGTGATCTGCGAGGCGGAAGTAAAGTGGTAAATTCAGAATTATGCAAGGGCGGTGCATGGAGAATACACAGTTCTCTTGTTCAAACGCCGCCTCTTACCATCGGCTCATAGAGATACGTGACATTGTAAGGTCAGGTCCCATACGGCTAACATTCTGTGTTATGACGGATTTCGGTTCCTGGCGAATTTTCGGGCGGTACTGAGCGTTCTTCCTTAAGGCATGTTTGAAACCGTGAACACTGTGAGTTGTAAATTGTGGCCAAACTCAATATAGCTTACACTACGGTGTTAAAGCTGGAGAAAAGAGAAAATATTTCAGAATAGCTGAAACCTTTCGCAAATTCAGGACTGGAACTTCACAATTGCGATATTGGCTGACGTCAATCCGAACACAAAGAGTGGAGAGAGAATAGGATAGAATATAACCCATAACCGAAGCAACATAAAAATATTTGCAGTATCATTGATTTGTCGATTCAAGTAGCTTAGATCATGCGCGAATCCAGATTTTTTCGCTGGGGGCGGGTGGATGGGGGGGGGGGTGTGGAGAAGCTGATAGCTGTACATAATTTGTACTTGATTTTAAAAATTATGTTATAAAAATCATGTCATAAGTATAACATAACATTTTTTGCAACTGCATTTATATGCATACGAATACAATTACACGTTTCGCGACTCAATCACAGTGTCCTGTCTTCTTGTTTTTTTTTAATTTTACTAATTTATTTTTCAAAATTCTAATATACTAGTCATCAGCCGATTTCAGTGGCTGGCTGTGGCTGAAGGGTAAATCCATAAAACATTTATATCATAATATCTACAAAATCTCTCTTTTTTTAATTTCGGTTCTCAGACGTTTGAGGCATTTGGTGGGGGCTGCAGCGCGGCAGCCTCCCCCCCCCCCCGGCTTCAATCATATCACACTTGCTTTCGCCTTTTCACCTTGCACATATTAAACAAATATTCGTATACAGTATACTGCACGAAGGGCTATATCAAAAATAATTTCTGTTACAGCAGTTACCTGTTCTGCAGGCTTTTGGCCCGAATTGCAGCCCTGACTGACATCATTATTTGTTCTGACGAATTCCATGCATCCTATTCCCGCTTTGGAGTAGACGGGGTCGTGGTTGGGGATGTCTATCGGAAAGCACGCGGGATTGCGGCTGTGTTCAGGCAGGGCTTGCCTCAGACCTTGTCCACAGCACCTCGTCGCGTGCGCCTCTGCAACATACAAACACAACATTGAGTGGGGTTAATATGCAGAATGTTCTGCTGTAATAAGCGTGTCGTGATTGTCATCAGGACGTACTTGTTTGTGTTATTTCCCACATAACCGCGTGTCTTGCGCCTATTAAACGCGAATATAAGACACTGAACACGGGATGTGGTTGTATAAGAATTACACTTGCGCGAATACCCAGCATCAAAAACCTCTTTGACTATATGCGTATGATCACTGTGGCTTATCTGGCAGTGGTGGCAGTGCAAGTTATTGTCGCGTATTTTGCAAAGTAGAGGGAAAAAGGCCAATTAAGCTGCGTATAGAAAAACAGATTGGGCTTAAAACTGAGAATACTTATTCAAATTTTCCTCCTTGCGCTGGTCCACATTTTTATACTTTCACTGACATAGGTAATAATTTTATCCACATGACATTTTTCTAGAATGCAGTTGCTTACGCTGTGTTGCACTTTTGTTTGAAAAGTGCAACACTTGGTGCAAGTAACTTGGTGTGAGTGACGGCAGTCGTGATGCAACTGCTACCGCTGCTGCATTGACATCTCATTAAGCAGCTGCATAATCTTTTGAAGCAATCTGCTTTACTCACTTCCCTGAGTGGTGCCGGCAGCGAGAGACATGTCATGTGTGATGATTTGCCCGTACTGCATCAAGGCCAGCGTCCATCTTGGATCCGGAGCTTTGGCATCGGGGAAGAGGACGGCGCTGATCTGCCGAGGGCTCGTGAGTTTGTGACCCGTCACAGACACGGGAGGTGCCTGGACACCTGTTAATAAAATATCGGTGTGAGCTTGTGACCAGCAAAACGAATCTTTATTTCTGTGGCATGTTTCGTTACATTCTCAGTATCTTAGGCCATAGAACGTAGATAGTAGAATGACTGACAAATGAAGAATTGGGAAGAATGCGGAATGGAGCCGTCGTTGGCCATCTAAGTTGTCACTGAAGATAGCCATGTAGGGCGAAACTTGTAGAACAGCTAAGTAAAATATATTTTTGATCAGCAAATTTTATGTGCCTTGTTGGTTGTATTACTCGCTAATATTGAGAGTAAACTGTAAAGTGAAATATAAGGTATACGATGCAGAACTGTTTACCATCGGAATACTTCGGCGGCAGTAGACGTCCGTAAGGGGTGTTGGCGACGCCCAGATTGGGGTTGTTCAAATTGTTGCAAGATCCGTCGATAGATCTGTATTTGCTTTTGGTGCAGGGTCCAACCTGAGGGGTACAGGAAAAGAAACCGGTACCTCTGAAAAGAGAGGATAACAAACTTAAGCTCAACTGTCTGCTTTGTTGTCATTGCCACTGTAAACGTTTTAGGAGTCACGTGAAAGTGACGAACCAAAGCCTAAAATTGTAGCGAATATTTGGAACTGAGGTGTATAAAGTAAGAGAATAAATAAGAAAAGTGTGTACGAAAGCTTTGTAACTTATCCTATTCGCTGATATTTTCATGATAATCAAATGAAGTAGGGAGAGATTGGCATGGTATGAAACCACGCATGGGAGAGGCGTACACACATTTGGTCAGGAAACCTGAAATAAAATATTACGTATTTTGAATCTGTAAGCGTAGACACCATATAATATTGTGATTATAGAAAAGCTAATTTTTGTATCTGGATTGATTTTTGTACTTTTCTGAACACATCTCTTATACCGAGCCGAATGCGGTCTCTACTGGATGTTTATATGCATGAAAGAAATTACATGGTGCCTTCAGCTGTGTTACTGTTTCAAATATATATCCAGGATTCAAAACTATATTACAGAAAACTGCGTATACTTCTAAGTATCCACACTCCTTTTATTACCCCATGTCAAGATCGATTTTAAGAACATGAGGTGTGAGTGTGTGGATTGGATTGAAGTGGCGTATGATAGGTTTATTTCGCGGCACTTGTGACCACGTAACCTCATGTAGCCTTCGAGGTTTACGTGTATAAGGTGAAGATTTTCTTAACTACCGAAGAGGTTAGTGGATTTTAAAAATTACCATTTTGCATGGAAGTAGCTAGAAGTAAAATGCAATATTTTTTACGAATTTTACTTCATAAATAACTTAGAGAAAGATATGGATAAGAAACAAGTATTAGAATGAATATTATTGGTAGAAGATTATAAAATGACTCTTGAAGTATGACACTTCCGGTATCAAAAATTGCTATTGGGAACTAAATTTACTCCACGATGCTGGTGTGTAGAATTTATAATGTGTGGTAACCTAAAGTGCTTTCATTTTTTCGTTATACATTTCATAAAATTGTTCGAAATTTACACCTATATAAGAAAAGCTGGACGTGCACCACAAAACTAAACTTTGTCCATCACAGTTCCCCTTGAGAAGCTGATAGTCTCTCAGCTAGTAAATAAATTCCCCTCCTCATAAGGAACTCGAAGTTTCATTAACATATTCACTTGAGACCGCCAAGGAACCCTTTTTTGAGTCACATAAATCTAGTCCACAGACCCCACACCATAATTTCAGAGCACGGTTTTAATATTATCATTCCATCGACGTCCATTTTTCCCAAGTAGTCCCTTTCCTTGAGACTTAAACCTGCAACATATCTCGTTCCTAACTGTAGTAACAGCGGTATCTTAATAAAAGAAACTCAGTAATATTTGAGGATTAGTTGAATATGTATAATTAGAAATGCAAACTTGATTCCATTTAGGATGTTCTGAACACGTAGAGCCACATAATATATGCAACTGTTGAATGGGCATAGCGATAGTAGTGTGACGAGCAGGCAGTTCTTTCATTTACATCGCAGTCTTCTTCAGGTCGAAGAAAATAATATCAGAACACTCAGAAGGAAGAGCCTGCGTCAAACAAAATGACTTACCCAAAGAAGTTGTTTGCTGGGAAGGACGGAAACTGAGCGGAGGCACTGCCACTTCCGTGACCTCCGAAAAAACTGCTGAAGTCCGATCCGTAGAATGACTGGAAATTGGGAAGGCGGAAGTGAGACGAGTCGTACCCTGTTGAATACAATTGCACACTTAAAGAAAAAGGACGCAGCTACTCTTTTACTTAATTCAGAGCAAACTGTGGAAACGTATGTGGAGGCGGGCTTACACAAATGAATCCGACACTTTGTGGATGCTAGGAGTAACTTTTACACTTCGGTCACATTACCCACTGTGAAATAAACCCAAGAAACCTTTGTGTGTTCTCAATGCCCTCTGGATATTTATGAGAAGAAAGAAGTACCCTGCCTTCTCAGGGAGTTGAAACGCGGTCGTCTAATCTGTAGCCAGTTCTTTACTGATTGATTTGTCCTGGACTGTACATTGGAAATTATAAACATTTGGAATTTGGTACTGACTGACCGCATATTTTGAAATCTTCCCAGAAGGAAATGCTGCTGTTTTAAATGAAGATCAAAATTGAGTTGGTGATTCCTTTATAGTAGAGGAGAAAGGCATGTATGGTTTGGTGGGGAAATCTGAAGAAAAAAGACACTTTGGATATCTGGCATTAATATTAGGATACTAGTAAGATGACTCTTAAAAAAATAGTATGTGGGGGGGGGGGGGTTCCGAAATAGATTTATCTGCTTCTGGACAATGAAAAATAGTGGGCTGTTATGAATATGGAAAATGAAAGTTTGATTTCCATAAAATGCGGGGAAATTTACTAGCTTAAAAACGCTGTTCTTCTCAAGTAATTCTCTGCTCGATAGAGTTAATGGGACTGAGTGTGCTGTCGGCTATGTGGGAAGTGAAGTCTGGCAAATAAGAGCTTTCATTAAAGCTAAAGTGCTCGTTATTGTGAATAAGCTCCCGCCCCGCCGAAAAATAGAAGTATTTTTACTGTGGTCAGACTACAAATTTTTGACAAAAGGACCAGTGGGCTGTAAAGTGAAAAAGATTCAGAATTAATGCTTCAGATTTCAAACGATTTACCGGCGACTTGCATATCTGTTGTGTGAACCTACATATACATGCTGTTAATACTTTATTAATTTATGTCACTTATCCTTTACATGTCCTTCTTTTATTTTATGAAGCCTATGATCCCTAGCGTGTATACATGTTCAGTATAGCAGTTACCTGTTATTATTTTCCGCACAATTCTTTGCAACATATGTAAACTGCGTGTGCCCTATCACAGAAATATTTGATATAGGCTTAAAATAGGTAAGTACAGGGTATACATAAAAGAATGGTGCTGTTTCGAAAGTTAACAAGAAATTTATTTCTCACCTTTCACGGGCACAACGTACACCGTCAACAGCGGCAACTGTCCAAGTTTCTCATGCGTTAATCACAATTCTTCAATGTGTGCACCCTGGGTCACACGACACACGTCCACACGGTAATCAAATTCATCCCAGACTCGGTGTAGCATGTCCGCTGTAATGGTCTGCAGTGCATGCGTTATCCGATCACGAATTTCCTTGAGGGACATGGGCAATGGTGGTACGTAAACGCTGTCTTTAACGCTGTTTACGTACCACCATTGCCCATGTCCCTCAAGGAACTTCGTGATCGGATAACGCATGCACTGCAGACCATTACAGCGGACATGCTACACCGAGTCTGGGATGAATTTGATTACCGTGTGGATGTGTGTCGTGTGACCCAGGGTGCATGCATTGAAGGACTGTGATTAACGCATGAGAAACTTGGACAGTTGCCGCTGCTGACGGTGTACATTTTGCCCGTGTAAGGTGAGAAATAAATTTCTTGTTAACTTTTGAAACCGCACCATTCTTTTGTGTATACCCTGTATATCGAAAAAATACCCTCTTTTTTTTGTAGCCTTGTAAAACCCATGTCATATAAGTCTTGTGAAATTTAATGTTAAGTGAGAGCTGACATATTGCGAAAATTTGGCCGACGGTGGCCAAGGGAGAATTTATCACGCAATTTACCCCAGTGACCTGCTCATTGTTTGCTACTAGACAAAAAATTTGGAAAGTTTTAACTAAATGCCTGGCGAGTGCATGAAGTTTTCGGGAACTGCAACTTTATTGGAAAGATTTCACCATTAGGCTGGTTTCTTAATATTAATATCTGCTTATATTAACATTTCATCTCTCCATAACAGATTCATTAGACGCGTAAACACTGAACTATGAGTGCAGAGACACCTTGTAGCCTACAATAAAAAACTTTTTTCCCTATCGTCATGAAAATTGAGCAAAATATTCTCGGTATCTTAAGTGTCCTACAGTAACAGCAAAGGCCATACCTGAGGGTTGATAAAAGCCGTAATCTTGTCCGGAACAAATCGAGGACAGGAGACACAGAAGGCCAACGCCTGGCCTCTCTAGACGTCGCAACATACCTGATTTATATGTTGATCTGAAACGAAGCAAAGGGTTTCCATTACGTCGTGAATTGTCATTCCGCAAACCAGCTGTGTATTTTGAACGTACTTTCACTTCTTTGGTGATAAAGTGATCTATACATGATTTCAGGCTCCTGCCACCGTGTAGATGAGATCTGCGATCTTCTGGGATATTACGCAGCCTAGAGTGGTAATTCTGTACTGACGTTTCGGGACAACCTATCGGTCCTATCTCCAAGAGACACGAAACCCCAGAAGACTTTAAGTTCTTGAACCTTGAAGATGGGACCGACAGGCTGTCCCGAAACGTTGGCACAGAATTACAAATCTGCGCTGCGTAATATCCCTGAAGAACGCAGATCTCAAGTGACCGATAACTTCTTAGCTTTGCGCCTCTTAAGGAGAAATTGTGTATGACAGAAGTATTTTGATTAACGGGATCAGTCTTTCAGGATAATGATTGAGAAATCAATAGCTTCTCAAGACGGACATTTGAGTTCTGGATTTAGCCAGTTGAAATGAAATAAGCTATTAGTCTTTTTCATCTGATTTGTTTCGCTCTTCCAGGCCATTTTAAATTTTCTTGTACCAAGCTAAATTAAGCAATGCAAGAAATTTACATACCGCTGTCTTTGGAATGTGTGCATTATCCCGACATTAAGTTTTATTTTCTTCAATAATGCTGAAATGTAAAATTTTCTGCATATACAGAAAATTTTCATAGCTTTTGATTCTGCGACCTCGTAGCAGTGAAAACAAGATTGCATTATTTTGGATTATGTTCGTTATTTATCAGTATTTCGGGTAGATCTGCTGCCTCTATCTTGAGAGTAGAAAGCTAGTATTCCGAAGAAGAAGAAGGCAATAGGTGCCTTTGAAACCTACGGAATTACGCGATGTCACAATTTAAAACACTCCGAGCTTAATTGAGAGCTGGCCGCTAGCAGTCGTCTTTATGAATTTTGCTCTTCTTTAGGCCTACTAATCCTTAAATTGCTTTGAATGAGCAGACGGAGACTTGAGGTCGAAGCCTAATAAAATCCTGCGGCTGAAAGTTTCTTTAATTAACACAAGTGGCCCTTGAAGGTACTCGATACTGTAGCAGCTCCTTCCACAGACATATAAATGTAGTTTAGCAGTTCTTCAGTTAAATCTATGACCTTTTGGAGTGTGCAAAAATGGTTTTGACGTTGTCATGTTTTCTGTCTCTTTGCGTGGAGCAGCGTTAGTTTTGGTCACGTACATTTTTCGACTCCGTTACTTTCACATTCTTAGTGTCAGTGTTACAGTGACACAATTTATGCACTTTTACACTTGTAGCACTGCTGGAGAGTTGGCAGCGGAGTCTGCAGCGTGTAAGCCACACGTATTCAGTTGGCTACATTAATATCTTGACCGCTCGAATGCGGAAGATACGGAGCAAACGACCTACTTATTGATTTTGCAAGGGAGCTATGTACATTTCTTGTTACAAACATAAAAGATTCATTATTTCTTTTTTGTGGGAAATTTTAATTACTAGTGTTAGAGATTAGGTAGGAATTATCCGTGATTTGAGGCTTGCGCCGCGATGCTGATGAGATCTGTTTTCTTCTGGCACATTACGCAGCGTTGAATGATAATCCTTTACCGACGCTTCGGGATAACATATCGGTCCCATCTTCAAGGGTCAGGAAGTTCAAGAAGAACGCAGATCTCACAGGTGGGAATTGATTGATGTTTGAAGAGGAAGCATCAATATAGATGTTTCAAAATCATTTGGAATGGCAATAACATACCCGTCAAAAACTTGGAAGAAGAATAATTTACCCATACGATTAAACTCCATCCCACTTAAGTGCATAAGTGAGTGGAGATAAAGTAGCAGTCTACTTTAACTTTAACAGTAGATGGAGATGAGTAACAAGGCTCGTAATTTGTTGCATTTACTCCCCGCATCCACTGAAGATGAGAATGCGTGAAGTAGGCGGAATTTCGGGAAAGGTAAAAAAAAAAATTGATGTGTTCCATGTCCGTGCACTATATTATACAAAGAAACTTTAAACACCAACGAATGCACAAAGAGTTTTTTCGTCAATTATAACACACTCCTACATGTTTCGACCCTGCTGGGTCATCTTCAGGGAGAAACTTTCCGTTGTCGTTACACTAGGTTGCACTATACAGTTGACTGTCGCAGTGCACAGTCAACAGCACATTCTCGCTTAACTGTATAGTGCAACCTAGTGTAACGACGACGGAAAGTTTCTCCCTGAAGATGACCCAGCAGGGTCGAAACATGTAGGAGTGTGTTATAATTGACGAAAAAACTCTTTGTGCATTCGTTGGTGTTTAAAGTTTTTTTGTAAAAAAAATATTCGCGCTGTTACAAAGAATCTAACACTGTGTCTAATTAGTCACTGTACTGATTGAGCTGTCCAAGCAGAGGTAAGTTATGCAGTAAATAGTTCAAAATGTCACATTCAAACAGCAGTATGTAATGATTTGTCAAACACAATCACTGTGCTAACTGGCTTGCCCAGGGTCGCGTCATTTATAAACGCTTCAGTACATTGTACTTTTTCAGATGAATGAAGCACCCGAATCCCAAATAAATATAAAGGGCACGGAAGGCACGTAATGAAAGTTTGGGTTTTCAGTTTTTACCTGTTAGTTTCAAATGTTCTATACATGCACGGTTATGGTACTTTTATTGTACTGATAACTGTCCCAGTTGTTCCCTAATAGCTTCATCGGGTTTATGATTCAGAATTATTTATCCTGAACCTACCAGAAAAAAATTCTATTACTTTTTGTTCTCCCTTAACGCCCAACATTGAGATCCATATGAGTTTTAGTTTCATTTTAAAACTGTGAATCACGTCGTTACACAACACGTCAGCAACACGCATTGGCACGGCAGCATATGATCACATGCCCTCGACTTTACGTCAAATGAACGGAGGAACTGAGAGAGGAATGTACCAGCAATAAATAGCATGTTACCTTGCCTCTCATCCAAGGACAGGGTTACAGCTGCCACTCCAACTAGAACAGTTAGCTGCGTTCCTCACCTGAAAACTGCTGAGCGAAAGGATCTCTTGTTTAAGAATGCAGGCTCGTATGTAATTTCTTGTGTTAAGAATATGGAATAAGTTCTTGTGACTTAAAGGGGCAGACTTGGCCGCAGATATAGCGTAACCGACAAATAGTGGCATTACAAATACTCTTCTTTTACTGAATATTTCTTGCTTGTCCTGTAGGTCACGCGGTCCCAGGCGCACATTTTTAGGCCTTTGCATTTCCGGATCCACCTGTTTGCCTGTGTGGTTTTGTTGTGCGTTATATTGAAATGAGACTTGCTCACGCACTTTTTTGTTATAGTCATATCACGTTTGGGAAATACCTACGCTGTCAACCTAAAGTGGTTCGTTCTAAGTAGGAACTGACAAGTGTGTCTGATGTCTCAAAGTGAAGGACGAAAAAAAAATATTCCATACGCCGTTATTACGCTGATGTTTTAATATAGATGAACAGGATACGTTCTAATATGGGGCCTTTTTCTATGTAATGGTACTGGATATTTGTAAGCTGAAGCTGTATTGCGGACGTTACTTTCTGTTTCTCCAAGGTAAGGTAATTTTCAATTGATATGTAACATAGAATGCCGAAACGTCGCAGTGCATTCTCATTTGCATAGTGCCGTCACCTAGAAAGAGGGTTATATTAGTACTGAACAGCACTGGTAACCTGAGATATGTTATTATTTTTATAGTTCGAATTATAAATCGAGTGCTGGTGTAGCATGAGTGCACTAGATTTGATGATACACAGAGAAGATGGTGATTCAGAAGAACAATTAATGAGGTCTGACACAAGACATCTAGCTGGTTGATGAAGCGAATTCAGAGAAAATGAAACACATGGCTATGTCTAACATACTGCGCAGTCATAGCATTAAGAGTATTTGAGTCCTGAAGTCTGCAACCTTCTGGGATGTTACACAACGTAGAGTGGTATCTCTGTTCTGACGTTTCGGGACAAATTATCGGTCTCATCTTCAAGGTTCTTGGACTTCTTGAAGATAAGACCGATAACTTGTCCCGAAACTTCACTACAGAATTACCACTCTACGTTGCGTAACATCCCAGAAGGGCTCAGATCTTGTCTAGATCACGGTGGAAGCCCGCAACCATGCGCATTAAAAGGTGACTGGAAAGTGGAAATAGTTTAAAAGACCCAAATGGTTAAGACCCAAATATAGGCCTAAAGCCTCATCAAGAATTTAAATTATGAGAATTGCCTATGTATGATTACTGAATACAGGGCAAGTCTGAGCTGTGCTACTGAATTCCAGGTTCAAAGAAACTGTCCTGTTGCAAGGCAGATTGAAGAACTAAACTAAAGGCATAATATGACCTGCAAATATAAAAGAGAATCCTGCATGTAAACAAATGGGAAAAAATAACTTGGAGGAAAAGAAAAAAGGCCACCTTGAAGCCGGGTAACAATATACTCTAGATGCCTATCGAATCCGTAAATCGTTTAACAGATAGTGCCAAGGATTTTGTATTTATGTCTTCATGTGCGTTTTTTGTGTGTGAGCTGTTATTTATACCTTCACGTTTCACAGTCCTGTAATTTGTTATCTTTTGTCTAACTGTTATATAAAGGTGTCTCATAATAAGCATGCTTTATACCACATACAACGGTTCAGTTTCCTTTCATTTTATTCTTCTGTTACGTATTTGTTGTGTAAAATGAGTTAACAATTTTTGTTTCTGACTTTCACTATATTCTCGTGCAGTACTTCTGTCTGCTGTGGATTTGTTGCGAATTGCTTCTGCCCCTGATCAACAATTGCTCCAGATTGTGCTGTTACTAAATATTAACAATAATTTAAAACAAGAAAATAGCATGCACAGCCACCATGTTTATAGAAAAGTCCATATAAATCTCCAGACCCTGTTTTCGATAGTGCTAATGACGGTGCCACTTGTGCGTACTATTTATCATAGAGGAACAAAATGTGAACACGAAGTGACTAGTGGAGTCGTGTTCCTACAGAATTGCAGGAAATTTAGTCGACAGGCTTCGCGTATCAATTCCGTTTGCCAATAATGTTATCACCCAGAGTGAGGCCAGTCACATCGTGCCTAAAGTGCTTTACAATTTCGCCTTAGTCACTGCCCATGTATCCATCATTCGACACCAGCCTATGTCGGAAAAATTTAATTGACGGTGTATATTCTAGCCTGGTTTTGTTAGTTACTTTGGAATGTACCGACCTGAAACAAGGAATGTGTTGCTATTCTACTGACGGTCAGTGAGAGTAATGTCTCAGTGTAGCCCATTTGATCACACTCCATTCTCGCAGATTTTACGCTTCAAACAGTCTTCAGCATTTTGCTTGAAGATTTATTGAAGTAGCCTTAATTTTAGTATCGAAACAAACATGGTTTTTACTAGTTATTACTTCCGCCTGGCGTTCAGGAATTGTTACCTTTCCGTAACAGAACTTGTCGAACACACATGATTAACTTACAAAATTGTGACGGAACTCAAAAACACTCTGTGTAGGAAATCTGTCATCCTAAAGGAATAACAAAGACTACGGGCTGTCGAGAATAGAGTGCTGAGGAGAACAACTGGAACTACGAGAGATCGGAAGGACAGGGAAGCTGACGAACGCTGTAAAATGAAAACTTCTTATTTTCTGACAAATATTTTGTGGTGTTAGGAAATAGGAGGATTATATGGGCCGGCAATGTAGCACGTAGGCCTGCGTGACATAGTGAGTAATTCATGTAACATTTTAGGCGGAACCGATAAGAATTTTGAGGGGCTTTGGAGAATATGGGGTTGATATTAAAATACATATTAAAGAATTATTATATGAAGTTATTGATAAGATTTATGTGATATAACGTAGAAAGCACTGATGGATTTCTCTGATCATTATTGTTCAGTGGACGGCGGGGAATTTCTTAACCAGCTAAGAGACTGCAATAATTTAGAGCCCGTTTGCGGTCGTATGGCACTATTAAAGAAAGCACTGCAGACGCTTTCCTTGGATCTGTACGCAGGAATTACTAGATCGTTGTCGCTGTTTTTGTTTGCAAGCCGCTATTGGGCGCACCACTTGTTTTTGCCCTGCATTACCTGCAAAAATTCGTTGTTTTTCGTAGAATAATCATACTGTATTATGGCACTGTAAGACAGGAAACCACAAAGGTATGCGTATTCAAGGACGCGATTTGGATTACAATGTACAAAACAGCATGTCAAAAGTGGCACTGCTACAGGCACGTTAGCTGCTTCCTGCAGCCCAGTCAATGGCCCCGATTCCTCTCTTAAGCCCGGCTGTAATCGAACAATCGAGATGCCGACACACACAACCGCCACAAGATTCCGAAATGACTGCAGACTGTGCTCCATATTGCTAGTTCAGTATGGGGAGGATATTATTAAAAAAGAGGCGAAGAATTTGTATGTTTATAAACAAGCGAGAGAAAAATTTTGTTCGTTAGTCATATTCTTTCAATTACAGCAGCCTTTCGAGTTGTTGTAGTCTCTACAGGAATGTGAAAGAAGATTTGTAAGTAATAAAGCGAAATAAAACTGTGTCAATATTTGTTGGAGGGATACTAGAAACGCTATTTCCTGGCCGAAGTTCGAACTGGAAACTACCTTTCAGGATTATTAGGTTCCTGGCCATTTTCCTCCTTCTCGCACGCTAAAAATAACACAGAACATTCCAGAAACTGGATTTTTTAGGGAACATTTCTTTTTTGCAGTATGAGACGCTGGGCAAAGCCCAGAAAACGAGATTTGAGGCTGTCACAGCGGTGTTGGTACTGATTTAAGTCTCCCGGGGTCGACATGCCGTGTTGGTTGGTAAATAATTACTTAAGTTTCTACGGAACATTTTGTCTCCACATTCAGGGCCAAGTAGACAACTTAGCCCTGAAGGCGAAGACTTATATATCTGTTTCTTTTTAAATTAGAAAGTAAAATATCTTGAAATTACCTCCTTCAGTCAATGAGAATGATTTCATCTGAATAATTGTGCAGTATATCAAAAATTCGGTTCGCTTTCCATCCAATTACTTTTACAAGAACGACAAAGACCTCCCTACACTGGCACTAGGCAGTTCCTGATACAGAAATACAAAGAAATTCTTGGAAAGTAGGTTAAAGAGTCTCTAAAATGGGTTCTTTGTATTTTTGCCGTAGTGGGGCCGCAGCCATGAACAGCTGTAGAATATATCCAGTCAACGTGCAAAAAGGACTGCTATAAGCTTGCCGGTCCATGGTCAGTGGTTTCGCTTGTGACCTGAAAGCACTGACTCAGAGTGTATTTTGTGGGGCAGCCCAGTTACACCCTCGGTGAAACCCTGAAAAAATGCTTACACAGTTCTTCATATGTGGTGCTGAAATGTACCTGAAAAATTGTTGGGAACCTGGAAGATTACTTTTTTTTAGACACGAAGTTAGTTTATTACCATTTCATAAAATAAACGTGATTGAAAAAAAGAAGAAATTTCCAGTCTAAAATTTGTGTTGGAATTAAATGAATTATTAAAGGTACCTAAGAAGCTACATCAAATAAAAGAGAAACCGATATTGTAACGAGTGGTTAGTCAACACCTCCAAAGCATATTCAGAACTCTGTAGTTTACATAAGCCCATGGCACAATGGCTTCTTCAAATTTTACAATTATTCAGCTGCAAAAGAAATTCAGTGTCCGCACTTCGCACGGTCGTTGCTATTTTACCTCGATCCATTGCAAAGGTCATCAAGAAATATTCGAGAGGTTGAGCGAAAAGTCTGTGTGCACTTCCGCAGGAAGGGTGTTGCCATCCGCTGGAAGTGATAAAAGTCTCATTCATAAAGAGCTCTACGTGGCATGCATGACCTGTATGTCATGCTCGTGGAAGTGGGGTCCAACATAAGTACCCCATATTTGTTGTGACTTCCACTGCAACATAAATTGTACTTCCCCCAGGCGCACAGGAACTTACCGCTCACTCGGTAGTTTTCTGTAACCAGAAGGCCGGTCCCGTGTTCACTAGAGCCACCCACTGAAATCGTCATGGGTCCAATTAGTCCAGCCCATAAATTCATATATTTTCCCCCAAGACACGTCGTTTTAATATTATCTTCAAAAAAATTCGGGCAAAATAATCTAATCAAGTTCGATGCCTTTTGTAAAAATTCCTAACATCTCTATATTTTTACTACGAGGGCTTATTAGCCCCACGCCATAATCCCAATCTTGAAAATTAAAATTTCTTGGTTATTTTCCCTTAGGATGTGCTACGTCGTGCTGGTAGTGGAAAATAAAGCGCAAATACTCAGCTAAATGCACGTATGGGGCCTCAGTGGGGGAAAGTGTTAAAACCGCTTTCATTAAGAATTGTTTTGCAGTTCTTATTAAATTTTGAACGTAATTGGAACGGAGACCGTATTCCGAAAGTACATAAAATTAGAAATTGTTCGAGTGCTCTAAGGGAGGAAATAATTCTGGGCAAACCTAGTAGTACATGAAAAAACTAATACATTTTGCTAGCTTCGGTATGGACTTTAAAACACCAGGAAACAATGGTGTAATATGAGGCCTTTTAAAACACAAACGAAAATTCATTCAACAGGAATGTTAATACGTTGCCTTTGCTTCTTCAAATTTTATGTCAAATTATTCCCAATAAGGCTCAATTCGGTAGTTGAAAAGCTGCGGAAAATCTTGAAAACATTTTCACATTTCTCACTGGTGATTCAGTAAGACTTTGCCCTTGAATTGCATCTGCGTCTTGTCCCCGTGATCTACAAAGTAATTTTATATGTACACTTTGCCAGGTTCTTTCGATAGTTGAGCGAAAGTGTTCGGTTTGTTATTAATTTTGGTGACAACGAGATTTTGTACAGAGACGTGGCTCTGGGGCGACCTCCAACCAAGAAAAAAGAATGTAGTCAACACTACCATTCTTTTCCTGCCATATCGTTACGTAAAGTCTGTTTCGTTGCAGGATATGTAACGGTGGTTACATTAACCGTAAAGACACAATGAAAAACTGTCAGGTGCTTTTCTGCTAACATTACTTTATGTAACGACGCGAACAACAGAGCTTAAAGCAGAATTATATGAGTACGGAACCTCAGCACTCGAAACCTACATTGCATTTCCTGCAAATTGTATAAGTAGTTTAATTATAACAGGTTTGAAAGTATGGTAAATTTTACACATGAGCCTTTTGAAGGACGATGCAAATAATATTCAAACGTACAAATTAATTCCCACATAACAGTCAAAACAAAGCCTTTCCTTTTCAAAAGCTGACTGCGTGATGCTGTACAGGAAAATTGAGCTTAAATAGAAATAACATGTGTGAGCAAAATGCAGATTCTTTGAGAGTCAAATTAGGTGATAGACGATGCAGATAATAACCGCTCTTTGACGTATTTTTTGTATCTAACTGTAAGATTATATGCGGCATTTGTGCTCTTACATTTCCGTGTTGCCAGGGAAGCTATTTTTCTCATTTAAGATTTATTTTCACCGAGGAGTTTGGCAGGATAACTTCGGTTCTAATCCAGACAGTGTACAAGTTATGCTAAAAGATATATTACGTGATTTCTTCTGTCCGTCCCGAAGATTTCTGAAGTAGTGCCCCAGTATCATAAGCAAAGAGCTCCTCATATTCTTGCAGACTTTAATTAACGGTTTTTGTAGTCCCACAACAACACCAAGAGTCGTTACAGCATCCAAAATATTATGATGGAACCAATACTTTTCTTGACTTTGTGTTCATATTACAGAAAAACACTTTGACAACTAAACTTAACCTACATTATATATATATAGATGTGTGTGTATGTGTGTGTGTGTGTGTGTGTGTGTGTGTGTGTGCGCGCGCGCGCGCGTGTGCGTGCGTGCGTGCGTGCGTGCGTGCGTGTGTGTGTGTGTGTGTGTGTGTGTGTGTGTGTGTGTGTGTGCAGCGCTGTTGCTCCTCTTTTACGCAGAACGCAGTGCGCTTTCATTCGAAAGATCAATCTGTGAAGGCTATGTAAGGAAAAAATTGTTGTTTGTTGGATAATTATACGAAACACATAAACACAGTGTTTGGGCAAACGCACATTTTATAGCGTTAAACGTGGAGACACGTACATCAGCCATTACATGTTAAACTATTGAGAAACAATAATGATGTCATCTAATTTTTAGTATTTTACGATATTATGAACCTTCTACTGTATTTAGTATCTGGATTATTAGTGAAGGCGAAATAAGGCAGTTTACAGGCAATAGCATTTCAGAGCAATTAATTCAGTTTCACTTCTCCTTCATGAACGTGTTTGTCACATATTCACCTTTCCTTTCGGTTAGCACCGGCTTTTCACGTGGCAATAATCTAGTTTGGCCCCTGTAACTTTCCGCCCAGCTTCTGTCACACCGCACACGATGCAGGTGGGAGGGTAACCTCATTCCTCTTATGCATGGGGCAGCAACTGCTACCTTTCCTTTTGATTCGTGTATCATTGCTCATTATTTCTGAGGTCAACATTAGTGAAACTATTACCGAGTTTGCTGTATCACACATATACGTAAATTTATTAAAAATTAGTGTTGTATATTTAAATTATTCCAAATTTGTAATTATTGCACATTTAGCGCAGCCAAGGAAAACAAAAATAAAATGATGACCTCTTAAATTTTGCGAATATTCAAAGATTGCAGAGTCAAAGTATAACAGAATATTACACAAGATGTTCTTTTTCCTGTAGAGAAATATGTTGTTGCTTCTTTTGTCCGGCCTTTTGTGGAACAACTACTGGTAGTGTGAATTGGCGACGGTAGCTCAGGTCAAGGCTGGAGGCTGCCTTTTTGCAGAACGTAAGATTATTGTGTTTCTCTGAACAGGAAACGATGGTAACAAACGAAAAATTAATAATAATAATAATAATAATAATAATTTGATTATTGTTTATTTACGTGCCTAATCAATAATCAGACCTCCATTTAAAAATTAGGAATAATAATTTTCTGAAGTCCTTACAATTAGCAAGAAAGCCAAACCAATCAATCACTTAAAGAAGACGTGATAAAATGTAAAAATATAATAAAATAAGCTAGATAAGAAGATATCACGGGAAGTGGGAAAAAGGGGAAAATAGGTTAATTTAAAAAAGTTTGGAAGGTTTAGAAGGACAGCTTGATTAATATTTTAGTGAAATACGTCAGACAGCGAAAAAGGATGTTTTCTGAATATTTAAATAATTATACAGGCTGTGTTAGCAGCAGAAATATAACTAACTGAGGGACTAGACACTAGCAGATTTCAGAATGAGGGAGGAATAAATTTTCGTTTGTTCAAAAACATGAAGAGCAATGGAGCATAAAGATATCGCCGCCTTCACTGAAGTGTTAAAATATTCAGACTCCTTTCATATGCATTTTCGCGTATGCCATTAGAGTATGATTATGCATTATAATAAAGCTTTTCTTTAATTTCTTTCAATTTGATATAAATGCGATATAAGCATTTTTTAGATATCAAGCTCTGGTTATAGACGAAATTTCAGTTTTTTCTTCTTTCCTTGAGCTTCAGTAAAACTAATTTTATCTGTAAACATGTTACTTGCTTCACAGATGAAGATAATGTGATATTCCCAATATAAAGGATTACACAAAGGATCATTACTATTTATGCCTCCTGTTCAGTGTTTGCCTGCGCTGAGTATACTCTATATAAAATTTGCTGTAATTTTATACGCCATTGCGATCTCCTGTCTGTCTCGTGTCTAAGTCTTCCTGTTTACACAAGTTTACTGTGCTCATCTAATTAGTAACACTTTCCTTCAGAAGTCTGACGTCATGGTCTTATGATTCCGATTCGCCACGATCTGTCTCTCCACAATATGTAGGTGTAGATAGGCCCGTTACACAGCAGCTGCATTATGCAAAGTTGCGAGATTTCGACAAAGATTTTTTGTTCATAAATATTTTAATTCTCCATAACGCGCCAGACAGGTGTTGAAAAAAGTATAAATCCTTGAAAGTCTGACGGCTGCAGAGTAAAAGAAATACTCAAAGGAAAGTCACATTTTCTAAATTCTTCATTTTGTCTGCAGGTTTGTAGTTCTCTTACTCTTTGTAATCTGGCAGGAAGGTGTTTCAAGAATTTAGGGAGTAGGTTAAGTGCGTATAAGTGAGTAACTCTTTTGTTTCTGGTAGCAGAAGAAATTTAACCGAGCAGCATTATCAGGGAAGTTGAAGGACGATTCTGCACTCTTTTGGGATTTAAGCAGCGTAGAGTGGTAGTTAAGTACCGACTTTTCGGAACAACTTATCAGTCCCATCTTTAAGGATAAAGCAGTCCGAGAAGAAATCATGCAAATTTGAGAAATAATCCTTTTTAAATGGGCCACGACACATCACTTTGCTCTCCTCTCAAATTCGTCATATATAACGATGGACAGTGAGACGTCACGCAAGTCATACAAATGAGAGAGACACAGTAAAGAACTTAAACAACACAAGAATTAGGAAAAATAATATTTAATATCGTAGAGCTTCTTTTTGTTAAAACATTCTCTCTATTTAAGGTGTACCTTAGTACTGTGCCCCGAAGGCCACGAAAAGTAAGAGTGACGCTGCCTAACACAAAGACACAAATTCCATTGAAATGTATTGTTCTCAAAGTCTAGAAGAATAAAAATAATCTCAACTACCTCTAAAAAATTCAGTTCCTACCTCACAGAGAACAGGCGGTGTCTACACTTGAAATACCAGTCAGCTGGTTCTGTTTAGAAAAAAAACAGCTGTTTATTGTGATAATACGAAACATATACATACTCTGTGAACAAAATTCAGACCTTTTTAATGTTTAACTCGGTGGTAGACCGCGTATGATGACGGCTAAAACCTTAACAGTACAATAAACAGAACAATAAGTTTAAATGTTGCCTACCACAGTGTACTTAATAAATTATAGGATATAAAAAGACGGTTTCTTATTTTGCAATAACATGCAGTAAATTATCCGGTTTTGACCGAATCTTATGAGTAGATGCTTGTAATACACCTGGCTTTCCAGACACACGTTGTTCCATATACTTTATTTGCAGTTACATCAACACCTGCAAAAGTACACGCCGCTTACTGGGCTCTTTAAAATAATAACGCAATTTAAAGGAGAATAATATTTCCTCATAAATAAATAACAACTTCCTCATAAATAAATAGTTACGTAAGGAACACCGTCTGCCATCAACTTCTGTAAATATTCATTAATAAATGCGTACTTTTTAAACCTAAGTTTGAAAAAATTTTTTCAATTGCAGTTTTCTTCTAAAATGTGTGGCGATGCAGAATTTTTAATTCAGGTTCGAAAGTAGCTCGACAAAATTAATTTAAAGACGTAGTTGTCTTTTACCGTATCACCTACATAACCTGTTCAATTTTTTTTAAACCAGCTCACGTCATTCAATAGGAACGTGGTACAGCAAACCTGTTTGCCGACACATGCAGCAGTCGATATGCAATGATGATTTACATTCACATGTAAACAGCCGAACGCCTTAGAAGGGGTGAGTGGCTGCATGACACGGACTGTTACGTAAACGTGATTATAAACACAATTAACGCACCTACCCACGTGAAAGTGTGAACCCTTTCTCAGATAAAATCCCTAATGACTTCCATAAATGGCAGAGAATTTCTTGACTAGCAGAGCGTCTTTTATTTTCTCAAGACGGACATTGTTCTGTAGACTTAATTAATTATAGTTTTCAGTTTTCCTATCGTGGATCGACAGCACTCGTGAACCCAGGTCTCCTACGTGTGGTTCCAGGATCACATTCATTTAGACACATCATACTCGATGAGACTTCTCTGGACGAGTGATCAGCCTGACTCAAGAGACCTCTACCTGACAGCAACAACACTCTCAAGAGACAGATTTCCATGACCCCTGCGGAATTCGAAACCACATTCCCAGCAACCGAGCAGCCGCAGACCCGCGTTAGACTGCGCGGCCACTTCTGTCGACTGTAGTTTTCGTTGACGCACTTATTTGCCTCAGGCTTATCTGATTCTGCTCCTACGTTTTTAAATATGTCTTCTCTGTACTCTTCCTTCGCGTAGGGGATCCTTTGCCAAGACAGACTCTTCTGACGTATGTGATACTTGCCCTTCGGCCTTGTGGGGATGATGCTTCAGACGGGTTGTGACGGTAGTCTACTTCACAACGAACAAAAATTTGCTGTTGTCTTTTTCCTTTTTCGCTAGGTTTTCTGCTCTACTTTACTAAACAAAAGAAAGAAACCTGAACACTAATTGCAATGAAATTAATATTATTTTAATTTGTTCTATTTTAATTGTCAGTGAGACAAATTCTTTTGTACGCCCGGTATTCCGCGTTTCCCCTACTTGTCTCTTTACTGGACGACTGCAGGTGCAGGTCAGAGAGATAGTTCGGTAGCCTTTCACACTAGTCGCAAAAATAATGTACCCTGAAGTAAAAAAATCGGTCAGCAATAAGCATTAGACACTAAAGTGCTTTTGATGGTTTCCTTAAGCTTCGGTGTTCTGCAAATAAACATCATGAATGTGGAAAAAAGGGCCACAGGCGGTGAATTCTATACATATAAATGTACTACAAATTTCACAAATGCAAATCTGCTTACTTAAAAAACACATTGTAGCTTTTTCCTATATTTTCAACGCAGTGCCACAGATTTGATTCACGTTTTTGTGGTATGTTCCTGACAACATCAGAAATACGGTGATCAGGCATTGAAAATTTCGTGTATTTCTTAGTCAATCGAAAGAACTCCGGAAGCATTATCGTTCACTGTTGTAAATCCACAGTACTTGCTTTATCTGTGGGACTTGCGACGATGCTGAGAGCAGGCAGGGTAGTTACGAAATTGGTAGTTGGTCAGAAAATTGCACGACTCCGACTTTCATTTATGGCGACTGAGGAAAATTTGCCTAAGGCTTCATTAACTAGATTTTCGCCATAGTTACCTTAAACTGAAACCCGACATTTAGATAAATAATAAAAAATAATGAGCTCCCACAAAATTGAAGCATGCTGTAATATTGCAAAATTTTCTGCCATATTTAAACAATATATGGATATTATTGTTTTATTTTATGTTACATTTGTGAAGAAAGAATTTCTCTAGTACAGTTCCCTTTGCCTTAAATTTGTTTGGTATAACCTCAAAATTTCACATCCTCATCATGCTTTGGTATGTTGACTTACATTGTTGCAGTGTTCCTTTGTAATATATTTACGTGCCAATTTCACATTCATACCTCCAGTCTTTCACAATTAATCGCCACAAAACCGAAATAAAATTAAAATTTTCGCGCAGATGCCGTAACTTTAATTTATACCTTACGAAGACATTAGTGTGAAATAAATTTTGTATACTTACAATTCCGCCATCGTACATTTTCAGGGACTACATTTCAGTGGCACTGTTGTCGCTGTCTCCTCATAGACTTGCACGTTCACATAACATTAATTATTAATTGAAGTCGTTTAGAAAGTACAATTTTGGATTGTGCCCACTGGTGTACAGTTCCTATTAAATTTCGTGAAAAACATTCACTAGGCGTAAAAGATGAAATTAACACATACACGGAGCAAGACAGGCTCAATTTTAAGGAAGAAAAGTAGGCTAAAAATTCAGACCCTTCCTCACGGGAAATAGACTTCCTGTCCATTACATATATCATGTAAGGAAATTATTTATGTTTATTTTAATAATCATACGAAACTCATAAAATCCCGCCGCGATCATTACGCAGATCTCTCCAATATCAAAGCCTTACAGAGCTAAACAAGTAAAATGAGAGTCTGTTGTACTTAGGGGGTACACTGTCAAGTTGCTTTCCTTCTAAGCTCCAACTGTGACCCGCTGGGTCTCAGAATTAGACCTAAGTCTGTGAATAATTTCCCTGAATGAGAACTGGGCCCATATAGGACAAAGAAACCTGTATATAATAATCAGCACTGCCCAAGACGGGACAATTTCTTTAGGACGTAAACCACGTGGATTTCAAGCTTGGTTCTTTGGTACCAATAATGGATTGATTTTGAGTGAAATGTCACGAATGTTTAGGTTTTAAATTATCAGAGCGGCTGAAACTTGCTATTTAATTTTACAGAAAATTTGTAGAAGATATTTTGTCTTTTACGATGTCTGTTCTTCTGTGACATTTACTGACGAGTTGCTGAGGATAGCACTGTGGTTTACAAGTCAACAAAACGAAAACCATTCAAGCAGAATAAAAATAATGAACACGTCTCTTCTCATTTACATGTCGCTGTCAATTTACACAGCACCAAATGACGTACCCTTTTGTTTACGAAGTGGAAACCCCAGGCCTTTGAAGCGGAAAGTGAGAACCGCACACGCTGGTACACTCTGAGTTTCACAGAACTGTGGTTGTGTTTTGTGGTTTATCTTAAACGAAATGAACATCACTTTATCGCCGCTGCAAGTTTTATACCGTGGAGAAAGTCAAAAATTGTCATTTCCCGCGCCCGCTCTTGGTCCTTGCTACTGATTGGCTGCACCCGACGAACGGCCACGTCTACGTCATTCGCATCAAGAGTCAATGTTAATGTTTGCGAGATGTGAGGTTGTCACAGCGGTATTGATGACGGTTTTATTCTCCTCAGCTATTACGCCGTGTCTGCTTGTAAATAATTACGGTTTTTTGTGAGAATTCAGGCTTGCGCCGGGGAGTTAATGAGATCTGTGCTCCTTTGAAATTTTACGCACCTTAGAACTGTATTTACTTGGCGACGTTTTGGGACAACCTGTCAGCTCTCTCTTCAAGCATAAAAAATTCCCACTTTCTGGGAAAATCTGTAGGTCCCATCTCCAAGCATCAAGCAGCCCCACATTCTGGGACAAACTATCGGTCACATTTTCAAGTATCAAGCATTCCTACGTTCTAGGACAAACTATCGGTCACATCTTCAAGTATCAAGCAGTCCCACGTTCTAGGACGAACTATCGGTCACATCTTCAAGTATCAAGCAGTCCCACCTTCTAGGACAAACTGTCGGTCCCATCTTCAAGGGTCAAGTATTCCTGGACTGCATTTCTCATATCTAAGCCAACCTCAGGAGTCGGTTTATACTTTGCGGGAGTAGCTAAAGCTAAACTCCAGACGATCAATCCGACACCTTCATTCATCCTGCGTGAAATTCTCATGTCTTGGGCCCGAGACCTGCTTGAAGTTCATTCTTTAGCAGTAAAATCTACACTTCAAACGAAAGCAAGTTATTAAGTCGCGTTAAGCCACATCGGCAATAAGCCAGGGCTGCAGAATTTCCCGGAGCCAAGTCGCCGCGGCAACCAAATTTCTTTCAATGGCGCCTGATATTTGTGGATTCTCAGTATATAATTTACTTCATGTGACCCTTCTGGTGCCAGGAATGTTGAGGTGCCTCCTAGATGGGCAAATTTATGCACATCTGCAAAAAACGCTCTTCCTTTGTAGTGAATGTGCCACAGCTATAGGTAAAGTTAGAAGCTATACTTATTCATATGTATGCCATAAGGAACGCATGAGAAAGAGATGTGTTTATTCACTTATCCTTAACTTCTGCACTGAATAGAGGTGAGTGGTCAGCCTCACGCCCTGATGCTTCGCTGCCCGTACTCACTGAATGGGAAACCCCAGACAGGGTTTGGGCATTTTGAAGAAGATATAAACTCGTCGCTACGACAACAGAAATCCGTATCTTCCACCCATAGCCTAGTAAATATACTGGCTACGCTAACCCTTCTGTAAGTCATTCACTAGTTTTTGGCGCTGAAAACCTAGCGGAACCGGCAGACGGTGCTGCTGTGTGTACGTGAGTTTACAAGGGCAGGATATTTGCTTTAATCCGTCAGTCCGATATGGTCCACTGTGCAGAACGTGCTGTCAGCAGGAATTAACAAGTAGGCTAGTGCCAAGAGAACGCAGAAGGCAAAGGACAAGTGCATGAATATTACGTAAAACATACCTTAAAAATTAAAGAAGCGTGAACATGAGTGTCTTAGGAGGCACATAAATTTATCGAAAGAGTAATTAGAATAATCCTGAGAGAGCACAAACACCATGAAGCGCAGGGAACTTCATGCTGTAGGACCAGCAAAGACGTACAGACCGTTTATAAGAGAACACAGAAGCAATTAAACACAGTACTTTCGATTTCATCCAGAAAAAAGCGGGCTTGCTTCAAACTCCGGAAATACAGTGCCGCTCCAGTGATGGCTGCTAATTACATTTTATGAGATGTTAACATACCTGCACAAATTACTCAAAAATTCACCCTGAACCAGACTTTACCTCTACTTACTGAGGTTATCCAAGCGTGAAATCTGAATGTTAAAATGAATCCTGCAAAGTGCGATGTAGGCAAGCACTACAATGCATGTTTGACCTCACGTTTATAATAATCCTAATGAGGAAGTCTAACAGGGTCAGCCACACACGGCTGCCAAACACTGTGCATAATTCTCCGGCCTTACAGTTTAGACAAAGTTCACCGTATTCCTTATCTTTCATCCTTACCAGGAATTGTGTTCAGAATTTTCTGTCTGTGGTTATTTGCTGCCTCGTTCCAAAAGTTATGCTTGCAAATCGCAGAATATACAGTCGAACCCGGTTATAACGACATCGGTTTATACGACACCTCGCCTATTGCGTCAGACACTCTGTGGCACAAATTAATTCGTTACTGCTAACCATAAAATAATACTCCTCGGTTATAACGATATCCAGTTATAACGACACAAAATATTCACTCCCTTTCACGACGTTATAACCCAGTTCGACTCTATTCGTTAAATATATCTAGCAGTTTTGTTCAAGAAGTAACTTTTCTTCTTCTATTCGGAGCGTGCCAGGTTTGAATCTCGGGCGACCCACCGGCTACACACACTGATGTTTTTGCGGTATTCCAGTCTGTCTCCAGACCAACTGTTGGTAGTAACTCAAACTGGGTTGCTACTGCCTTCTTTCACACACGTTCAATTTATTATTCATTAACCCTACTGAAATTTGACACAATATATTCTGAGCTGTTGACAGCGTCACTTAAATGATTCAAATCATAAGTAAACGTATAATATACTCGAAAGATAGACCACGGCGAAATGCTGTCGGGTCCAGCAAACCTGTGACCTGAATCCAACAAGCCGCAGTACTTTTACCAGTAGAAGTAATAACGTATTAATGTGTAGAAAACAACGAAATTGTTGTACGTATATGTTAAACTGCCAAATTCAATGGCTGCGAGATGTGAGTCACGCGTCTCACCAAACTGCTCAGACACTGTCCTCGCATGGATAAATCCTCCTTGAGGGATGGATGAATATGCAGATTTTCTGTATTGTGTTATACAGCGTAGGCAGCTGACTTGTACTTGGCAGTCTTCCGTCTAAGAAATCTTGCCAAAAGTTTCCAAGAATTTTAAATGGGGACAGACGAGGAACGTAAAAACGGAAATTTTGAATATTAAATTGTCAAGGCATGATTAGAAGACAAAGAGCTGTACGAGGTTTGCAGTTCTTACCACAGTAATTATGAATATATTTCTCTCATGCAATGTGGCTCCATGTAGACTGCGAAGTATGTGCCAAAGTTTCGAAGAAACCTTCCTCTTCCAGCTTAAGTTAAAAGACAGTACTGTGAAAGGTGATGTATACTGAAAACACCACGCTGCTTCAGAACTCACGAGACATTTATATTGGAAATAACAGCAAGGTCACTGCGTGTGTCTTTTGCAACAATCCCCTGCTACACCGCAAGCTCGTCTGTTGATACAGTTGCTTCATATTGAGAAGGACGCTGGATTGGAAGTTATTCCGGAAATTTTTTTCTCCCTGCCGCTACGGTGTTGTAATTAAACAGTATATTTCAAACATATCAGAAACGCGTTTTCTTTTACAACTATCCAGATTCTTTATTCGTACTGACACGTCATAGAATACCTGAAATATTGCCACGTATTCCTTCCAGTTCTAAAGAATAGTTACATTAAATTTTTAAAGCATGGTAATTACTGCACATACCACTTGCTGTAGCATAAATTCTCTATCTTTTCCCCATACTTTTATTTGTTCATACTAATATTAGAATAAAAACAGAAACAGCCAATGCGTTTTATAAGAGACACATTTTGTGTACTGTGTAGTAGGGAATAACTTTTGAATAAAATTTGGGTACACTTCACGCTTCACAGTATTAATTATGCACTGGTTAATTCACTCAATCCATGCCGCCGTTTATCTTAAAATATCAAGCTTATTCTGCCCTTCAATATTACCTACAGGCCCAGCATCCTTTGTAGTTCCTTCGTCAGGTAGGATAAGTATTGTCTGCAAAGATAAAAGAGATCTTTCATTGTAGGGGTTTCTCCTTGTATTCACCTTCCTTTACTTTCTTTCCTCGAGTATTAACAATTGTCGTACATACAGTCAATTTTTATTCTTTTTATTTCTAAATTTTAGCGAATCCATTTAAGAGAAAAAATAATTTAGGTAAGTTTGGCTCGACAGCTTCTGATCATAATCAGTCTTGACACAAGCTTAGGTGGTTAAGTAGTTGCTTCTGGGTTTTCACTTTATAAACTGCACCACGTTTTAGAATTCAGTGTCGCTCTACTTATGTTTACCTGCCATGTTTAAGTTTTCATTAAGGTTTCTTCAAAAATAGGCAGAAGATTGCCCTTTTATCAGTGATGGTATGATCCTTTTATCTTATTAGTTTAAGCACCTTCATGAAATTTCTCATTCCACGAACTGAACAAATTTCTATGCTGCCCAGTGACCTCTCCTCTTGGACATATTACTAACTGGATCAAACATCGCCACTTCTTCATAAAGACAGCATATGAATCTTCCCAGATTATACGTTTGCCAGTTGCAAGAAGTAATTATTCGATTTCTGTTATCGTATGGTATGCGTGTTTCTGCTTTACGGTTTGTGATTTTACAACTTGAATTAAGGTATCAGTGCGTATGAATTATTTATCTGTATTGTTACGAGAACCGAATATTTCAGGTATTTCGAAAAGTAAATTTTTACCGCTTTCTTCTCACTGCAATTTCTTCTCGTGACTGGCGACGCAAGTAACGTTTCAAGTTCTGTTACTTCATTACTGATGTATTCTCTTTGAATAAAAGGGGTTTATAATTTTAAGATACAGTACGTAAACTGTTACGCAAACTTACAAGTCTGTGTTTCACCTAATGAGCAACAAGTCGCAGCCAACACTTTTCTTTGTTTTTATTATTGAGAGACTAGTTTCGGCTTTACAAAGCCATCATCAGGCTCTACATAAACATAAAATGGACAACTGTACGTGGGTTGAAGGGAAAGGCCTTCCCCTTCAAACCATGTAATGTTGTCCATTTGAGCCTGATGATGGCTTTGTAAAGCC